>JAUNZO010000714.1:0-341485 GCA_031894775.1 Chloris gayana | reverse complement strand
GATTTATACCAAATCGACCATAAAGAGAGTTCATTAGTAATTTATAAATATATGTCATTAGCGCATCACCTCTTTTCTTAGCTTCAAGTCCGGTTTTATATAGGTCCGAGATGATACCTTCGAAAGGACTAGGTTTATTCTCAAATAAATAGCCCCTAAGAGTAACTATATCGTAACCTAAATTACGTGCGAACTTCAACTCTTCAAGTATAAAAGACTCCAATGAATCTACATGTAGGAAAGATTAAAGTACCAAACTTGTCCTTATATGGCAAGAATGGATGTTCTATAGTATTAGGACATACAACATAGGCTTCAACAAATCCAAATAAGCTCTCCAAATCAACCTCTTCCAAATTATTATGCCGACAGGGACCCCGAAGGCATCGGAAAGTGTTTCATAACATAAGGGTAAAGAGAGTTCATGTCATAGTAGTATAGATTTTCCCCATAAGGCTTATATACATCGACATGCCCTCCATAATAGCCTCGCCTAATAAAGGTGTCTTGGTTTCTAGTGGGGATATTTATATGAAAGATCTTATCATCAAAATATCTCTTAGAAAGATTTTAAGGGAAAGGGATGAGACTCGTCATCACATCCTCGATATCAATCTCATAATTAGACCAATTAATCTCTTGAGCCTTTTTCATCACACCACCTAAGATAAGGATATCTTGTCGAAGATAGTGAATTATAGTCTCTCTATGATCCAACAGATTATCGACACGCAAATCGGAATGTGGGAGAGAACCTTTAGAGCCTAATTCGGACATAAAGTGTTAGACAATGAGTCAAGAGTGCTAGGAAGCAATGTGTAAGAATCTCTAAAACGGATTAATAAATTATTCCCAACATACACTTTCAACTCGTACAGTCTATGATTCCTCATCAAGGTTTTGATTTTATACCGATCACCACGATCCGTATAATATTTCACAAGAAAAATGCCATCAAATCTTGAAAATTGTGAAAATATACAGTGCGAAACTCCCTATTTGATTTCACATATTCTTCCAAATTAAGGAGAAAATCAGATAACATTTTATTACTCCTTTCTTCAAACTTGGGATAGAAATTTATGTGATCCTCACTAAAGAAAGTATTTATCGAATAGTAAGGGATGGAAGTCAGATCATCACCAGGATTCACCAATAAGTAACCAGCCGCATAAGGGACATGAATTTCATCCAACATTACAGTCTCTATATCCGCAACAATGAATGGACGACGTTTTCATTTATATGTAGCTTTTAGTGCATTTATCTTATAAGATATACGACCCTTTTTAGACTCGGAGTGATTTTACTTCGGGTAGATTATCATTTTTCATATCTGAATACATAACTTTGATAATATCGAAAATCATATTATCACTTATAGTAGTAATAGGAGGGAAGTATGATTTAAGGTTTTTGGTTTTATCGAATTCATAATAAATATTTATGAAAATACCTTTGACCTCCGCTTCATGATATTTTTCACCGTATAATCTAACTTGTTGTTCAACATGAAAATAGATAAGTTGCTTGGGTAGTCTATTACCAAAAGTATCATACAATGGAATAGCCTTACCTAAAGTACATACGATTTCATTCATATTAGGTAATAGCATTTTATATCCCATCGTAAATTTCACGTACATCGATTTCATATTGTAAGCGTACTGCTCTAGCAAGATTAGAAAGCCATATGTGAGAACCTCAAAATCTGTAATTCGAGGGTATGGTTCCAAGAAGTTCATATAAGCATATATCTTACCAGGATAAGTCATCCTCCATGAAAAAGTCCAAATAAATTTTCGTAATTTTTCCCAATAACTATAATTTTGGATATTAGAATACGCCCTTTTGAATTTGTTATTTTTTGTTTTCCCAGTCATGTGCTTTCTGTGGACGCCCTTTTGAATTTGTTATTTTTTGTTTTCCCAGTCATGTGCTTAGAATACGCCCTTTTGAGTGGGATTATGCTCTTTCAAATATGATTCTCGAACTTCCACTAATTCACATTGCAGCAAGAATTGCTCCCCTTCTTGAAGCTTGACCTGCAACACATAATCAATAGAAGAGAAACTAGATATGATGTTGTTAGCTCCAATGCAAGTCATCATTTGATTCCTTGAGGACTTCATTAAAAGTGTTGTCAAATCTGAATAGATATATAACCTATGCACCATGAACTTATCATTTTCGTCATATTTGCCAATTGCATGAAACGAGCAATAATCCAAACATGGCAAACCAGATTTCTTAAACAAATCATTCTCAAAACTATTCAGGTCACAAAGAAATCAAAATAGATATAACCTAAACAATTTAAAGAAGATATATTTTTCATCTCTTCTTCCTCATTATCAATGCTCGACGGTGACTCAGCACCGAGACAGATTATGTCCGTCAAATTGTTTCGACGATTCCCGTCTACTCCGAACGTATTTGGACCTCAAATCAGCGTCATTGGAAAGTTGGTCTTCTTATCTTTCCAATCATACGTAGAACGTCCAAAACGGAGCCCGTATGCGACCTAGGCGTCCGTTTTATTGCGGACTGGTCCTGGAGTCCAAATCGGACCCGAAACCGACTTTCATTGGGCCTCCCACTTGTTTTGCAATACATGGCCGGCCCTCCACGCCTTTGAGCACCTCTCTAGCCATATCCTCATCATCTTCATGGTTCCTAACAATAATTAAATCATTAGGTAGTATTTTATTATCAAAACTATACAAGGAAGGCATTAGAACGAGCTCACCGATAAATTCCAAATTCGTGCTTGAGCTCTCATGATTGGACCATGAATATCAAATGAGGGAGTGTTGGTTGTATCTGTACGAGTGATGTCCTTCTTGGCTGCAAACCGTCCTCGGTTTGGCATCGTGGTTGAAGTTCATGCAAGGAGTGGGATTATGCTCTTTCAAATATGATTCTCGAACTTCCACTAATTCACATTGCAGCAAGAATTGCTCCCCTTCTTGAAGCTTGACCTGCAACTCATAATCAATAGAAGAGAAACTAGATATGATGTTGTTAGCTCCAATGCAAGTCATCATTTGATTCCTTGAGGACTTCATTAAAAGTGTTGTCAAATCTGAATAGATACATAACCTATGCACCATGAACTTATCATTTTCATCATATTTGCCAATTGCATGAAACGAGCAATAATCCAAACATGGCAAACCAGATTTCTTAAACAAATCATTCTCAAAACTATTCAGGTCACAAAGAAAATCAAAATAGATATAACCTAAACAATTTAAAGAAGATATATTTTTCATCTCTTCTTCCTCATTATCAATGCAATGAACATGTCTCATTTTAGCATGCGTGTCCTCAAACACAGAAGTATCATGTTCGTGCAGCAATTGTGTCGTAGATATAAGTGAAGCATTATCACACAACTTTTCTATATCACAAGGATCAGCAAGGAAATCACCATGTGACAAAAGCGAATCAGCAAAAGATTCCACTAAAGATTGCTCTAAACTAGCATGAGGAGTGGATAAATTCAGCATCAAATCAACAGGTTCACATGGAGCAGCAACTAACTCATGTGCCCCATCATTCACTTGGTCAATTTCAGCACAAATAGAAGTACCTTTTTCACTATCTTCCTTTGATTTCTCTTCAACCAAATAACTATTATCCTGTCCAAAGTTAGTCATTGCAGAACATGGAACAGTGGACATCATGTCGGTTTCACAAGAAGTAGAAGACATTAAAATCTGATTCTCAGCGTCACGAGCAAGCAAATACATGAGAGATAGGTGGGTATAATTTTCAGATTTCAGCATGGATTGAATTTCAAGATTGAGTCCTCTCATAAACCTACTCGTTATATCTTTGTAGCATTCATCTAGACCACTAAATATGACACAAATCTTAAAACATGATAGTATTCTTTCACACTCGCTACTACCTTGCTTCAAGTTGTCTAATTTTTTAATCAAACGATCAGCATAATATTCAGGAATGAAAGCATCTCTAAAAACAAGTTTGAAGTCATGCCATGATTGTGGAACTTTGTGCCGCCTACAAATACGATTCCATTCATACAAAGCATCTTTAGTCAATATATTAGAAGCAATATAAACCTTTTGTTCCTCGGAAAGATCATGCTCATCAAACTCACTCTCTAACTTTAGCTCCCAATCAATATATAATTTAGGATTAAGAAACTGACGATCATATGAAGGCAAATGTTGAATAATGTTTAGAATATGAGGGTGCACTTTTGTCATCTCAAGAAGCTCCGTATCACCTGCCATGATTAGATGAAAACAAGAAACACACACAATATGTATGCTCCTATATATCAAGTACTATGACGTGGCTGGTGTAATTTCCTCAATTGCAACTTGTTCAAACAAGCTCTTACAAGTTCTTACCTTGCTCAACAGGAAGTGATGACAACCAACAAGTCGGCAACGGTGGAAAGAATGTATCGGTGTAGCAACAACAAACCTGTCAAGCTGTAATTGGATATGTGGAGCTGTAGGTGGGCTGAAAGTAATGCACAAGGAAAAATACTAGCACCACATTAGAATAAAAGCGAGCTGAGTAATGATTCGATGGCGGTACTATGCTGGTCCTAGCCTCGACTATGCTAGAGACGCGAGCCTAGACACAAAGGAAGTCACAAGCACCAACCGACAACAAAGAACAAACACAAAATTCAGCCCCTTTCTTTTTTTTTGCCTTCTTTCTTTCTTCCATTTTTTTCTTCTTCTTTTTTTTCTACTTTGTTCTCTCTTCTCTCTTTTTTTTTATTTTCAAGGATACTCAATAATAGATTCGATACAATGGAAACCAAATGAAAACAATTTATCACACCACGGTTTTTCCGGAGAGAGTATGAGTATATCGGTACAGAAAAGGTGTCTGTATGAAATCGATGATTGTGGGTAACTCTGAATAGGTATGAACGTGAGGTTGGATCCGTTGGAAAGTAGACTCAATAAGCTTTCTGTGACGTACTAGAACACCCACAATGGAATCCGTATGCGATTGTGGTGGCTGTTATAATTTGGTTCTGTATTGCAGCCCGAAAAGTGACAAAACGTGACAAAAACTCGAAACTCTAAAAAGACTAAAACTAAGACCAGCAACTCGACACTAACCGAAGCAACCAATGACTCAACAAACCTACTAATCAGTACTAGTGAAAGGCTCAAAGTGTTTTTAGGGAAATGGAAATTTGATGTATGTTTTTTTGTAGCTGTTTTTGGACTATAGGAGCAGAAAAAATCAGGGAGGAACACAAAATCTCTCACCGATGAACCTTGCTCTGATTACCAACTGATAAGTACACGGGTGCTGCCCGATCTTTCGATGAGAGGGGATAACTTCGATTTTGACTAGAGAGACGTTCACGGCCCGATTACAGCCAACAAGGATGCGCCTTAGCAATCGATACACCAACTCTAGCGGTTAATCACGATCTTGTGGAGCATAATCAACCAAACCACGAGGGTAATTCCTGCAAGCAATCGAAGAACAAGCAAGAACAAGATAAATAAGTAACTCAACTCACAAAGGTGGGGTTCCGAGTGAAGTAGAACGGATGGTCTAGCCGACGCACGCGTCTACAAGGTAGTAGCAATGGCTAAACTGACAAAACAAAACCCAATCTGTTTGTGGCGGCTATGGGGGTATAAGAGACGGGGAGAGAACGACCAGGACATGGTGGGGGTCGTCCTCCAACCCTAGGACGCGCCCCTATTGGGCCCAACTTGATACAAAGCCTAATAGCGATATGACGGTGACTCAGCACCGAGACATATTATGTCCGTCAAATTGTTTCGACGATTCCTGTCTACTCCGAACGCATTTGGACCTCAGATTGGCGTCATTGGAAAGGTGGTCTTCTTATCTTTCCAACCATATGTAGAACGTCCAAAACGGAGCCCGTATGCGACCTAGGCGTTCGTTTTATTGCGGACTGGTCCTCGAGTCCGAATCGGACCCGAAACCGACTTTGATTGGGCCTCCCACTTGTTTTGCAATACAAGGCCGGCCCTCCACGCCTTTGAGCACCTCTCTAGCCATATCCTCATCATCTCCATGGTTCCTAACAATAATTAAATCATTACGTAGTATCTTATTCTCAAAACTATACAAGGAAGGCATTAGAAACGAGCTCACCGATAAATTCCAAATTCGTGCTTGAGCTCTCATGATTGGACTATGAATATCAAATGAGGGAGTGTTGGTTGTATCCGTACGAGTGATGTCCTCATCGGTGATGTAATTTTCTTTTGGACCTAACCTACGGGTCCTTTTATAATAAATACTATGATACGTTTCAGATATGGTTAATTACTCTGTTTACTTTAATTTGTCGCGTATGTGTAATTCAACCGATCCTGGCACACATACGGGTACTACTATTTGTTCACTGCAAATTGGGGTGTGACAACATGTTACCTTTATTTGCATATTTTTTTGCTTTGTCTAAACTGACCCCATATTTTTTTGCTTTGTCTAAACTGACCCCACAATTGTTCATCTACATTCATACCACTAAGTAAGAAACATTATCCGGGGAGCAGATTATTCATGATGGGATTACCAAATGAGAAACAAAACAAAATATAAAAGATAGCAAGGAAAAAATTATCACAACATCAGCAACAATCGTGCATCCATCGGTTAAGAGTAACCTAACCAATAATGTATGCCAACAAACAAATACATTTTCTTCTTGGGTTTCATCTCTAGCCTACGACAACTTGTTTATATGACCAAAATGTGACATTGATGTAGGTATTGTCAAACAGGAATGTGACTGCAAATAGTTTAAACTAGTTGATAACCCGCGCGTTGCAGCGGGACTAAAAGATATTAACTTTAAAATTATAATCTAGAACTAATTTTGTTAATCTCTAACATCCATTCTTTATCTTAATGGTTGAAATTAATTATGATGATGTGGCGCAACGTGGAATGAGAGAAATAGTCATTAAGACGTGCTAGTGGGTTGCATCTTTTATATATAAGTAGATAGGAATACAAGTCATCGACCTTGTAAAATGCCTGCTCACAAGATTCCTTCATCTCGAATCTAACAAAAAAACAACTGAAATTATTAGCATGTCACATTATATTACGCAACTCATCTACACATAAATAATCGGGGGGAGAAAAAGATTCTTGCAGATATTATCAACAAATGCATGACCCTCAAACTATGTTTTCCTACTTAGGAGTGTCCAGTGGAGATGTAGATTTTTATAGAAAGAACAGCAAACAATATATTGACTTTGGAAGATGTAGAAGTGTGGACTTCCTAGAGGCTACGCTCATCGCATAATGAAAAGGAAAAGGAAACAAATAGCCAAATAAGGGTGTGTTCGTTTCTCGGGGTCTAAATTTTATAGCTGTCACATTAAGAAGAATCTTACTATTTAGGAGTGCTGAATAAAGTTTAATTATAAAATAAATTACATGTCCCTAGACTATTTCACGAGACGAATCTAATGAGGTTAATGAAGTCATGATTAGAAGACGATTCATTGTAGCATCACTTTAACAAAACATAAATTAATTAAGCTCATTAGATTCACCTCGAAAATTAGCACCAATCTGTAAAAGGGTTTTGTCATTAAATTAATCAAAATATTGATAAATAGTAAGATTCTCTTTGATGTGACAGTGCTAAATTTTAGAGGACAGAAACGAACAGGGCCTAACTTAATGGTACTTGAAATATTCCAATGCTTTCTTAAAATATGTTAACATAGTAAGAAGTATTCTAAAGTGTACCAATAAAAGCATAACATAAGCTATCTCCAGTCTTGTAGTCACGAATTATTTCAGCACTCGCAAGCAAGAATAAGGAATATAAAATTGAAAGAAGGGAATATAATGAATGATTCACATTGGAAGTAGCTCTAAGAAAGAGACTTACCATGTCACGAGTTCCAAAACGAAAAAAGATTGTGTATAAACCTTCATCCTGCAAAATATAATTACTTATTGAGCAAAATTATTGACACTAAAACTCAAAGTTTATAGCTCCAATTACATTTTTTAAATATGCAGCTATATATCTACAGCAGTATAAAAGATACATTTCTAAAATTTACACAATTCAAATATAGATAATTAATAATTTAACCCAATAAGGACGAATCGATTGGATTGAAAAGGGTCCCGAGGTGGAAAGCTTTGGAGGCAACTACTTAGGTAATGGTACTATCTTGTGTTACTCGGGTTGAGTTTACAAACAAATAAGACATTTCGTGGTGGTTTGATCTCAAGCATCTAGAATATCTCCCACCTTGCACAAAGATAAGATCATAAGCTTGGATTCGAGTACTAAAATGCAGTTGAATAAGATGAACTTACACCCACAAGGATAACTGCATTTGTATGTGCTTCTATAGAATGGATCATTTCATCAAGTTCTTCAGGAGCCACTGTTTCATCCAAAGGGATCTAAGCGCTCTTCGCAACCTGTGTATAAGTGTATTCACAAAACGTCAAATGATGAATCTAAACAGGTATGCAGTTAAATAAAAGATGAAATCAAAATAAGAGTACCCTGCCAGCCTGCCATGACTAAAATTTGAAATAACAAACAGATAAATAGCTTTGATCATACGAACCCAAAGAGGTAATAGTGAGACGTGCCATGTGATTAGTTTTGGTGACCTTTGACTCAAATGAACATCATTAGTTAGATAAATGGCTTGAACAAGACATTCTCGGAAAGTTAAATAAAAGAAGTGTTTACTTGTAACACCCTAATTTTTGAAACTTTAAATAAATTAAAATTTTATTCGTATTTTATTCTTAAGTTATTATTTTTTTTGTAAGTTTTTATTCTTAAGTTTCAATTTTTGTAAGCCAAAGGATGGTGTTATCATTTTATGTGAGCAAAGGAGATATTTTCTAAAAATTAATTAATTGTTTTAGAGTTTATAAAAACTTTGATTGTGCATTCGAGCTGCATAGATGCATCTAGGATTTTATTGTGTGTAAAATGGTTTTTAAAACCGTGTCGAAACTCGCTCTAGATTTGGAGTTAGAATAGGGAAGGAAATAAAAATAGAAGAAGAAAATGAAAACAATTCGGCGTATGGGCCGTTATTCCTTTCTCTGGCCCATTAGCACCCAGCAGCAGCGGCCCATCCGACCCACCCGAGTCGTCTCCCTCCTCCGATCGTGTTCGATTTGGACACTTCACCGCCGCTCGACGACGTGACGCGCCCGGACTCCCGACTCCGAGCTACGCTCGAGCCCCTACACCGGCCCCTATAAAACCGAAGCCTCGCCGCCCCGGAAGCCCTAAAACCCGAAGCCGCCGCGCCGACCAAACCCTAACCGCCGCTACCGCCATTGGAACCTTGAAGTCGAGCTCGTCGATTATGTCACACTTGTCCCGAAAGATAGATTAGTGTGGTACGGATCGCCTTGGGAGATGGTTGACGAAGCAACCATGCATAGCATCACATTAACAAACATACACGATTTGCAAGTTATATAATTAAGTCTCGATTACAACATAGAGTTCCAATAAAAGATACATTAGGTTCGAATTTTAAGTTTACATAACCATGATCTTTGTTCGAAATAAAGTGCGGAAGCGATTTCATAACATGACGATACATAGATAGCTTATGTGAACCATGTCGGCCTAGGCCACGGCTCACTCATCATGGGTCGGAGAGCTAGGAACCCATTCAATGGTCCACTCTTTGGGCTCCTCTCCATCCCGCACAACCTTACCACAACGATCGCAAAACCCGGCTTGTGGAAATCCTGAAAATACACATGTAGTAGCAAAGCCTCGAGTATCTAGCATACTCCACAAGTCTTACTCGTCAAATTGGCCATCTAAGACCGATACCTAGATGCATGGGGGCTTGACCGGTTTAACTTGACATTTTGCATAAAACGGCACCTATGCTAATTAGGTTGGCACTTTTATGACTCAGCCAAATTAATAGGGTTGTTGCATAAAGAAACTTTAGTGAGCATACTAGCAATACAAAATTTGCAATACAATCGATATCGATAAAAACAGATGAGCGACTCTTTTCTTTCCTCTTCCTAAACATTGTGAACTGCTCGAATCAAGTGGTACTCATTAACCGCGAGGAAACGGCGATAATTATCGAATTATTAATCCTGTAGGAAAGACCCAAATGAACGACATACGCATCATTTAAGAACACGTATGGCCACCGTTCGCGAGTTCATCATAAAGCAAAACACGGGGCCACCGACCCCGAGTACACGTCCCCCTTGCGACCCGTTCAACAACGTGTCCAAGGCTTAACCCGTGCACTCTCCAACGGTCCTCAACCCGTGCAACCACCTTGCCATACACATCACCTCCGGGACGGTGAGATATCCGGCCCACTTTACAATTCACAAGCTACGTAGGTTTACCAATCCCCATAAGAAAGGTATGCAAGTGGTACATAACGCAAACTTGTTTGTGGAGCCACAATGGGTGTTCTCAAATTTAATCAATTCAACATCTTCTAATTTAATCATAAGCCATATGTGAGATTCCCATTCTATCGTTGACTCTATAAGTATAACATAACATTCCTAACGGGGATATGACACATATTCTACATAGGACATATAGGAATTTATGCACGTGGATTTCCAAATCAATTCCTAACGGGAATATGTGTCATCCTCAATATAGTGATAAAAGGAAAACAATTTTCAAAATAATAGGAATGCACCGGGGCTTGCCTTGAGAGTGATCGAAGTTAGTACTAGCTTCACACGCGTTGAGAGTTGCAATGGTCTCTTCCGGCGGAATCAATTCAACGTCGTCACCTAGAGAATGAAATGCAATGCATAAGTAAAAAGAATACAAGGTTGATGAAAATGGTAATGCATGTGTGCTATTTTGCATGAGTGCATATGAATATGTTTAGTAAAATGTAGTTTCGTGAGATTTCTAGTATGCATAGCTACATAAACTTGCTCTCTTTTAGTGAAGTTAATTAATTTATCAAGTGTAGCCTTAACCATACATCAGCAATGACTTAATACGTGGACATGAGTGCCGTGACCAACCCAAGTGTTCACATTTGCAATGATGAACAAAGCTCAAATGCGAACACGATGCAATTTAGGGTTAGGTGTTCATCATCACATGCGATGACGATGCACCCCAAATCAAGAACTTGATTACAAAATTAACACGTACATGAATTTAACGGAAACTTCTTACTAAACCTACCATAAGAGACTAAGTAACATGGTGGAGGGTGACATTTACATAAACATGCAAAAATGTAATTTCTAGGAACATAAACCACTTTTATTTGTGCTGAAATTAACCTTTTCTTGAATTAATCTAAGGGCAGCAAAAATAATTACTTAGCATGCTCAAAATTAAACACGGGATTTTATGCAAGTGTAAAGGACTATGGTGAGTAGATCTACCAAGTTTCATGCCAAAATAATGTATATAGATTTAATTAAAAATTAAATACAGATAATTCCATAAATGCAATAACTTGAAAAATATGCAATGAAATGTAGATTTTCCAGTGCCAGAAATACAAGTATGTTCATATCCAGGCTTTGTCCAAGGGGCATTAAATTTGGATTTATATTTTTAAAGTTATGACTTAAGTGAGGTTTTGTCGATTGACTTTTGATATTTTTGTACAAATATGAAAATGACCCAATCTTCCAAGCTCATGTTACTTTTATGAATGTACAAGTCATTTAGTTTCCAAAACATGTTAGTTTGCAATTTTTGGACTTTTAAATCGGGAGATATGGATTTTCTAAAATCGAATAAAGTTCATACAAGTTACAAAAAATGCTACTAGGGAAATTTTAAAACAAGGCGGCGACGTGGGCTCCGGCGTGCGGTGGCCATCGCCGACGAGCTTAGGCGCGGCGGCGCTCTAGGGCGGCTCATGCTCCACGTTTTGGTGAGAATGAAGCACGTGCCACGGGAGCACGTTGGTGGGGATGGTGGGGCCCAACGACGGCCGAGAGATGCGGTGCGGCGAGCGGTGGAGCTCGTGGGGCTCCGGCGTGCTCGCGCGTCCGGCTCGAGGGGCGAGAGTGGGAGGGGTTTGGCCGGGGAGCATCACCCGAGGGTGGGGGTCGACGGCGTGGGGTCGTATGGTGCGAGAGGAGGCCGGGGAGGGGGTCGCGACGATGAGGTGGCGGAACGGCGGCGGCGGCGGCAGCGGAACTTTCCCAAAATTCCCGACGACCCGGAGCACGGGAAGGGGAGTGCGTCGGTGGGGAGCTCATGCACGATCGTGCGCGCGATTTGGCGAAGAAGGAAGGGGAGCACGGCCTCGCCTGAGACGGCGCGCGACGCGGAGGAGCTCGAGGCGGCCATGGCGGACGGCGGCGGCGTTTACCTTCAATTCGCGCGTGGGTGAGGGAGGAGAGGGCAGGGCGGTGGCTCGGAGCGTGGAGAGGAAGGTGAGGGAATGATTGGAGCGTTCGAGATGGGGCCTTGGCTCCCGTGCGAAAATTTCTATGGGGGAGGAGGCGAGGCGAGCGGCGGCAAGGGCGGGGCGGCTCCTTGTTGGCCGGCGGGTACCGTTCCGGTTCGGGAGCTGGCCGGAGGGTGCGTGGCGAGGTGACAGGGCGGGGAGCGTGCGGTGGGCATTGCCCGGTGGGCAACGAGTGCCCGAGCTCCCATTTTTGAATTCAAATCTGCTTTGCTGAATTTTGGCCAAAAACCATACTTCGTGGCTCCAAAAATAAAAATAAAAATATGGGAAGCTTCACAAAGGAAAGATCTAATTTTTTTGCTTTAGGTCAAAGTTTCAATTGGGCTCTCAAAAATTCATATAAAATTCATAAGCAGGAGAGTTTCAAATTTGAATTTGAATTTTTGGGCGTTCAAAACTTTGTTCAAAATTTTTCTAAAAATGCTGTAAAATCATCATTTTGCATGAGCAATAAGATGGTGCAAAATATGGGGGTGGTACTTTTATAATTTTTGCATTTTTCTTAAAGCTAGGGTTTAGCCCTAGGTTTTCCCCTTTTTCTTTTGATTTTTCCCATTTTCCTTTTTCTTGTTTTCCTTTGCATGATTAGCATTAGAGTTTGCATTAGGGAGGTGATTCAGGTGTAATTAGGCCATTACCACTAATTTGTGACATGGGATGTCATAGATTCGCGGCACGGGGCCGAAGTCGGAGCATCAAGACGCCGAGAAGAAGCCCCGGAGCAGCCACACTCTTTGGGTGCGATCACCAGCGGCCCCGCAATCCCGCACTGCATTAGGTGAGCTCGCAAGCCACTCTTCTCGCTCCCACGACAAACGCGACGAGTTTTGGAGCAACCTAGCCCGAGATCGAGCAAGCGCCGGTGAAGCGCCGTCGCATGGGGTCGTCGGTGTTGACTGTTGTGTCGGTTTTAAGCTTAGGCCCCTCGGGTTTTCGATAATTACATATAAAGCTCTCTCGTTTTCTAAAAAGGCCCCTGTCTTTTAAGTTTTTTAGATCTAAACTTCATGTTTTACAAAAAAACGCTAGATTTCCATGTTTTTATAGAATAAAATAGAATAAATGTTTTCTAGAATAAAATTTATTGTTAATGTTTATTTAATTTAACTGTTTCTGTTTTGTAAAATATAATTTAATTTAATTACTTTTTCTCGGAAAAGAATATTTTTACAAAAAGAACCCTAATCTTAAAACCTTTATAACTTTTAATCTATAGCTCCGAATTTAGTGGTTCTTGTGCTCACACGATCGTAGTGACAAGTACTATCTTTTAGTACTATTTTTATCATACTTTCATATTGTTTCATGTACTGTTTCTTATATTGTTCATTTGCAGGCATTTTGATCGATCGGAGCCTTAAGGATGGAGTTGTAGATGTGAGGAGGCAAGGCGATCGGATTATCCTTGTTCGGTTAGTTGTTGGAGATTCGGCTCTAAATGTGATCGGTGCCTATGCCCCCGGTAGGTCTTAGTGAGAGCATCAAGAGGCAGCTCTGGGAAGATCCGGATAGTATGGTTAGTACCATACCTATTAGTGAGAAACTCTTCATAGGAGGAGACCTTAACGGCCACGTGGGCGCGACAAATGTAGGGTTTGAGCGGGTACACTGGGGCTTTGGATATGGTACTAGGAATCAAGAAGGGGAAGAGATCCTAAGCTTCGCGTTGGCCTACGACTTGTTGATAGCGAATACCCTATTTAGGAAGAGGGAATCCCATCTAGTTACCTTTAGTAGTGGACGACACTCGAGCCGCATCGACTTTGTCCTAGCTAGGAGGGAGGACGGACGTGCTTGCCTAGATTGTAAGGTGGTACCGGGGAGTGTGTTGTTCCTCAACACAAGCTTGTGGTGGCGGACTTCCGCTTTCAAATACGTGCCCATCGGGGCAAACGTGCCAAAACCACGAGGACAAAGTGGTGGAAGCTAAGAGGAGAAGCGTCACAAACTTTTAAGGAGAGGATGCTAGATGAGGGACCTTGGGAGGAGGGAGAAGACGTCGACGACATGTGGTTAAAGATGGCAACATGTGTTCTGAAGGTAGCTTCGAAGTGTTTGGAGTGAGTAGGGGAGGCAAACAGAAGCGAAAGACACCTGGTGGTGGAATGATGAGGTGCAAAAGGCTATCAAGGAGAAGAAGGATTGCTTCAAGCGTCTACACGTTGACAGGAGTGCAGCCAACATTGAGAGTTATAGAATAGCGAAGAGGGCAGCAAGGCGAGCGGTGAGTAGAGCTAAGGGCCGTGCATATGATGACCTTTATCAACGGCTAAGCACGAAGGAAGGGGAGAAGGATATTTACAAGATGGCTAGAAACCGTGAGAGGAAGACAAGGGACATAAACCAAATCAAATGTATCAAGGATGGTGCAGATCGACTTCGGTGAAGGATGAGGAGATCAAGTATAGATGGCGAGAGTATTTCGATAAGTTATTTAATGAGGAGAATGGGGGCCCTACCCTTGAGTTGGACGCTTCATTTGATGATACCAACAGGTGCTTCGTGAGGAGAATTCGTGAGATAGAGATCGGGGAGGCCTTGAAGAGGATGAAGGGAGGTAAAGCGATGGGTCCCGATGGTATCCCCATTGAGGTGTGGAGATGTCTCGGTGCTAGAGCGGTAGTATGGTTAACTAAGCTTTTCAACCTCATTTTTCGATCTAACAAGATGCCCGAAGAATGGAGGAGAAGTATATTAGTACCGATCTTCAAGAACAAAGGAGATGTTCAAAGTTGCACTAATTATCGTGGGATTAAGCCGATGAGCCATACGATGAAGCTCGGGAGAGGGTTATCGAGCATCGCCTAAGAGGAGTAACAAGAGTGACCCAAAACCAATTTGGGTTCATGCCCGGGAGGTCGACCATGGAAGCGATTTTTCTAATGCGACAATTGATGGAGAGATATAGGGAGCAGTAAGAAGGACTTGCACATGGTCTTTATTGATCTCGAGAAGGCGTATGACAAAGTTCCGAGAAATGTCATGTGGTGGGCTTTGGAGAAGCACAAAGTTCCAACCAAGTACATTACCCTTATACAGGATATGTATAAGGATACGATGACTTGTGTTCGGACTTGTGATGGGGACACCACCGACTTTCCAATTAAAATAGGACTACATCGTGGGTCAAGCACCGAGCCCTTACCTATTTGCTTTGGTGATGGATGAGGTTACAAGGGATATTCAAGGCGATATCCCTTGGTGTATGCTCTTTGCCGATGATGTGGTCCTAGTTGATGAGAGTAGGGCGGGGGTTGATAGGAAGTTAGAACCGTGGAGGTACACGTTAGAGTCAAAGGGTTTCGGACTTAGCAGGAACAAGACCGAGTACATGAGGTGCGATGTCAGCTTGACTACACATGAGGACGGAGATGTTAGCCTCGATGGCCGGTGGTGACCAAGAAGGATACTTTTCGATACTTAGGATCGATGCTACGTAAGGATGGCGAGATTGACGAAGATGTTAGGCATAGAATTTCAGCCGGTTGGTTGAAATGGCGTCAAGCATCCGGCGTACTTTGTGATCTGAGGGTGCCACAAAAGCTAAAAGGTAAGTTTTATAGGACCGCGATTCGCCCGGCAATATTATATGGTGCTGAATGTTGGCCTACAAAAAGACGACATGTCCAACAATTAAGTGTAGCGGAGATGCGTATGCTACGGTGGATGTGTGGACACACAAGAAGGGATCGGGTACGGAATGAAGATATTCGGGATAAGGTAGGAGTGGCTCCAATTGAGGAGAAATTGGTTCAACATCGATTGAGATGGTTTGGACATGTCCAACGTAGGCCTCCGGAGGCACCGGTGCGTAGTGGGGCTCTAAGGCGGGCCGATAATATAAAGAGAGGTAGAGGTCGACCTAACTTGACTTGGGAAGAATCGGTCAAGAGAGACCTTAAGGAGTGGAATATCTCCAAAGAATTAGCTATGGATAGGAGCGCTTGGAGGCAAGCAATCGACGTGCCTGAACCGTGACCTTTATGTTGCTCTAACTTTGTGTCTTATGGGTTTCATCTCTAGCCTACCCCAACTTGCTTGGGATTAAAGGCTTTGTTGTTGTTGTTGTTGTTGTTGTTGTTATTTCCAAGACCTTGATTTCGAGGACACCACCGAGCAGCAAGCAAGAGGAAGGCAAGTGTCCTTGATGCATTTTGATCCTATGTTTTGAAATGTGTGGTTTATAAACATGTATGCTTGTTAACATCAATCCCATGTGTAGATATTGCTTAGCCATGCTTGTCGAGTCTTACACCTCATCACGTTAATCATGACTAATGTTTTACTTCAATTTAATAATCTTTTAGCAACTTAGAACTTAGGCCTGGAGAGTTTCGTGTTGTGTCTCCAGGGTTGGTGTGTTTCTCGTGTTGTGGCACCAACATGTTGTTTGGATTATGGTTGTTGCATTTAGACCTGGAAGGTTTCGTGTTGTGTCTCCGGGGTTGGTGTGTTTTTGGGTGTAGCATCAATGATAGGGTACTCGGAGGGTTTCTGTGTTGTGTCTCCAGTGGTTGGTGTGTTTCTGTGTGTGGCACCAATGGCAAGTTTATCGCGATCTTTGAGATGTTATTCTATAATGTGATTTATTGATGGTTACTTCATTATTATGCTTGCTTAAACAACTTTCATCTAGTAAGATAGGTTGCTTTTGTCAAAAAAGTGTCTTAAGTGTAGTTTGGCATTTATGCAAATAAACCATTGTAGCCATTCTTTATTGTTGCCTCGCATGTCATCTTTTCCTACACTTGCGGAGTACTACATGTACTCACACTTTCTATTTTTCCATGCAATACGAAATGCTGCTCGGAACGAGATGGTGGTTACTGACGACTTTGAAGATGGCGATTACTTCTAGCTTGTGGAGCCCCGGTTGACGTCCCTATGGAGTTATGGAGTTATATAGTTTTCGCTAGCGTTTAAGAGAGTTAAAGACCATGAGTCATTTTATGTTATCGTAATGCTGTAAGCGTTACTAACACTACATGTTATTCGTTGAGTAGCCCATGTATGAGACTTGATCCTGGCATACATGTGGAATGCATCCTATTATTGCTCCTTTATAAAATAGGGTGTGACATTACTTGTGAGGAAATCTGGTGTTCAGAAAAGTAATATAGCAGTTACATTGATATGGTAACATAACATGTTTGATTTACAAAAGTAATATATATGTGATTACTTACAACAATAATATATCACAGTGATTACTTTTCATTGGCAAATGGAAACAAGTACTCGGGATGGAAAATGAGTTCAATAACAACTAAAAGAGGAAGCACTTTTTATACTTCAGTAATATGAGCAAAGAACACAGACTGAAACTCAATGATTCAATACATACTATAGTTTCGTCTTATAATATATTGCCATTCAAAGGCTAAAAGTATACGGAAGAACTAAAAGTATTTCCTATCTGATTTTGTCTAAGCCATAACCATAGGCTCCAAATTAAATTGAGCATCTTATGGGTTCTAAATTGAATATATTACTAAGAAAACAGGCTGTTTCCTCAATGGTCTTATCTCTTGCTGCACCAACTTCGGCTGCCACTCCTCATTCAGATTTATTCCCGGCCCAAAATTGCTCCTCTATAAAACCTAAAATTATTAAACACACATGCTTAAATGGATTCAATAATAATCAAGACCTTAAATTCAGATCAACAGGATGTAGGTGTTTTACAACTAACCTATGCCACCCTAAAATGTCAATAAGCTTCATAAAAGAATGATACACCATTTACGGTACATGCAATGCATACATATTTCAAGATTCTCAGATTGTTCACTGTTAGGAAACTCATAGTCAAGATGAGCAAAATTTTTAATACAAGTTTGTCATCTACCTACATCAATCACCGGATCTAGGAGAGAAATTTCACTTTTAACAATATCCATTTCATTAATATTAAATAAACACTAACCACATCATCATGCATGGAGGTCTGTGCAGTGCATGTATTTCCCTATTTTAATTAGGCTGTTACAGTTTTTGTTTTACCAAATGGATATTGGTCACTACCTAACATCAATACGCCATTGCCACAATAATTATTCATGTGCGTAGGAAAGGTAAGAACCACACAATAAGGAGGTACCACAATTCTTTCCAAAGATCGAGCATATCATCCACATAAACTTTGCTCACTTTAACATAATCTTGAAGCAGTAGCTTGTAAATGGCCTTTGCAGGAAGATTAAAAACTTGCCCTTGAAGATGTTCTGCAAATCAGAGCAAATTGGATGCTGAATTAGCGCTGAGGTACAATATCAAATTTAATTAGAATCTTAAATGTGCATAACTCCCTAAGAGTGAATCAGTTACATTACCTTCTCCAGGAAGTTTGGCAGTGAGGCAGCGTGGTCCTTCATATGAAAGCTGCAATTGTTTAATTTTGCAAAATATTAGCAAACAAGTATTATATTAAAAAAACAATTCAAAGGAGATAAGAGAGTTGATCACTGGGTATCAAGGAGGGCATCTATGGTGGAGGGATCGATCTTGTCAAAGTAGGACAGCACCGTCATGCCGGAGTAGACTGGATGGATACCGTAGTCGAACTACCAACCATAGCATCATTCATTATACCAAGATCCCAGCATTTATCTGAGATGAACAGAAAAACAACAGGAAAAGAACTAAAGAGTTTTCAAGCCACAAAATTGGCCTCCACAAAACATCAGAAACCTCCCATCTACTCTTGACGGCATGTAACTGCCATGGCCTCATTATTCCGCTTTATTAGAGTCCAAATCGAGAGTACCAGAGGTAGTCAGAAGTTCAGAACACTGAAAAACTACATGATTGGCCCCCAAAATTATCACAAAAAGCTACATTTTTATCATACGTATCCAACACTGCTGGAAACAATCAATAGCGGCCCTCAAACTTAACAGGGACCAGACTGAACACACCACTACAAATTCAGAGATTTTTACTTTTTTGCTCTGAGATACATGGAGCAAAGAAATGGCAAGATTCAAGCATCTTTTCTAGCGAGCAAGCCAGATTGACGTGAATACACAGAATCACTAAACCCTTATTCTCCTCTCAGCACTCCGTCAAAGATGGATGACATACACACAGAGCAAGGCGGATCAGAGAAAAGGGGAGATGGATCCCTCACCGTAGTATCTCTCGGCCTGCTCGGCGAGCCGAATAAGAAACCAATCAAAGAAAAGGGATGGGATCAGCAGTGGATCATCACATGAATCAGTACCTTGATTCAAGGATGGTGCCAGCACTTGAGAACCACGACAGTGAGGCCTTCTCCTTCAACGATGACCGACAACATCCTCAGCTCTTCATCGCGTGACCACGGTCGCCATGCCGACGCCGGATTTGAAACCACCAGCATGTTCCATGTCGTGCTCGGGAGATGAGGTAGTGGAGGGGAGGAAGACCGACACGGGGAGCATGCTCCAGAGGATTCCTCTTCGTGACGTCTGCTGCTCGGGGTGCGGGAGGAGGAGGCGCCGCGGCGGCTGCTCGGGGTGCGGGAGGAAGCGGCGCCGCTCACGGATTGACGCGAATACACAGAATCACTAAACCCTTAATCCCCTCTCAGCACTCCGTCAAAGACGGACGACATACGCACGGGCAAGGCGGAACAGAGAAAAGGGGAGATGGATCCCTCACCGTCGTATCTCTCGGCCTGCTCGGCGAGCCGAATAAGAAAGCAATGAAAGAAAAGGGATGGGATCAGCAGTGGCTCATCACATGAATCAATACCTTGATTTAAGGATAGTGCCGGCAGTTGAGACCTAGGAAAACAATTTCAGTGAAATTTCACCGAAATATCCAAAATATCGTTTTTATCAGTAAGGCCCAATATAATTTTTATCGCCAAAATTTCATCATTGACTATAATTAGTTATCGAAAATTGTTTTTATTATACATACAACTATAATAATTTGGAGATTAAAGATCATTTCTAGTAAAATCATGCAACTAATTTCAAAATGCAATTAATTTTAATCACGGAAATTACCGATATTTTTGAAATATCATGTTTATCGGTGACCCGATATTTTTTTCACACCAAAATTTTTTTCCTTGATTGAGACCACGATGGCGAGGCCTTCTCGTTCAACGATGACCGATAACATCCTCGGCTCCTTATCGCGTGACCACGGTCGCCATGCCGACGCACCGACATGTTCCATGTCGTGCTTGAGGGATGAGGTAGTGGAGGGGAGGGAGACCGGCACATGGAGCACGCTCCGGAGGCTTCCTCTTCGCAACGTCTGCTGCTCGGGGTCCGGGAGGAGGAGGCTCCGCGGCGGCTATATTGCTCGACGAGGAAGAGGGCTTGTGCTTGCGACGACAGCTGCTGCTACTCGCTCGGTGCTGCTCGAGGAGGGTGGGACGAGTGACACGGGTGGACTGCGAGCGCATTAGGGTTTGGAAGGGAGGCGACCATGCGGGCGGGCGAGAGACGACCAAGACAGCTACGACTTACGGGAGCGACGAGTTTTACGTCGTAGGTGTAAAGGACATCAACAAATTTGGGAGAGAAGGAAGCGGCGCCGCCGACGGCTGCTGCACGGGGCAAGGGGAGGAGAAGCAAGGGCTCGCGGGATCGAGGACGACGAAATCGGGTTAAGGGGAGGAGCAACAAGAGCGTGCGTGATGGGGGACTAGGAAAACGGAGCGATGGGTTTGGAGGGGGCGTAGACGACCTCACCACAATTATATTATTGAGTATAGATATAGATTAGATTAAAAATAAAAAAAGGCCAAAAATAAAAAAATCTATCCGCTCAACATTGTCCGTAGACCGCAGCCTCCCTTGTAGGGGTGGATGTCGAGCCGGCTCGGCTCGGCTCGACTCAGCTCGTGTTGACTCGTCGGGATTTAGGCTCGGCTCGGCTCGACTCGTGAGACAAACGAGCTAAAACTCATGCTCGGCTCGGCTCGTTAGAAAGCTCGAGTTAGCTTGTGAGGCTCACAAGCCGCCCGGGATATATAGAATAACGCTAGATCAAAATAAAATAATGTAAGCCAAAAATAACCGAGATATAGCAATAACAACTTATGATGTATCTATTTTTGAATTGATTCCAAAATAATTGAATTTTAAAACAATACTTAACAGTTCAGTTCACGGAAGCATCACACTCACCACACGTCCACAATGTATGTACCTTACATTTACTCGGATATAAAATTTTATTTGTAGCTGAAAGATAGAATAGTACTAACTAATTTTGATAGTCCAATAACCATTCAGGTTAGTTTATAATATATGAATTGTAGATTATAGGTTGCATATTGGCACGAGAGAATAGTACAAGCACACCCGAGCCTCTTTGTCTTCCTATTGAAAGCCACCACCATGTATTTGCTTCCGTGGGGATGAAGAGAACAACAAAATTGAAAAAGGAAGTACCATATATTAGTATATTAAGTATTATGCTTAAGGAAGGTAACCAGAACTAGTATCTAGAATATTATATGTTTTCTTTTGGACCATATTCTACTGAATATTACAAGTGGCTCATCAAGCTCGTGAGCAGGTTGCGAGCTAGCTCGGCTCAAAAATTTCATGAGCTAAACAATGAGCTTAACTCGGCTCGTTAGTGATCGAGTCGAGCCGAGCTTGTCACGAGTTAAGTTGAGCTGTGAGCTTTGAGTTTTTGGTCGACCCCTACTCACCTTTCCCCCATTGCACCCAACCACGCACGGTGTCTCCTCGCCGAGAAATTTGTGATTTTGCCCACTGTGGGAGTGGGCTTCGTAAAAATGCCCATCGAAACCGAATACACGTAAAAGTGCCCACCAAAATTTGAGGGTTTCGTCAAAACACTCAAATCGGATCATTTTATTTTATTTTATATTTTTTTCTCCTTTGTGAACACTTAGAAGGACATATTTGCCCCCGGCCTTTTTCCTTAGCTTCGGATCGAATCGTTGATTCTGCTCCCATTCACGGGAGCATGCTTGTTGGCCCCCGACGGCCGTGGCAGCCTACTGGTCGGACCGGCACTGCCCCACCGGTGCTACAAATCCGCGCCTCCTTTGTGTCGGCCTCCTCCGCGCTCGCCCCGTACGCTCAAGTGCAGCGCTTGCTGGTCCTCGACAACCGCGGCGGCGGCTGCCCCGACCAGCGCTACCCCACGAGCTTTGCGGATCCGAGCCTCCTCCATGCACGCCCCTCCGTTTGAGCACGAGTGCTTGCTGACCCCCACAGCTGCGATGGCGGTTACCCGAACCGATCCGCGCCTCCTCCGCACCCACCCCTTCGCTTGAGCGTGCAGGAGAGTGCTGCTAAATTTTTTTATTTTATTGAAACTTGTCTGCCGAAATTTGGTTCCTAGCGTCTTTTGACATTTTATAATCACAATTGGAATTTTAATCCTGTAGCATTGTGCAGAAGGGTATTTGTGTCTCTTCCTAGTGGTTGGAGAGTGAAGAAATTATTTTATAACAAGTTATGTGCTGATTTTGGCATTTTGGCCAAGCCCACAAATTTCCATGGGCATTTATACGTGCACTGCTTCGGTGAGCATTTTTAACATGCCCCTCACGGTGGATAAAATCACAAATTTCCCTCCACGCCGGCCTCCTCGCCCCCTTGCCCAGCTCTTTCCTCCAAAAGTTAGCGCAGCCGCCGCGAGCCCCGGCACCCTAGCCTCTGCCAGCGCCAGGATCTCGAAGGTCGGCAGCGGATGGAGCCGGAGGTCGTGAAGGCGGAGATGGTGCTGGCGCCGACACTGCCGTTCAAGAAGGTGCAGACGGCGGACAAGTACCCCAAGGGCCAGTCGCGCGGCCGCCAGTGGAAGCACCTCCGCTACCTCCTCCAATCCGCCGACGCCTCTACCATGCCTCCCGACCAACCCAATTGTGAGCGCCGCTGACACCCGTCTTCTTGTATGTTCCATAGGGTTGAAGACTTTGCTCCGCTATTAAATATTCTGGCCGTGCTTGTGCTTTTTCATTCTGCTATTGATTCCACCGGTGCTATTGATTCCACCGGTATGCTGATATGATACCCGAGAAACTGTTAGATTGCGTGGTTTAGATCTTACTTTGGTGCTAATCTTCGTTGCTAGTTGCGAATCATGATCTGATTGAAGGCCTTTGTGCTGACGAACTGCCTGACTGGATTGTCTCTTCTTGTTCCTCTGCCACCTAGGCGGTTCCATTAATATTGCTCGGTCTGCCTGATCTTGGTACGGTATTCCAGCTGCACAAAGGATAAATAAGAACCACAAAAGTTAACTTTATTATACACTGCTTATGCACATATCATATTCATGAGTTAAAAAAAGCCATATTCAGACACCCTAAAAAATATTATAATAATAAAATCATTCAGAGTATTTAGGAATCGTTCTTATTTGACTGTTCAAGTGGCGAATATCATTTAGATGTCAATGTCATCCTTATACTGTGGTTCATGAGTAAAGCATATACATATGAATTATTATTATATGATGGTGATATTTGTTACAAACTGGTATAACACTATTTAAGCTATTGCAAATAGTAATGAATTGAAGATTGATTTTTCTTGTGTGATATAAAGTTTTAGGGGCAATTGTGTTTTTACCCTTGATCCAACATCCAATTGTGATTTTACCCTCCGTTTTTCAATTTTGTGATTTTACCTCTACGATTTCAAAACGAAGGCAAAAGTTACCCCTATTAGGGGTAAAATCGCAATAAAAATATTGTGATTTTACCCTCAGTAGGGGTAAACTTTGTGTTCGTTTTGAAATCACAGGGGTAAAATCACAAAGTTCAAAAATGGGGGTAAAATCACAATTGAGATTGGAACCAAGGGTAGAAACACAATTGTCCCATTATGGAACCTTATGCCCCGAGAAATTAATAGTGATTCAGAACTTCCCTTAAGACCCCATTTTGACTGACTAATTTCTCTTGTATGATTATCATCTCCCCATCTTTGTTCCCACGTCGATTCTTGCTAATGTACGTGTTATTTATTTGAGTATTACATACGACCAGATCATCTGACCTGTCCATACAACTTAGTACTAATCAGCCATTAACATGTAATCAGCAGGAAGCTAATAACACTAGTCGGACAGATGAGTCGGTCAGCCGGGACGTGTGCAGAGTATTTCCTTTTTATTTCTAACCTATCCAGCTTGCTTGAAACTAAAAGGCTTTGTTGTTGCTGGTCAGTTTGACATTTGTAGAGTTCTTTTTTTTATATAAATTAATGCTATAGTAGGGACTTCCCCTTCTGTTGGGAAAAGAAATAGAAATAAAGTTGAAATAGTTCTGTTTCACTCCAGCTGTTAAAATCCCTTGTCTACTGGATTATGCTTTGAACAAGCAGGACAAGTCAAAGATAGATCTATTCTTAAGATTTTTTTTTTTTTAAAAATTTAGATCTTATCATGTGTTCACCATACCAGATATGCTCTCCTTATTTGATTTAGACCATTCTCAACCAAACGATGAAGATACTTAATGACCATTGACAAAACAAAGATCTTGACATATTTGAACTATAAAGTGTTCGAGTGTTTTTTTTCTTTGAGGAATCCGTGTGTATATGTTCTCTGGAATATGCTGCATATGTAGTTTTGCATGAAGAGACAAAAACCTTATGTTTATGCTATTTTGGTTGGCAGATTTGAACATTCAATGTCCCCCATCCACCTACCCACCAAAGAGATACTGTGACATTACAGGTTTTGAGGTAATTTTATATCTGTTTTAGTGCCTCTTTCCGGGCTTACATATTTGAAATGGTCAGTGAATTGCTAAATTTAATGTCAAGAGGTCAAATTGAAATGAATTAGGCTACACTGTTACTATTGTTGACTTGTTGCATTGTTAACTTCTAGTCTGATATGTCACTTTACATCGTCTAGATGTTAGCCTAAGACTCTAAAACGAAAGTGGAAGAGGCAAGAAATTGTGCAGCGAACCAACTGGCTGCGATTTTCTGACTGTTTATATACAGACGCTACAACTGATAAACGGCTGAATTGACCGGGGGATACATGGCCTGCCTGACTCTGCCTTTGACTCCACTAAAACTGACTCAACTTGACTACCAAGGCAATTACGACACTAACAGAAAAACACATGACACTTAACTATCTAACACAGGGTTTATTGGTTTATTAACACTTGATATGATCTGTTAGTTGTATAATGTATTTGCCGTAGGTCACATAAACTTTTTTTATAATAATTTATGCAGCCCTCATCTACTAGCTGGGTTAGAATAAAGACCAACTGATTGCTTGTGAGTTACTGCAAGTGAGAAAAAACAGGGTATCGTATCTGTCAGACACATAATACATGTTGAACACTGGCCTAGATTTGGAAGACATGCATGTGCTGTTTTTTAGACATCTTTTTACTCTGATCTTTATAATGTGGCTGCCATGTGCCATGCTGCTTGTTTTTTAGTTCTTCAAACTCTTTTTGTTGACAGTTTACACATTTTATGAAATTGACAAGGTACTGAGGAAATGTAAAAAAAATTGCACTGAGTATTTTTGTGTTTTCAAGATCAAACTCAACTTGGCTCCTTTTCAATTTGATATCTCTGTTGGAGCCAAATGGCTGTAGGCCAGTGGGTCCTGACATGGGCCAGCCTATCCCAGCAAGGAGCAGCTGTAGCCAGGGCCCAAAACTGCTGCTACCTTACCTGCTGAGGGCTCCCCACCCCCAAAAGCCTAGTTGAAGACATTTTGTTTTTGAAGGATTCGGATTGCTTTGGAGTTGAGTTTTGTTAGGATGGGTGTGGTACCATCATTTCATTTTACAAGAACAAATATAGTGTTCCTCATCTTTTACCTCTCTCCCTCCCTCTCTCTGCTAACCCCAGCCCTCTCTCCTGCATATGCAACAGCTGCTGCTGCAGCAGCCATGGGACATGTCCTACCTGTGCCATCATTGCCTTGCTCCCAACAGGCTAGAACACAACACATATACAATATAATTTGATATACATGTATGGCAATATGCCACCATTTCTTGTCAAAAGGTCATCCAGACCCAAAGTATGCTTCAAAAGTTTCCAAATTCATCCACAAGATTGAGGAAAATAAATAGCCCTTCTGTTTTTTTTTCCTCAACTTGATATTAAAGATGAATTTTCTCAACTTCTGTGACAGATTTACTCAACTTTGTATCTATAACTTCCCTCCAGTTTTTAGTTGATGACATCACGACAACATATTTGTTTTTGGTCGAAAACATTTATTCTAACAACATCAGTTAATAATTGAATACAACTTTTGCAACGTTGATATGTTATGTAGCAACCATATTTGCTCCACAAGGGGGCCTGAGATCCTTTGGTCACCAATTTTACTGTTACCAAATAAGGGATTTACACCAAATATTGAAATTGCACTTCGTTTAGTTCCTTTTGTCTTTGGTGTGACCTAATTGGTTTAGGTTATAATTGAATCTTTTTGCTAAACTGTTTGAATGAAAATGTCTTTGTGCCTTAATTTTTTGTATTTTTTTTCTGTTACCTAATTCGCTAGGTGGCCTAATTTGCTTGGTATGATAATTGAGAAAATACTATTGTTTCTCAATTTTTTCTGTTACATTATGTCTTCCTTTGGCCGTTATTCAGAAAATCTGATACACTACGCTACAGAATCATATTCTGTTCTTTAACAGTTAATCAAGTATGTAACTATGCTTGATCTTGGGTTTATGATTTCATTTTGACTGTTTCTTTCTTTTGCCATCTTCGTAGTAAATGAATGCCCGTTTTGACTTCTTAACTCTGAATACCTTTATGGTCCATGATGTTAGTGACCTGTATATTGAACATACTCAATTAACACCATGTATAATCTTCAGTTCATCCCTCCATATTTTGTGCATCACCTTTGCTGGCTTCTGGGCTACAGATTTTGTTTAATTCTAGACTTCTAGATAGTGCATGATAAAACATTTGGACATACTCAATTAACACAATGTATAATCTTCACTTCATCCCTCTATATTTTGTGCATTACCTTCGCTGGCTTCTGGGCTACAGATTTTGTTTAATTCTAGACTTCTAGATAGTGCATGATAAAACGTTTGGGTGCAAATAGAAAAATTACGAGAAGGAAATGGTGTTACTTTTTGTATCTATCACTTAAACCCTTTTGGCTGCCAAGTGGCTAGTGGTCTGAATGTCTTCTTGCAGGCTCCCTATGTGGATCCAAGGACAAAATTGCGTTACACTGATCCAGAGGTGTTCAAGCAGATCAGGATGCTTCCCGATGAATATGTCCAAAGGTATCTAGCCTTGAGAAATGCAGCTGTTGTACTTAGATAGCTGTCTCTGCCAGGTAATATTTGTGTTGAAGCACAATATAACCCTGTTCAACTGTACTGTGCGCATGTGAATATTCTGACTATTGATTTCACTCTGAACCCTTGTGGTTTCTATTTTTTTATGTTATATTTACCTGTGAGCAGTGATGATGTTTTCCTTTAATTCTTTGCCATGAGTGAAACATTTTCATGGACATGAATCAGAATTTGGGTTAAGATAGCTGGAATTGAGATTGAGAAATGAAATGGGTATTTTGAGTTATATTTCATTTCTGTTCACCATTTGCATCAGGCCGGGAAGCCTATAAGAGCAACAAGGGTTTTATAGGTCAATAGATTCAGTTGATAATGGATGCAAGATACTAGACGGAAAACTATAATATCCTTGAGGCAACCAGGTCGGTGAAGAACCGGAGCTGAATCAATCTCTTTATCGGAAACATGATAAGGTTGTCCGGGCAGCCACTATCTTTAAAACCCAAATCAAAGGCGAGTACTAGAGATGGCGTGTATATTCATGCTCCCGATGCACCATATGCCTCTGCTTTTCCAAGGCACACTCGTTTAGCCCCATGCCTTTGTTCAATAGAGTACTTACCCCATTGATTGAGCTATGCAACAAAGGAAAAATAAAGGAATTTCATAGGATTAAAATCCTGCAAGGAAAAAATCCTACGCAACCCATTGGAAGTTGGACATAGGATTGGGACCTCAAAATTCCTATGAAATTCATATACGATAGCTTCCTTCATGCAAATTTTGGAGAATTTCTAAAATGAGGTCTAACATCGTGTAAAATTCTTTTGAGTCTCTCTCGTTGTCATCTAATTCCTGTGTTTTTTGTGTTGTATCCAAAAGCTCCATAGGGAGTTTTCCTACGTTTTCATTTTCACGTAGGACTGCAATTGATAGCTAACTCCAATCCTATGTTTTTCCTATTCCTACATTTCTATAATCTAGCGTTCCAAATGGACACCCCTATTGTTATGTGCAATAGTTGGGCTAGGGCTACCGACGACCTAGATGGGCGGCGACTAGCGTTATGGTGGTGGTGGCGTGCGGCTACGAGCGAGGAGGGCAAGCTCCCGCACGTAAACGAGGACGCCACCCCAACGACGGCCAATCCCGCCGGACCCACCTGTCGGGGAACGTGACACGGTGACACCTCGATCGATGGAATCGGAAAAGAGATCGCGAGATCTTTCTCACTTATGAGTGCGGATCCGATCCAAAGACAAACGGCCAAATACTACACGACAAAGTCGACATGGTCGATGGGGGTCGACCCCATCTCCGCCTCGCCGTGAAGCCGCCCTCGTCTCGCCACGACCCTCGAGGCTCGGGTTCGAGCGGAGCATAACATCCGCTTACACCCACCATACCACCGTAATGGTCTTGGGAACATGAGAAGCTACAAGCGGCGGACATCTAGTCCTCGAGCCGCCCTATGGAACAACATCATGACCCGTTTGAATGGAGAACAACTAGGAATAAATACCTAGGCCGTCGTGCGGGCGGAG
Organism: Chloris gayana; assembly: GCA_031894775.1. Classification (NCBI taxonomy): domain Eukaryota; kingdom Viridiplantae; phylum Streptophyta; class Magnoliopsida; order Poales; family Poaceae; genus Chloris; species Chloris gayana. The sequence goes on along the minus strand of JAUNZO010000714.1, from coordinate 312,227 downwards.
CAACGACACGAAAGGGTCGGGGGGGGGACGGAACTCTACAAGCAACGGGACGAATGCGACTCGTTTGGGCCCCCTTGACGGAATCTAGAGCCATCTCCCTTCTCTCCCCCCCCTCTCTCTCTCTCATGTATACGGTTCGACCCTTGGAGATATGAAAGGGGAGCTTTCTTCTTTCTTAGATAGGTCTTTCCCATTTTCTATTTCCCACGCCATTGAGATCTAGAGCTTTCTCCTCTCTCATCACCGTTGTACACCCCGTGAATAAAACGAACATGGCCTCAAATTGGACGTAGGGATTCATCTTGAACCAATATACATCATCGTGTCCCTCCCTTCATGTGAGCCTCACGAGCCATCCATCCTTAAACGCGCGAACACCGTACGAACTAAATTCACTAGCCGATGTTGATTCGGAACACCGACGGTTGGCACGCCGGGTAGGGGCCTCTTTGTGCGCTTCGCCGTTGATTTTCCAGGTTTGGATGGCCGGCTCGTCGGCCGATTCGTGGCCCCTCGGAGCCACCATGCGCTTCGGGAGCCTCGAGTTCATCGTCGCCATCGATAGGACGCTAGTGCGCATCGAGTCGCTAGCCCTCGCACGTTCTCCCGCTAGCGCGCCGCCGAGGCGGCTGTTGGTGGTGTCCCGGCCATGAGCGCCGGTCGGGACACCACCAATGGCGGCCACTAACGAAGGCGTGCAACCGTGGTGTCGCCTAGAGAGTTTCTTAGGCCCGACGCCGACTAAGGACGATCTCCGCCATACCTTGTGCTCGTTGGTAAACATCAAGGGGAAGCTTGTGGGAGGAGAACCTCTCTCTCCTAGGCTCCTGGAAGGTCGCGGCGAGCCCGTGCACCCATACGACCTGCGAAACGCCGCAAACACCGTGCAACACTTGCAAGTAAGGCGCACCCCGGCCATCCCGCCGGACGTTGAGTTCGTCGGGATGGTGGGGAACGCCTCGAAGTCCTCCTTCGGTCTCCTTGACCGGGTGATCGATGATGGCTCCTAGCAAGAGAGAAGCGACGAAAATCATCCGTCGCGGCAATGCCACATGGTCCAAATCATGCCCGTCGTTGTCGGGAACGCCGTAGCCTCGGAAGTACCGCCAGCGACTGCGCAACCGAACGCGGGGTTGCGCCGTGAATCCCACGCCTCCACCGGACCCTGAGCAGCTGCGCCGGATGCGGGAGCTACGGCGTGAGGTGGATGATGTTCGGCGTGAGGTCGATGACGTTCGGTGCCGGCTTGCGTTGGAGCATGAAGCGGTGGACCACGAGCTCGAACAACAAATGAGAGGCGGGTGCGCCCGCGCCCGAAATGTCAATGACCGGATCGTAAACACCAAGCCCGACGAACACTAGTTCGCCGGGCTAGCCAAAACATCGCCAGTGGCGGTGGCACGCTCCTCGAGACGCTCCCAAATCCAGATCACGTCGGAAGCACAAGGAGTGCAACGGTGAATGGCGGAACCGCTAGCCAAAGCGGCGCAGCAATAGGCGAGTGACTCCCGGTCGAGCCGACGAACCGTGTCAACACGGAATGAAGGCGGAGGTAACGACGCTAGGAGAAGGGACGCCACGGTCCGCAAAACCCCCATCCGCAAGGGAAAGGGTGGCGCTTTCGGTCCACTCCCGCATCGAGTAGGCCGAGACGCGCGGTGCACCATCAAGGCCCGCCGCCGTGCCGAACCGGAGCGAAGCCGAGAGCGCGTACGACACCGAGCACCGCGGCGGACTCTATGACGACGCAGCGAGATGAAAGTCGCCTAGCGGGCGGGCGGGGGGGGATGAATAGGCGAATCTAAAAAATCTTGCGAAATTAACACTAGACAAAACGTCAAGTACGAGAACTTCCGGTAGGGTACCGAAACTTACGGTGGGTGAAAAATGCGGAATTAAACCCTACACAATTCTTGTGGTTTGCAAGGAAGGAAAACAAAGCCTTATGCAATTCTATGATATTAAAGGCACACGAGGAAAGCTAACAAGCAACCTAGAAAAAGTAAACAAGAACGCGCTTAATTAAAGTGGAGAGCACACGAGACACCCATTTTTCACCGAAGTTGAAGTCCATCTAGGACTCTATGTCTCCGTTGAGAAAGTCCACCAAGGACCGGATTTCTTTCAACCATATTTCTCGCTCAAGTCACCACCAAGGTTGAGCTTGGGTTTTCCACTATCAATACCCCTTTCGGGACGGGTAATACAAACTTCTCGAGCGTCACCACACAAGTTGGGAGCTCACGAGCACGCCTAGCCGTCTAGGAGCGCAAAGCTCCAAGAGTAACAAATCCAAATCACAAGCTTGACGGGAGTGAAGATGCTCAAGAATGAAATCAAGTCTCTCAATCTCTTGCTAAAATGATCTCACTCGAATCCTAGCTCAAAGATGAAAATTTAGGTTTTGGAGAGGATTTGGAATGAGAGAAGTTGGGCTCAAGGTTTTCAAACTCGGAATTGTGCAAGAGAGTGTGAGTGAGGGGTGGAGTGTGGTATCTATACCACTCGGTCCAAAAAGAGCTGTTATGCTATCCGAACGGCCCACACCGAACTTTACGTAGGAAGTCGGAACTTCGGTATGGTAGATTTAGGGTTAGATCCGGATTTACGGCCCGCACCGGAACTTTCGGTATAGTATCGCAACTTCCGATATGGAGATTTAGGGTTCAAGGATAAGAGCCGCACCGAAACTTCCGGTGCCCCATCGGAACTTCCGGTATAGCAGTCCGGAGAATTCAAAACTCTCCGAGTGCCTACCGGAACCTCCAGTAGCCGACTGCGGAACATCCGGTATGGCATTTCGGAGAGTTCAAGACCGTTATTGCCTCACCGGAACCTCCGGTGGCCGCATCGAAACTTCCGGTATGGCATTCCGGAGAGTTCAAAACTCTTTGAGTGCCTATCGGATCTTCCGGTGTCCAGATATCGAACATCCGCTATGGCAATCTAGAGAGTTCAAAACTCGTGAGTGTCTACCGAACTTCGTGACTAGTACCGAACTTTCGATGGGTGCTCGAAAAGGAGGATGTTCAGGAAGATTTTCATGGGATTTTTTGAGCATCTTCATTCGTAGTAATGAGTGTGATTTGTATCCATCTTTATAGTATGATATCCCTATACTCAAGGCAAAGATAAAAACTAGAAGCCCGCGCCTTGAGATAGATCTCCTTTTTTCTCCAATTTTTCAATTTTTGGCCCCTTTCTTTTCCCTATTTCATTTGATCTTGCCATGCTATCATGTCTTTTATATGATCACTACACACATACTCATGAAAACATTAGTCCAAACTTAATTGTATTGATATCAATCATCCAAAGTAAGATTAGGGGCCTAGATGCACTTACAATCTCCCTGTTTTGGTGATTGATGCCAATACAATCAAATTTCTAAAAAGATGTGTTAAGAAGCATAACAAGCAAAGATAAAAGGTGAGCTCCCCCTTAATATGTGCATAAGATTGAATTTCAAGAGTTGGCCCTTACAATGCCTAATGCACATTTTGACTTAACAATTAAAGGAGCTCCCCCTTTATCTATGCATCCATTTTCATTAGTATAGGAGAAAAAGACAATAACCATGCATTATGACATACAACACAACACAAATGCATCTAGAAAAGAAAAACAACATTACATCACATCACAGATCATTAAACCATCTCATAGATAAAGAACACAAGTCTTATTATTACAATCATCCATGGTTCAAACATAAAGGTTGTCTAACAATTAGTCCATCACACGATAATAAAAACGACATAGATAGATAGAAATTTCTCTCCCCCTTTGGCAACAAATCACCAAAAAGAGAAAAGAAGCACGGTGACGCCCACAAGGATCACTCATTATTATCGTCGTCATCCTCTTCATCCTCGTCATCGCTCTCCTCATCATTGTGGCTTGTCACTCCTTTGCCTTTGCCCCGAGGTGGAATCTGCATGGTTTAGTGAGGAGTGAAAGTGGTGGCTGCCGCTGCCTCGGTGTCCTCCCCACTGTCATCATCCTCACTCACGGTCTCACTCTCCTCCGTAGCCTCGTGCTACTCGCTGTCTCTGCTACCCCATCGGCCTCGCGATAGGGAGCCCGTGGGTCCTCCCACCGTCGTGGCACAATTGGAGCGAACTCCACGGGAGGTGGAGGATGCTACTCGCTGCTGCCGAGCAATGTGAGCAAGATACCTCCGGTAGCCTTCATTGATGCGTCGCAGCTCCATCCTCATCTCATAGATGTCCTCACCGTTGGCCTTGCACATGCAAAAGATCTTCTTGACGACCGAGCCAACAAACCCGGTCTTGCTACGAGTCCGGTGAGAGGAGGGACCGGGAACATCCCTAGTTGCTCGAGCTGGAGATGGAGGAGGTAGAGGAGCCGCTCTGTCCCACTCGGAGATCACCGAGGATTGGGAAGAAGAGGGAACCTCTTGGGACGAAGACCCGGTGTTCCTTGTCATGGATGAAGTGAATCCCAGTCATATGCTCAATCATCTTAATGATAAATGGAGCAAAGGAGAGACCGGCCTTATGGGTGTAGGAGTGGTTGATGATGGAAGTCCGGATGTGCTCAAATACACGAAAGGTTCGGCTCCGGGATGCATAGCACACGGGAGGGTCTTACCCGTAGCAAGCAAAGAGGATGCATCCCCTATCTTAGGATCCAAGGTCCATCTCGAACATGTTGTTCGAACACGGTAGTAGGGATGCGGTCTAAAGTGTGTTCCGAGTAATCATCCCCTTCGGCTGGTCATGGCGGTTATCATACATGAATTCCAAAGCTGCATCATTCAGCGGATCAAACACATTGATGTTATTCTTGGTAGCATCCCGGTGATCAAAACCAAGAATCTCTACAAACAGAGCATAGGTAATCTGAAACCTGTTTCCATCAAGCGTCCAATGCATGATGGAATCCTCCTAAGACTCCTCATTGAACTCAAGACAAAGGGTGGCATAGAACCGAACCACCAGTTCAACATTCCACCCATGCTCAAGTCCCATGATATCCACCAAGTCTCTAGCTGCACACTCGGATTTGATCCGATGGAAAAGCTGGATCATCCTGGCGATCCATCCACTCCCATTTGATCCACTTCGTCTCGGTGGTCTTTTTTAGCACCTCTTTGTACCATTCAGCTCGGGTGTGATCCCAAAACCTCACATCGTTCACACCCCTTTCCTTTTGCTTGATCCATGGACACTTGCTCTTGTACTTTTGCACTTCATCCCCGTAAAACGGTACATTGTACCAAGCACTTCGACTCACAACAGGGCCCTCGGTTCATACTTCACATGCTCCCGCAAGGTACGAGCTACGAGGCGAGAAACCAATCATCCCCGCCCACATTTCCTCCCCGCCTCTCACCCTCATCTTCCTCACTTGAGACAGGTGCAGGAGAGGGTCTCCTTGCCATCCCTTTTCCCTTGCCCTTGCCCTTGCCTTTTCCCTTTCCATGTCCATTGCCACGGGAGGTGGACCGAGGACTAGCTCTAGTGGCTTGCCTTTTGGCAAGGCGAGGGTTAGGCGCCTCGTAGTCCGAGTTCGTGTCGGAGTGCGAATCGGCATAACCTTGGGGTGGGCGCTTGGACATGATCTCTTTCCTCCCACGAGTCATCTGTCAAGGTATGATACAAGTGTAAGCGCAACATACACAAGTGTCGATAAAAAAGGATATAGGATACAAAAGTGATGTTGATCGGAGGCTCCCAGTCGGAACTTCCGACGGGGCCTTCAACCGAGAGAGGGTTGCCCGTACCGAAACTTCCGGTAGCCTATCGAAACTTCCGATAGGGGTCAACCCTAACCCTAGTAGTGCGGGAAAACAACATCTAGCTATGAAATACACTTGTAAAAGCATGTTAGAGTCCTAGAACTGCTAGAGATTCATCTATGCAACATTTATACCCTAGGGATTCAAGGATTCGATCCTAGATCTAGAAGGGAAGGACTCGGGAAATACCTTCTCTTCTAGCTAGGAAGCTCGATGAAGACCGAAGGGAATCCTTGGGAAGATCTTGTCGAAGAACGTCACCGGCGGTTGAGGAGCACTTCCGATCGATGAAGAGCCGTTGGAGAGGAGAAAAGGTGAAAGGGAGTTGGAGGTGATTCAAATGGGAGTCGTCCCTGTCAAGGGACGAACTCCCCTTTTTATATCGCCGCCCGCACCAAATGTTCCGATAGCATACTGGAACTTCGGAGACGGGCTCAAACCCTAGGTCAACGCCCCGCACCGGAACTTCCGGTGTGGGCTTGTCGGCTCGGGTGAGCTCCCGGTCGAAGGTTCCGGTGGGGGACCGGAACTTCCGACTTGGAGGTAAACTTGACTTTTGTTCGAGCTCCGATCGGAGGTTCCGATATGGCACCGAACTTCGGATCGGCTGAAAAACTTGGCCCTCTCCGGTCGAAACTTTCGGTGTCCTACCGGAGCTTCCGGCTGAGAAATTCCTTCGCACCTCCGAGGCAAACCGATCGGAATTGACCACCCATACCGGAACTTCCGGTAGGGGGTGAAACAGAGAGGAGGAAGATTCGTGAGAGATTTTCAAGGATAGTTTTGATGGACTAGTGTGATACCTTGACAATATGTGATCGGTAATCAATCAACAAAGCTATGATCACATTTTGACAAGATTTGACCTTTTGGTCAAGACCAAGAAAACTTTTGTGAAATCACTCAAGAATTTTCGAAAGCATACATTTCCAAGTTAAGATCCAAAAACGATAAAACAACAAAGAGATGTGCACGAATCTACACCACATTACTAGAGTCAAGGATATTTAGCTCACTCCTTAGATAGTAAAACCGGCTTTCATCTAGTGGCTTGGTGAAAATATCGGCTAGTTGATCTTTGGTTTTCACATGACTCACCTCGATATCCCCTTTGATAGAATGATCTCTCAAGAAATGGTGACAAATATCTATATGCATTGTACTTTTGTGCTCAACGGGGTTATATGCTTGTCACATAGGAGAGGAACACAATTCAATTTGTAACCGTAATCCCTTAGAGTTTGTCGCATCCACAATAGTTGTGCACAAACAACTACCGGTTGCCACATACTCCGCTTCGGCCGTGGATAGGGCAACGAAATTTTGTTTCTTGGATGACCAGGACACTAGGGATGTGGCGTCCCATGACACTATTAGGGATTAAGGAACTAGTTAAGCCCCGAACACCCTCAATTTGCCAAACCCTAATGCTAATCACCCTAATTAAATCAAGAAAAGAAAATGGGAAAAACAGGAAATAAAAGGCAAACCCTAGGGCAAACCCTAGCCCTAAGAAAACTTTAAAATTTATAACACTACTACCCTCATATTTTTGCACCATCGTGTTGTACATGCAAAACCATGAATTTACAACATTTTTTACAAACTTATTTGATCAAGTTTTAAAAGCTCAAAAATTCAAATTTGAATTCAAAACAAAGACTTGCTTGTGAATTTTGTATCAATTTTTAGAAACTGAATTTGAACTTTAGCCCAAAAAAAAAAGTCTTAGATCACACCTTGATGAGCCACCACAAATTTTGGTTTGACTTTTGGAGCAACGAAAATGTAGTTTTGAATTTTATTTCGAAAACCGGATTCAAATTCGAAATCTCCACCTTCAAGCTCTTTGCCCGAGGGCAATGGCGGCTCGAACCGCCGGTTCGGCCGGCCTGGCCGCCCCCTCCGCGTGTGTGCCCACCCTGTCCCACCGCCACGACGCCCCTGCCATCTCCCCAACCAATATGTACCCGCCGCTCAACCCCGGCCAGCCGGAATTGAATGGAGGTGTACCTTCGGCCGACCATCTCCTCTCGCCGCCGCCTCTCCCTCTTAGACAATTTGGCGCTCGGGCCAAAGCCGCATCCCCGCCTCCACCATCCCCCTCTCGCACCTCCCGGCGCCGGTAGCCCAGCCTCCCCTCTCCGCAGAGCGAGAACGAGAAGAAATCGCCGCCGCCACCCCGTCGGACCGCCATGGCCGCCACCTCGACGCCCCACGCCTAGGCAACTCCCCTTCCCCATTTTCCGAGCCTTTCGGTGTGTGAGAACCGCCCCCAACGTCCCCTAACGCGGCTCCTTCCTCACAGAGACGCTGCCGGATTTGGGAAAAACGGGAGCCGCCGCCGCCGTCCACCTCCACCTCCACGTCGAGCCGCCTCATTTCGAAAAAATTCATAACTCCGCATTTAAAAATCCAAAAATTGCAAACTAAAATATTATGGAATCCTTAGAACCCGTACTTTTCGAAACGTAACATGAAGTCCTATGTTTTGGTCATTTTTGTAATTTTCAAAAATAGTTAAAGTGCAACCCTTGTTAACTAATTAAGCTCATGACTTTTTAAATAAAAATCCAGCGAAGGTGCCACTTGGTCAAAACATGTGTCTTAGTCCCTTGAGCACTCTGCATAGGAAAATCACACTTTCATTGCATATTTTTCAAGTTATTGCATTCATTGCATTTTCCGTAATTAATTTTGGATTAATTATGTATAAATTATTTTGCACGAAACTTGATAGATTTACTCTTCATAGCCCTGTACACTTGCACAAAATCCCATGTTTAATTTTGAGCATCCTAAGTAATTATTTTGTCTGTCAGTTTGTTTAATTCAAAAAATGTCATTTTCAGCATTTTTGATATTGAATTTATGCTCTTAAATTATATCCTTGCATGCTTACGGTCCTGTTCACTCTCCATAATGTTGCTTAGTCCCTTAGGATCAGATTGGTAGTAAGCTCCCGCTACACTTGTGTTAATTATTTAAGTGCTTCCCTAATTATATTGTAAAGTCATTATCGCATGTGATAATAGGAGCCCTTAAACCCTAAAATTAGTGCTACACTCCTTTGTACTTTTCTCATCATTTTAAATCTGAACCACAATGATTAACGAGACAGCACTCATGTCATTTTGTTTAAACCTTGCTTTGCCTATGTTACACCTACAAGTTGTAGCTTAGTTTAACTCAATTAAAGAAAAGGATGGAATTATGTGTTCACGCATACTAGTAATTCCATGAACTTGACTTTATTAAATTATGCTTTGGGCACCCATACAAAACAGCATACATACATCATCATCACCCTTGACCTTGTATTCTTATTACTTATGCATTGCATTTCATTCCATAGTTAACGACGTCGAATTAATCTTGTCGGAAGAAGCCGTTGTCGACTCAACGCTTGTGAAGCTAGTGCTAACTTCGATCACTCTCAAGGCAAGCCGCGGTGCATTCCCATTATTTCAAATGCTTCCTTTTATCACTATATTAAGGATGATGAATGTGCATTTACGTTCTAGGAATTGATTGGAATCCACTTGCATAAATTTTCCCTATATGTCCTATGTAGAATATGTGTCAATTCCTCGATAGAAATGCTATGCCATTCTTATGCAATCAACGATAGAATTGGACACTCACATATTACTTATGCTACACTTGAATGTGATAATTTGGTAAAATTTGAGAACACCCCATTGTGACTCCGCGAACCAGTTTGAGTTGTGTACCACTTACATACCTTCCTTATGGGGATTGGTAAACCTATGTAGCTTGTGAATTCTAAAGTGGGCCGGATATCTCACCAACCCGGAGGTGATGTGTATGGCACGGTGGTTGCACGGGTTAAGCCTTGGGCATGTTGTTGAACGGGTCGCAAGGGGACGTGTACTCGGGGTCGGTGGCCCCGTGATTTGCTTTATGATGAACTCGCGAACGGTGGCCATACGTGTTCTTAAATGATGCGTATGTCGTGCATTTGGGTCTTTCCCGCAGGATTAATAATTCGATAATTATCGCCGTTTCCTCTCGGTTAATGAGCACCACTTGTTTCGAGCAGTTTACAATGTTTAGTAAGAGGAGAAGATGGAGATGCTCGCTGTTTTACATTGATATCAATTTGTATTGCAAATTCTTGTATTGCTTAGTATGCGTACTAAAGTTCTTTTATGCAACAACCCTATTAATTTGGCTAATCATAAAAGTGCAAACCTAAGTAGCTAGGTGCTATTTTTTTATGCAAATGCCAAGTAAACCCGGTAATATCCCATGCATCTAGGTGTCGGTCTTAGATGGCCAATTTGTCGCGTAAGACTTGCAAAGTATGCTAGATACTTAGGCTTTGCCACTACATGTGTGTTTTCGGGATTCCCGCAAGTGGGGTATTGTGATTGTTGTGGTAAGGTTGTGTGGTATGGAGAGGAGCCCAAAGAGTGGACCATCAAGTGGGTTCCTAGCTCTCCGATCCATGAGGAGTGAGTCGTGGCCTAGGCCGGCATGGTTCACGTAATCTATCTATGTATCGTCGTGTTATGTAATCGTTTCCGCACTTTATTTCGGGCAAAGATCATGGTTATGTAACTTAAATTTGTGAACCTAATGTATCTTTTATTTGGATCCCTATGTTATAATTTGAGACTTAATCATGTGAACATGCAAATCGTGTATGTTTGTTATTGTGATGCTATGTATGGTTGCTGCGTCAACCATCTTTCGAGGCGATCCGTACCACACTAATCTATCTTTCGGGATAGGGGTGTAACAAGGGACCTACCCAAGAATGGGCAAATTTCGGAGGTACTCTTCCTATCCACCTTGTCATTGGCATTATTCGCATCGGATAGCCAATTAGGTTGAACTTTGAACCCTTGGGGTACCAAAGCCCTAGGTTGGGTGTGTTCACCAAATATCTCAAGATTCTTTTAACGGCCACCATGTGGCACTCCATAGGAGTTGCTTGAAAACGTGCACACATACACACACTAAGCATGATATCGAGGCCTAGATGCACAAAGGTAAAGCAAGGAGCCGATCATAGAACGATATACCTTTTGATCAACCGGCTTATCCGTCTTGGTGAGGTCGAGATGGCCGTTTGTAGCCATGGATGTCTCGGCAGGCTTTGCCTTGTCCATGTCAAACTTCTTCAATATATCTTGAGTGTACTTGGCTTGACATAGGAAGGTGCCCTCTTTGAGTTGTTTCACTTGAAAGCCTAGAAAGAATGTCAACTCCCCCATCATAGACATCTCGAACCTCTTGGTCATTATCTTGCTAAAATCATTATAAAACATTTTATTAGTTGAACCAAATATTATGTCATCGACATAAATTTGGCACACAAAGATGTCATTGTCAAAACACTTTGTGAAGAGCGTTGCATCGGCCTTGCCCATTTCAAAACCCTTTTTCAAAAGGAAATCCTTAAGGCATTCATACCATGCTCTTGGTGCTTGCTTAAGCCCATAGAGCGCCTTATGGAGTTTGTATACATGGTTAGGATACTTTGGGTCTTCAAAGCCTAGTGGTTGCTCCACGTACACTTCTTTCTTGATTGGCCCGTTGAGGAATGCACTTTTGACATCCATTTGATATAACTTGAAGTTGTGGTGTGTGGCAAAAGCAAGTAGTATTCTTATTGATTCAAGCCTTGCCACGGGGGCAAAGGTTTCATCAAAATCCAGTCCTTCTACTTGTGAATATCCTTTTGTCACTAACCTTGCTTTGTTCCTTGTCACCACACCATCTTCATTTTGTTTATTGTGGAACACCCATTTTGTGCCCACAACATTCTTGTCTCTTCACCTTTCTTCCAATGTCCAAACTTTATTTCTTGTGAAGTTGTTCAATTCTTCTTGCATGGCCATCACCGGATCCGAATCTTTGAGTGCATCTTCAACTCTAAATGGCTCCAAAGAAGAGACAAAAGAGTAATGTTCACAAAAATTGCAAACTTGAGATCTAGTGATTACCCCCTTTTCTATGTCTCCAAGAATTTGCTCCACGGGGTGATCACGTTGAACACTTTGGTGCACTTTTGGGTGAGGTGGATGTGAGCTTGTTTGGCCACCATCTTGATCAACCTCTTGACCATGTGTTGTAGTTTCATCATCTTGTGCTTGAGCATGATCTTCATTGCCAACTTCTTGATCTTGATCACCTTGATCATGATTTGTGCATGGTTGGCTTGACTTGAGGGAGGAGGTTGATCTTGGTCATACTTGTCGTTGTTGTGGTCTCACATCACCAATGGCCATCCTCTAGATTGCGTGTCTAGGAGCTTCAATATCTACATTGTCAATAACAACGTGCTCCCCTTGAGAGCCGTTAGATTCATGAAACGTCACGTCCCGTGCAACTTCAACACAACCGGTGATTTTGTTGAAAACACGATAGACGTGACAATTTGATCCGTACCCTAGCAAGAAACTTTCATTGACTTTAGGTGAGAGCTTTGACGTCTTGGGTTTCTTGTTGGTCATGGAACACTTGCTCTCAAAAATACGGAAATACGAGACATTAGGATTTTTATCGGTTAGTAGCTCGTATGGAGTTTTCCTCAAAAGTCGGTGAAGATACAACCGGTTTGTGGCGTGACATGCGGTGTTGATCGCTTCGGCCCAAAAGCGATCGGATGCCCTGTACTCATCAAGCATGGTTCTTGCCATCTCTATGTGGGTGCGATTCTTCCTTTCGGCCACCCTGTTTTGTTGAGGGGAGTAGGGTGCCGAAAACTCATGCTTGATGCCTTTCTCATCAAGGTACTCTTCAACTTGAGCGTTTTTGAACTCGGTGCCATTGTCGCTCCTTATGACCTTGATCTTCACTTCAAATTAATTTTTTGCTCTTTTTAAGAATGAATTGAGTAAGTCTTTTACTTCACCTTTATCACACAAAAAGAATACCCACGTGAAGCGAGAATAATCATCGACAATGTCAAGGCCATATTTGTTACCGCCAATACTTATGTAGGCAATGAGACCGAAGAGGTCCATGTGTTCTTCGATGGATGTGGTGCTCCAACTTGCTTTCCAGCTTGAATTGCACTATAAATTTTATTTTTCTCAAAACAAACATCCGTTACTCCAAGGATGTGACCGCCCTTTTGGATCTTGTGAAGATTTCTCATACTCGACATGGGCTAGTCGTTTATGCTACAACCATGCCATGTCGGACTTTGCAACTAAGCATGTGTCAAGTTTTGCTTTGTCCATGGTAAAATCCACAACATAAAGGTTTCCTTTGAGCACACCCTCAAAAGCAATTGAGCCATCACTTCTTCTTGAGACAATCACACCCTTATCGTTGAACAAGCAATTGTAACACATTCCATAAAGTTGTGAAATAGATAACAAATTGAAGTCAACGTTGTCCACAAGCATAACCTTTGAAAGTGAATGCAGAAAGGTTAAAGGAATGTTACCATTACCCAACACATAGCCTTTCCATTGTCTCCAAAGGTGATGTACTCATTTCTTTCTTTGCTTGGCTCAAATGATTCAAACATTTTCTTGCTCCTGTCATATGATCCACTATCGACCACCCAACTTGAACCACCGGAGGAGGATTCCTACAAGAAAAGTTTAAGCTTTGTTTTTAGGTACCCAAATTTGTTTGGGTCCTCTTATATTAGGTGGCTCTTGTTGCGTGGCCCAACATATTTTTCATAAACTCGACCATGCATGTTTCTCATTAGCACATATGACGCGTCGAAATCATCAAAAAGAACACAAGGGGGTTAGTCACATTAGCATGCAAATCATTAATAAGAGAAGATTTGTTAGTATTCTTGATTGACTTCTCCTTCTTGATTTGCTTCTTTTGGTATTCACCCTCCTTGGTGAACTTGATGGATTCGGTGCCATTCTTGTTTGTCCTTGCATTGTGCTTGTCACCTTGCTTGTAGCCAATGCCATCTTTCACCGAGGTTACAACCGTCCGTGCGCAGCTCGAGTACGAGCGAGGCGGAGCGTTGGAACATCCACGAGCAGCTTCACGATGCCAACCTCGTCCTTGAAGGCGATGGAGCAGCCGTCATCGCGAGCCACGCCGAACGAGCGTGAGGCACATCTCACCGCCGTGAACGAGGAGAACTACATCCTCTTCGGGCAAGTTGACGCTCTTCTTGAGGAGAAGGGAGAGGCTGGAGGATAGTCTCTTGGAGGCTCGGGGCGCTAGGGATGTTACGGAGGGCAACCTCCATAATGCCCGGGCGACCATCATGCGGAACAACGCACCATAGAGCACCTCCGGATCGTCAACAATGCCCCGCACGCCATCCTTAATGGCGTGCCTCCCGAGCCACTTGAGGTGATCCCACCCGAGGAGGACGTCGAGATGGGTGATGGTGAGGATGCTTCCGATGTTGAGGATGGAGCACCACCGTCACCCATGGGGGATGACGACGACTACGACGGTGATGACAAGGAGTAGTTGTCACGACCGTTGATCGTAGGTCTATGTGTTGTAGGATTGAAATCTCGTGAGGCATGTAACCGTGTAAGGAAACTATCCGCGTCTTGTTAATTAAGCTCTCCGAGATTTGTGTTCGTTTATGGGTCACATGTGACGTAACCTATGACCGTGTTGTATCGGATTTGTGGTTTCCCGTGTATCAAAAATTTCTATCATGTTGCTAGCTATGTCGGAATCAATGGAATATGTGTGTTGCCAATGCATTATGCTTATTTCATCAATATTTCTCTCGTACATGCAATCTGAAACTTTTGATCCCTTATGTCAAATGTTATGTTTTCTTGCCATTTTAGCTCTTATTCTAATGAGCTAACGTGAGAAAATTTTTCATATGTGACAGATGGTGAGTACCCGCTGTGGTGAACCTTCCGGTAGTGATCACGGTTGGAGGAATGAGCAGCTACCTAACCCTCCGCCAATGACGTCGTTGGAGCTACACGTGTACAACCAAAACGAGATGTTCCGCTTGATCTTTGCAAATCAAGCTAATCAAGGACAAGGCCAAGGACCACCACCCCAAGGGCCGAAGAATTCCACTTATGCCGACTTTTGGGCGACTCAACCGCCCAAGTATGGTAAAGCAATAACCGATGGTATGGACTAGGGTCCCGATCTTCCGAAAGGTTCGGATAACTCTTGATTTGGCGAAGATGTGACACACGTCGATCCGGCTCCTGAACAACACGTTCGAACCCCGCAATCGCAGCACCACGTCCTCTATGGTTATCAACCGGCGTTGCACGGTTGACCTCGCCCAGAAGGCTAATCCCTGCCTGCGAATCAAGAACACAAGCAAGAACAAGAAAGAACGCAACCAAATTTGCAGATGTATGATTAAACTCACAAGTTGGGGTCTCACAAACCGATGAACGGCGAAACTGTCTAAGCAGAATAATCTAAGCAAAACCCAACCCTAACATGGGTGGCGGCTGCTGCTAATAAAGACTTGGGGACGTGCAAGAACCCCCTGGACGCTCCCCTAATGGGCTCACACGAGATACACGGCCCAAAGGCCAAAAACGGTGACGCAGCACCAAAAACAGATTCTGGACGTTCCAATGTTTCGATGATTCCCGGCGACTCCGGATGAAATTTGACGTGGGACCGGTTCCACTGGAAAGCTTATGAAATTATCTTTCCATCCATATGTAGAACGTCCAAATCCGACTTCGTATGCGATCTGGGCGTCCGTTTTAATTCAGACTGTTCCTGGACTCCGAAACAGACTCGAAGTCGACTTGGATTGGGCCTCCACAATGACTTGCGCCTCTTGCTGGTCCTCCACGCCTCCAAGCCCTATTCCATTCATATTATGGTCCTCTCCTTGATTCCTAATCATAATAAAATCATTAGGTAGCAAACTATTCTCAAAATTATGAAAGGAAAGACTTAGGAACGAGCTCACCTCTAAATTTAATTGTCGGGCGCGAGCTCTAGTGATTGGTCCTTGAATGTTCAACGGAGGAGTGTCATTTGTATCCAAAGGAGTGATGTCCTCATCATCCTCCCCCTCTTGAATCGAAGTCGTCCTCGACTCAAGCTCATGCTCCTCACCCAAATAAGGCTTCAAATCTGCAATGTTAAAAGTGGAACTAACCCCGAACTCGGGAGGCAACTCAAGTTTATATGCATTATCATTAATCTTCTCAATTATCTTGAAAGGACCAGCAGCTCTAGGCATTAACTTAGACTTTCTCAACTCAGGAAACCGATCCTTTCTCAAGTGCAACCATACTAAATCACCCGGTTCTAATTTAACTTCCCTTTTACCTTTACTACCAGCAATCCTATACTTTTCAGTCATCATTTCAATGTTGTGCTTAGTTGTTTCATGCATTTTTAAAATAAACTCAGCACGTTCCTTAGCATCAAAGTGAACTCTCTCACTAGTAGGCAAAGGCAAAATATCAATAGGAGCACGGGGATTAAAACCATACACTACCTCAAAAGGACTTACCTTGGTGGTCGAATGTGTTGCACGATTGTATGCAAACTCCACATGAGGCAAACATTCCTCCCACATCTTCAGATTTGTCTTTAAAATAGCTCTCAACATGGTGCCCAATGTGCGGTTCACTACCTCGGTTTGGCCATCGGTTTGTGGGTGACATGTTGTAGAGAACAACAACTTCGTTCCCAGCTTATTCCATAGAGTGCGCCAAAAATGACTCAAGAATTTGGCGTCACGATCTGAAACAATAGTAGAAGGCATACCATGCAAACGAACAATCTCTTTGAAAAATAGATCAGCAATATGAATAGCATCATCACTCTTATGACAAGGTATAAAGTGAGCCATCTTAGAAAATCTATCCACGACAACAAAAATACTATCCCTCCCCCTCTTAGTCCTAGGCAGTCCTAAAACAAAATCCATAGAAATATCCGCCCAAGGTATTGAAGGAACGGGAAGAGGCATATACAAACCATGTGGATTCAAGCGAGACTTCGCTTTTTGACAAGTAGTGCAGCGAGCCACAAAGCGCTCAACATCTCTTCTCAACTGTGGCCAAAAGAAGTGTGTGGCCAACACATCCGCCGTCTTCTTTGCACCAAAATGTCCCATCAATCCGCCTCCATGCGCTTCCTGTAACAACAAAAGACGAACGGAACCAACTGGAATGCAAAGACGGTTAGCTCTAAACAAATATCCATCATTTATCACAAACTTGTTCCATGTACGACCCTCTCTACAATGCAGCAAAACATCTTTAAAATCAGCATCAAGAGCATATTGTTCTTTAATTGATTCAAGCCCAAAAATGCGACAATCAAGGTGTGACAACATAGTGTATCGTCTAGACAAAGCATCGGCAATCACGTTATCCTTCCCTTTTTTATGCTTGATAATATAAGGAAAAGACTCAATAAACTCAACCCACTTAGCATGTCTACGGTTCAAATTACTTTGAGAACGAATATACTTAAGCGATTCATGATCAGAATGAATAACGAATTCCTTAGGCCATAAATAATGACGCCATGTTTGCAAAGAACGTACAAGAGCATATAATTCTTTATCATACGTAGAATAATTCAGAACAGGGCCAGTTATCTTTTCACTAAAATAAGCAATAGGTTTGCCATTTTGCATCAAAACACCACCAATGCCAATACCACTAGCATCACACTCAAGTTCAAAAGTCTTACCGAAATCTGGTAGTTGCAGCAGCGGTGCATGTGTAAGCTTGTCCTTCAAAGAGCTAAAGGACTCGTCGTGTGCTTTGCTCCATTGAAACACAACACCCTTCTTTGTCAACTCATGCAACGGTGCAGCGATAGTGCTGAAATCTTTGACAAAGCGGCGATAGAAACCTGCAAGACCAAGAAAACTTCGAACCTGTGTGATGGTTTGGGGCTGCGGCCAGCTAGCAATAGCGTCAATTTTCTTGTCATCCACCTCTATACCCTGTGGAGTAACAACATAGCCAAGAAAAGAAACTCGATCGGTGCAAAAGGTGCACTTCTCAAGGTTAGCAAATAAACGTGCATTTCTTAAAGCAGTAAAAACAGCACGTAAATGATCCATATGTTCATCTAAAGACTTGCTGTAAATCAAGATATCATCAAAGTAAACCACCACAAAACGCCCAATAAAAGCCCTCAAAACCTCATTCATTAAGCGCATGAAAGTACTAGGTGCATTAGTTAACCCAAAAGGCATTACTAACCACTCATACAATCCGAATTTAGTTTTAAAAGCTGTTTTCCATTCATCTCCAAGTTTCATTCTAATTTGGTGGTAACCACTACGCAAGTCAATTTTAGTGAAAATTAGAGAACCGCATAACTCATCAAGCATGTCGTCTAGCCTAGGAATAGGATGACGATAGCGAATAGTAATATTGTTAATGGCTCTACAATCAACACACATGCGCCAACTACCATCTTTCTTAGGAACCAAAAGTACAGGAACAACACAAGGACTAAGGCTTTCTCGTACATACCCGCGGTCCAAAAGGTCTTGGACTTGTCGCTGAATTTCCTTTGTCTCCTCGGGGTTGGTCCTATAAGCAGCACGGTTTGGCAAGGTAGCTCCCGGAATCAAATCAATTTGATGTTCTATTCCTCTCAAAGGTGGTAATCCGGGAGGAATCTCAGCTGGAAAAATATCCTCAAACTCCTGCAAAAGGTCGGTGATAGCAGAAGGCAAAGAGCTAGCAATATCATCAAATGAATACAAGGCTTGTTTGCATATCAAAGCATAAAAAATATCATCACTAGAAATTTCAGCAAGGTCTGATTTTGTAGCAAGCATAACACGACCTTTCAAATTAATTCCATCTCCCTTAGAAATAGGTGCAGACTTATCCTTTATAGGTGGGAAAACAGAATTAGCAACTTGCTGATTTTCAGATTTAGAATTATTCAAAGAAGCAGCTCGTTCTCTATCAGCTTCTACAATTTCAGCAGGGGTCAAAGGTACTAAAGTAATTTTCTGTCCTTTATGCATAAAAGTGTATTTATTACTTCTACCATGGTGTGTAGCATCATTATCATGTTCCCAAGGACGACCCAATAAAAGTGAACAAGCTTGCATAGGAACCACATCACAATCAGCATAATCCGAATAAACACCAATGGAAAAAGGAACTCGGCAAGTTTGTGTTACCTTAGCTTTTCCCGAGTCATTTAACCATTGAATGTAGTATGGATGAGGATGTGGTCGTTTGGCCAAACCAAGCTTCTCAACCAGATCTGAACTCACCAAGTTATTGCAGCTTCCTCCATCAATGATCACACGTGCGCGTCGATTCTTGATGACGAAGAAAATCTGGAACAAGTTGTGGCGCTGTATCTTTTCAGAAGTCTGAATTTGCGTGCTAAGTACACGCTGTACAATGATGTTCATGAAACCCGAAGTGTCTTCTCCACCAAGTACATGGCCCTCGTTGGTGTCGTCGGCGACTTCGTCTTCATCATCATCTTCTATGTCGGAGGTGCTGATGTATCCTCCATCCTCGGTGGCCACGTATGCCCGCTGACTTGGGCAATCCTTCTGCACATGGCCCAGTCCATGGCAGCGGTGGCATTGAATGTTGGAAGTGCGTCCCGTCGAGGCGACCGATGAAGCACTTTGAGCAGGACCCCGCACAGAATTTTTACCTGAATTTGCAGGGCGTGTAGGAGGTGCGTGTGGGGCTGCCATAACCCCACTCGCGGACGCGGGAGGCCGTTTGCTTGCTGGTGGAGATGGCCGGGAAGAAAACCCCGAAGACGGCGTCGACCGTGGGGTGTAAGAAGGCCTGCTTGTACTGCTGCTCCTCTGTTGCTTCTCCCGTCCCTGCAATTCTTTCTCTGCAAGCATAGCAAACTGGAACAAGCTGGTTGATGGTGTTAAACTCCTTATAATCAACAATGTCCTGTATATCACGTCTCAAACCAGAGTAAAAACGAACAATAGAGCTCTCATTATCCTCTACTATCATGCAGCGTTGTAAACCCTTTTGAAGCTCACCATAATAGTCCTGCACAGATTTATCCCCTTGTTCTAAGCGCTGAAGTTTTTTGCGTAAATCTCTATGATAAGAAGGAGGGACAAAACGATCACGCATAGCTTCCTTAAGTTGAGTCCAAGTTACGGGAATATCATCAGCGGTTAGAGAATTCCACCAAATGATAGCAAAATCTTTAAATTCACTAGTGGCTTGTCTAACTCTATGCTGCTCGGGAACTAGGTGGCCACTAAATTTTTGCTCTCTTGTCATCTCCCAATCTAGGTAACCCTCCGCATCATATTGCCCCGAAAAAGGTGGAATGGTAAACTTAATCTTAGCATAAGGATCATCGGGGACTCGATTATTGTTACCTTGTTGTCGATGTAGGCCTCCCATACCTTGGGTATTATGTTGTAGACGCCGGTGAAGCCTTTGTGCTCGTATAGCTGCGTCATCGGCGTCGAAAGTGGCATCATTCACCGTGTCATCTTTTCTATTTCCTCCGGCGTTGCTACCGGCCTCATCTTCATGGATCTTCACACGGTTCTCCACCTCTCGTCAGCTTGCCGATCCAACGTTGTCGCCACTTCGCTAGAGTATTAACCGTGTCTGTCATCTTGGACAAACGCTTATCGATCCTCTCAATCTGGTTGCCGAGATTGAGTTTGTTGATGCCGTCGGTAACGGCCTTGTTAACAGCTTCTGTCATCTCCTCACGTGCCCTGTCAAGAACAGTCGAAGCTGCCCTTGACTAACACACTCGTGGAAATCTTTAGGGGTACCGGCGTACGCAGCATCTCCTGCCATAGCAAATACCAAAACAGGAACAAACGGTGAAGGTTATCCCTAATAACACTACTACTATGGTGGACGGTGGTGACTCTCACAAAAGCAAATGGAAACGTCTCACCAAGTTCTTACAAGGGTCTTACCAAGCAAGGCAAAGGATACCTAGAAGGCGTGTACCACGATTGCAAGGGTCAAAACCTGTGTTGTCCGAAGTAGTATGTGGAGCTAGGAAGGCCAAATATGTGAGTGGAACACAATTCAAAAACAGATAGTAATGTTGAATAAATGTCCAAAGCTACTTGTCCTTAGTTGCTGGTCTACACGTATCCTAGAACAGTAGTGCGAGGCAAAGCAAGGATGACAGGCACAAAGGAAACAAAGGAAAAGGGAACTAGCAAGGAAGAAACGAGCAACTAGACACAAAAAACAGGCCAAAACCCTGTTTTGTCTTTTAGCACTAGTAGAAATCACAAATTTTTCTTTTTTGATATTATTTTTTGATATTTTTCTTCCACTGAGAGGCAACAAAATAGGAACCACACAAAGTTTCAGGTCAAACGAGAGAAGGAATGTGGCCTACAGATTTTCCGTAAGATGCAACGACGACGGGTTCCAAACTTTTTTCCTCGGATCAGTGGGCTTAACTATTTTTTTTGATTTTTTCGAGATTTTTCCTGCCCGGCAAAGCCGGGACGAGCAGATGCGAAATTTTTTTCTACCCAATTTCAAAAAAAATTTGCCTAATTTCGAGTCCGTATGCGAAAGTTATGGCTGTTTGAAGGAAGGGACTCCGAATTAGGGTTTCGGTGGACGGAATTGCAATCGGGTAGGATTTTTTTTTGTTTTTTTAGACGATTAATATATGCAACGGAAACAGGAGTAGGTCTTGTTCGTGGGGTGTTGAGTTCGAGATGAAAAAGGGTGGGAGTGTAGGGTGGGACTATGGTGGATGCAGCGGAGGTGACAAAAACTCTCGAGACAAAGCAAAACTTGAGGTAATTCGGCTAGGGTTTCAAGGTGGCACAAACTGACGACAAGAACACGAACTAAACCAGCAACAAAACAATCACTAGAACACAAACTCAACACTACGGACTCTGAAATTGAAACATGCAAAGGCTAAACACGGCTTGGACAGGATGAACCCTAAAACTAAAAATTTTTTTGGCTTTTTCGTGGATGATAGGATAATAAAGAAACAAACTAAACTAAAGGTACGGCGAACCTGACGGTGCACCTGAAGCTCTGATTACCACTTGATGTGGACTAGGGTCCCGATCTTCCGAAATGTTCAGATAACTCTTGATTTGGCGAAGATGTGACACACGTCGATCCGGCTCCTGAACAACACGTTCGAACCCCGCAATCGCAGCACCACGTCCTCTATGGTTATCAACCGGCGTTGCACGGTTGACCTCACCTAGAAGGCTAATCCCTGCCTGCGAATCAAGAACACAAGCAAGAACAAGAAAGAACGCAACCAAATTTGCAGATGTATGATTAAACTCACAAGTTGGGGTCTCACAAACCGATGAACGGCGAAACTGTCTAAGCAGAATAATCTAAGCAAAACCCAACCCTAACATGGGTGGCGGCTGCTGCTAATAAAGACTTGGGGACGTGCAAGAACCCCCTGGACGCTCCCCTAATGGGCTCACACGAGATACACGGCCCAAAGGCCAAAAACGGTGACGCAGCACCAAAAACAGATTCTGGACGTTCCAATGTTTCGATGATTCCTGGCGACTCCGGATGAAATTTGACGTGGGACCGGTTCCACTGGAAAGCTTATGAAATTATCTTTCCATCCATATGTAGAACGTCCAAATCCGACTTCGTATGCGATCTGGGCGTCCGTTTTAATTCAGACTGTTCCTGGACTCCGAAACAGACTCGAAGTCGACTTGGATTGGGCCTCCACAATGACTTGCGCCTCTTGCTGGTCCTCCACGCCTCCAAGCCCTATTCCATTCATATTATGGTCCTCTCCTTGATTCCTAATCATAATAAAATCATTAGGTAGCAAACTATTCTCAAAATTATGAAAGGAAAGACTTAGGAACGAGCTCACCTCTAAATTTAATTGTCGGGCGCGAGCTCTAGTGATTGGTCCTTGAATGTTCAACGGAGGAGTGTCATTTGTATCCAAAGGAGTGATGTCCTCATCAACCGACCCTTTGGAGGCGGATAACTTGCTCCGCATCATTGAGTCGAAGTTTGCTCTCCTTAATTGCACATCGGAGCAAAAGACCCTCTTTGCGGCGCAACAACTCCGTGTCTCCGCTAGTGCATGGTGGGCAAGTTTCACCGTCGCTCTTCCCGTCGATACACAAGTGACTTGGCCGGACTTTTGTACCGCGTTTCGCGCGCATCACATCTGATGAGGGCATCAATGATACAATGATAAACGATGACATGATTCCTTCTCAAGTCGTTGCGCCACCTTCTCTAGCTGCGACCCCTTGGCTGGCGTGCCTCATCAAGACATGGACCATAGAAGCGACAAGTCGACGAGACATCAAGGCCCATTGACGTGGGCCCGAGCACGTGAGATGAAGATTGTTTTGCCATTAAGGAATAACGGGCCAAGTTAATGACATTAGGCCCAAGTCCACGCGCACCCCCTCCTTGGCCGCGCGTCCCTCTACTCCGCGGCCGACCCTAGCTGCTATTGCACTACTTCTTTCGACGTGTTTATTTAATCAAGGGTTGCGCCCCTTGTTAGACTAGAGTTTTGTTTTCGTATTAGCCTAGCTATACAATCCATATTTCGACGTTGAATTCGAACTCCACCTTCTTGCAATACATCGGATTGTTTGCTTCTTATTCTTGCTCGTTCTTCGATCGCTTGCAAGAATAGATCCTCGTGATCGGGTTGATCTTGTTTACCGCTAGGTCAATAACCATCGAAAGTTGGTTCGGTGATTGCATTGGCGCTTCGGGCTTGCTCGTCGTAGTCGGATCATGAGGGTCGACATCCACTAGTCGAATTTATCTACACTCGTCGAAAGATCGGGCACTCTACACCTATCAAGTGGTATCAGATTTCCAGTGTTTCTCGGTGAGTTTATCCAAGTCCCTAAACCAAAAACTACAAAAAACAAGTTTACCCGGTACGATTTTGAGCCTCGCACTTTTGCTCAGTAATTACCGTTTTACCCCTACCCTATAAAAAAAGTGTGTGCCATCAATTGCTTATTTGAGGTCTATTTGATGATATTTTCAGATTTCACGTTTCCTTGAAACAGGGTAAAAAAAAGAAAAGAAAAGAAAAAGAAAAATAGAAGGGGAAAACGGGGTTGTTTATCTTGACCGTCCCATTTCCTTTTGTTCAATCTTCTCCTTGTCACATCTTTGCTGTTCTTTTTGTCTTCTTTTGCACTTGTGCCGGCAGCAATTTTGTCGTGTTAGCACCATTATTCAGCTTTGCAATTATTGTTTGATTGTGCTAATCCTTGTGTTGAGTGCAGCCACCTAGCTCCACAAATTTTCTACTACGAGTAGGTTTCCATTTCACCAAGCAATCGCTCCTCCAATCTTCCACCGGTTTTACCCGTGGTCACGGTTCATACTTGCGTGCTTGGTAAGAACTGGTAAGAATTTGATAATAGTTTTCTCGATTGAGCTTTTCTTTCACCACTCACCACTCACCTCTCGTCGTAGGAGCTTTTTATGTTTGTTTTTTGTTTGTGTTGCCATGACAGAACTAGGGTCGAAATCGCAACCGTCGTCCATCCAGGATGTCTAGGCGCAGGTGGAGGGGCTGACAGACGACATGAAAACGTTGCATGAGAGACTTGATTCGACGATCCAGTCGTCAAATGAGCATTTTGAACAACTCGATTTCGCTGATACGGCTGCCCACACCACACTAGAGACGATCATGTCTCGTCTAGAGGCCATGTTCAAGCAGCTTGAGAACGTAGTGACGCAGATCAAGGAATTGCAAACACGAGACTACGCTGCTGATACGGAAGTGGACGACGACAATCGCCGTGGTCGTGCACGCAGAGTATGTATGCCTCCTCCTAATGATTCTTTTGCCAAAATTAAATTTAAGATTCCTACTTTTACTAGCAAATATGATCCTGCTGCTTATCTTGATTTGGAATTAGAAGTTGTACAAAAATTTGCATGTCATGATATTTCCGCAAACTTACAAGTTAAGGCTGCAATTAGTGAATTTACTGATTTTGCTTTAATTTGCTGTCATGAATATAAACAAAAATTTCCCGATACTATTCCGACCACTTGGGCTGCTTTAAAAAGAGCCATGCGTCACCGTTTTGTGCCCTCATACTTTGCTTTAGAGAGTTATGCTTAATCAAATGCAGCGTTTTCGTGGTTCACTTTACGTAGAGGATTATTATCAAGCGTTGCAAAAGGGTATGATTCACTGTGGTTTAGTTGAACAGGATGATGCTGCTATGGCTCGTTTTAGGGGTGGGTTAAATCGTGAAATTTCGGATATTCTTGATTATAAGAATTATACTGATATGACCACCTTATTTGAATATGCTTGTAAAGCTGAACGTGAAGTGCGGGGATGACGGGCTTCGTCAAGAACTAACTCTTTTGCAGGTTCCAAAACGACGCCCTCCACACCTAGGACATCATCCTCGCAATTTTCTTCCACCCCACGCAAGGTCGCCTCGACCTCTACTCCACCATCACGCGAGCATGTTTTGTCGGCCAAGTCCGAGTGTGCTACCATCGACCAAGTCTACAATCTCCTCCTCGTCCGGTCGAGCTCGTGACATTCGAGTGTCACCGTTGCAAAAGGTTTGGCCATGTTATTCGTGATTGCCCCAATAAACGTACTATGCTGATTCGAGACGATGGTGAGTATTCTTCTGCTAGTGATTCCGAGGATATTCGACAGACTATGCTTGCCACCGACCATGCACGTAATACGGAGCTTCGTGTCGACTCTAGTGCCGCCGATAGGTATGCTAATCTTGTTGTGCAGCGTGTTCTTAGTATACAGATCGTTCGAGACGAGAAGAATCAGCGCCATAACATCTTTCATATCAAAGGCATTGTGCAAGAATGAGCGGTCCGGATAATCATCGGTGGTGACAGATTGCAACAATTTGGCTAGTACGACCTTGGTGGAGCTTATCACTCGCCAACACGGAAGCATCCACACCCTTATCACGTTCAATGGCTAAATGTCGGTGGTAGAATAAAGGTAACGCACTTGGTACGTGTTCCTTTCTCCCTTGGCGCCTATTCTGATTTTGTGGATTGTGATGTTGTTCCACTCGGAGGCATGCTCTTTGTTGCTTGGTCGCCCTTGGCAATATGATGTTGATAGTACTCACAATGGTCGCGCTAATTATTATTCCTTCATGTTTAAGGGTCGGAAAATTGTTATTCATCCTATGACACCCGAACAAGTTTTAAAAGATGATATAGCTAGAGCGGCAAAAGCTGCAAAATTGCTTAAATGACCTCCTGTTGCACCTGTTGAACTAGAGATTAAATTGAATAATCCTATTTTGCTTGCTACACGTGCTGATTTTGATGAGTTACATGATGGTAATTTGCCTTGTTATGCACTCGTTTGCTATCGTATGCTTGTTTCTTTAGATGAGGCACCTATATTGCATATTCCTCCTGCTGTTGCTATCCTTTTGTAGGCATATAAAGATGTCTTTCCCGCTGAATTGCCACTGGGTCTTCCTCCAATTCGTGGCATAGAACATCAAATTGATCTAATTCCAGGTGCTCAGCTACCTAATCGCGCTCCATACCGTACAAATCCTGAAGAGACGAAAGAAATTTAGTGTCAAGTGCAAGCATTGCTTGATAAAGGTTACATTCATGAGTCTCTTAGCCCTTGCTCGGTTCCTGTTTTGCTTGTTCCTAAGAAGGATGGTTCATGGCGTATGTGTGTAGATTGTCGTGCAATTAACAATATTACCATTCGTCATCGATATCCTATACCACAACTTGATGATATGCTTGATGAACTTAGTGGTGCCACAGTTTTTTCTAAGGTTGATTTGCGTAGTGGTTACCATCAAATAAGAATGAAATTAGGAGATGAATGGAAAACGGCTTTTAAAACTAAATTCGGTTTGTATGAATAGTTGGTTATGCCGTTTGGATTGTCCAATGCCCCTTGTACTTTTAAGCGCTTAATGAATGAAGTTCCTAGACCATTTATTGGAATCTTTGTTGTTGTCTACTTTGATGATATTCTTATATACAACAAATCCATGAATGAGCATTTGGATCACTTGCGTGCTTGTTTTTGATGCTTTGCGTGCTGTTCACTTGTTTGGTAACAAGGAAAAATGCACTTTTTGCACGCAACGTGTTTCGTTTCTCGGATATGTTGTCACTTCACAGGGAATCGAGATAGATGGCAGCAAGGTGGACAGAATACAAAGTTGGCCACAACCGACGACGGTTACACAGGTTCGCAGTTTCCTTGGTGTTGCAGGTTTCTACCATCGTTTTGTGCCGTTTGATTCGGGCGTCCCACAAGACGACGCTTTCAACACTTTAAAGGAACGGTTAACTCATGTCCCTATTTTACAATTGCCAAATCTCTACTGCTTAAAAAATTCGAAGTGTTTCCATCTGACTGTAATCTTCGTCCGATCTGCGACAAAAAATATCTATGTACGACCCGAACAATTTGCTCGCCCCGAGACCCTCTTCTCTCTCGTCGAACAACCGATCGCCATCCCACGTGATCTCATCCTCTGCCGCGGCGATCGGGATCTCGTCCTCCGCCGCACAACGGTCTACCATCCCGCACGATCCCAATCTCCGCCCAAGGATCCCTGCCACCGTCGAGTATGAGATTCCAGCCGTCGTCGCCTTTCGCGTGCAATCTAGTCCCCACAGCTGCCCTTGCCCGACGTCACCACCAATGCCGAATTGCATATGACCCAATCACCCCCACATCCTCCTCCCAGCCTGCGAGTCGAGCTAGGGATCCCCTCTATCAACGCCTTCGTCGGTGAAATACTCCTGCCATCTAGGATCATCCCCGGCCTCTTCATTGAGAACCGCTCGTGCGCGCGTCAATGTCCGACGGTTTGCCTGCGACTCGAGAAGGCGGTTGGAACAGGGGGAAGCTTCCGGATCCCGACGTCTTGCCATTGATGGCATCTCTCACCTGGTTGAGCCTACATTCGATGTGCAAAACCTGGTCAACGCTGCCAAAAATCCATGTTTGGTTCCGTATCTCGGGTATGCGTATGCCCAAAATCCATGTTTTGTTGGTGTTAGGGGGCAATTTTTTTAAGCTACAAATAGAGCTCAGTATTCCTTGCACCATTAGTCCTTTCATGGGTTTATTTTTTAGGTTGAGGACCGTGAAAGTTTTAGCATATCATTCTGAATTTGTCTCTGTTAGCGGATTATGACTTTTTTTTTGTTGGAGCACCACTTCCGGATCGCTGCAGTTTTTGAACTGCTTCGTGAATAGCTTTTGTGGGGCTTTCCTTGTGGCAATGTGTATGACATGACTCAAGTCAAGTAATCCCATAGTTGCTTGTTTTTTCATGTCCTTGCCAAACTGGAAATTTTATCACTCAATCGTCACATTTATTGTAATAACTATGATCTATGATTACTTATCACTTTTTCAGTTCTTCCCAATATCAAAAGTTCTTAATCATATTCTGTCCCAATGCTAACCTGGGGGTCTCAAATGTGATAATTAATTTAAGAGGTCAGCTATTTAACCATCTTTTCTTAGTGGTGCTGTAGAAGAGTGCACATGGAAACTACTTGGAGTCATGCCTTTTTAAGGCACTCGTCAGGGTCGCCTAAGAAACCAAATTTGTTTTCTGTTTGCAAGTTGCTTACGGCATGGTATTGTCAATCATTTTTTTAAGTCAATCAATCATTTCTTCTTTGTCCGATGTTTGTATGTTGCTCAGGAAAATAACTTTGGACGTCTGATAGCACTTTATTCTATGACTGCATTGAATAAATCTCAAGTTACCTCCTGTCCGATTGTGAATATTTTACTGTAGGTTACTAGAAGGACACAAAAAAAAAACATTTAAAAGAAACGAGCCTATTAGCTGCTGAGATGAAGCGGTGGTGAATATACTCTTACACACACTCATTTTCATTTTTCCGGATGAATATGCTCTTACAGCTCTCCGGCAAAGAAAAACAGAATTACCTGTACTAAGATACATGGCACGGAGTTATTTTTCTTTGATGGTAGAACTCTGAATTCTTCTATGATATGGGTTTGTATATGCTTGTTGCTTTGCCTATGTCAATCTTAGGATTTGAGGACTGATATTTGAAGAAGCATAGCATGGTGGGTTTGTGTGCCTTTTGCTTTGCCTCGTGTTAATCCTGGGATTTCAGAACTGTCATTTGACGAAGCATCAATCAGCCTCACTTGATTAAATGGTTGTTCTTCGTTGAAAGTTGAAATTCTTCTTTTCATGATGTTTTTTATTTCTTATATAAAAAATCTTAGTCTGCATAAGTCACGAGAAAAAACTATTACATATACTCATACATGGTATAAATTATTTTTCTCTAAACCCATTGCTAACCTGGACTGGAGGTAATCAAGTGTGATAAATTAATTTAAATATTCAATAGGTCAATTGCAAAAGCATGTGGGATCACAGGAACAGGTTGTTTCTGCTCTTAACTTCTGTTCATAATAATACGAAGTGTTTTCGATTTGACACAAGCCAAATATGCATATGCTAATTTATTGCAAAGAGGAAACACTAGATGAGGACCGGGCAAGTGGCAAGTGGATCCTGCACGTTGTAATTGGTACATGAAGACATGAAGTTTGTTAAGCTCGACAATGGTGCGCGCATAGTCTAGATCATTAATGATCTATCATTATACATGCTTTTGTAACTCTGAAATGTAGTGTTCGTTGTTATTAAGAGGTACAAACAGGAAACTGTATTTTTGAATAGTTTCCTTAGCAGTGCCGTGGATAATAAGAGGCATCTCTAAAGCTGTTGGTGCATATGATTACATTAGAATAACTCTTATAATTTCTTTATGGGCGTGGTTTTGTATCAAATGGTGAATCAAGAAATCTTGTTGTCACAATTATGGGCAATTATTAATATGATATGCTTCGCTGCAGCCATTTTGTTTGGAGCAATTTTAATTATTTTCTCTTTATCTCTAAGTAAATTTGGTGTTCAGCTAGGTGGCCTATTTCATTTTATGGACCGGTTAATTGCCGGACATCTGCTTTTGTAGTGCATAAGTAGACATTATAAAATGCTTAGAAGTTGCTCCTTTTAGGTAGGAGTATAATAATTTTCAGCTCTTATTGTAATGCATGGATATGTAACTATTGTGATGTAAAGCTTGTAGCTCTCATTGTAAGACACAAGTATGTAGTTTTACATATATTTTTTTACTCTCGTTGAAATGCATGGGCATATAACTAGTTTTGATAAAGTGTTTGAATTGGAATGTGATGCTAGTGGAATTGGGTTGGGTGTTGTTTTGTTGCAAGATCATAAACCTGTTGCTTATTTTAGTGAGAAGTTAAGTGGTGCTGCTCTTAAATATTCCACTTATGATAAAGAACTTCATGCTTTAGTGAGAACTTCGCAAACATGGCAGCATTATTTATGGCCTCGCGAGTTTATTATTCATTCTGATCATGAGGCTTTAAAACATATTAGAACCCAAACTAATCTGAACCATCGACATGCTAAATGGGTTGAATTCATTGAATCTTTTCCGTATATCATCAAACACAAAAACGGGATGGAAAATGTTATTGTTGATGCTTTGTCTCGTCGTTATACAATGCTGTCTCAATTAGACTTTAAAATATTTGGGCTGCAAGCTTTGAAAGATCAATATGTTAATGATGCTGATTTTCATGATATTATGATGCATTGTAAAGATGACAAACCTTGGGGCAATTTTCAAATGCAGGATGGTTTTTTGTTTCGTGCTAACAAGTTGTGCATTCCAGCTGGTTCGGTTCGTTTGTTATTGTTGCAGGAAGCGCATGGAGGTGGTCTTATGGGTCACTTCGGCGTTTTCAAGACACATGAGGTGTTGGCTGACCACTTACGTCGAGTATTGAACTCGGCACTATTCAATGTAGAAAATGGACAACTATAGAAGTCATCCTCCACTTCCTCCCAATGATACTTGGGGAGAAGATTATGAAGCTAATAACACTCCTCTTGTTGTTCAAGCCGGTCTACCTCCCCACACTCGACTCACGGGATTCCGGACCGGTCATTCCTCTGCCGACCGGGGTAACTCCAAAAATTTCCAAGTCCGGAAAGGTTGTCCAAGCCCCCGAGTACAAGAAAACGTACTACTTCATCGGCCATAGCACGGAACCTCGAAGACCGGCGCAAAGAGCAAGTGGCCGTCGAGAGAGATCGTCGAGCCGCTCTTGCTGCATTCGAAGCTGCTGCTACTGGGGCCTCTCAGGAAGCCTCCCAATTAACAGATTCTCTTGCAAACATTCCCAAGAAGTCCCGGTATGGCACTCGGACCGAATCTTCGGGAGTGCTACAGTAGGATCCATTCCCGCGTCGCAAGTCCAACCAGCGGCAAAAAGGAGTGCGAGAGGGTTCAAGCGGGAGACTCAAGGACCCTCAAAAAGAGCAAGACCTCCTTCGGCTTCAAAAAGGCCACTTCGTAAGTTTTCTCGCAACCCTCATGCATTCTTAGTCACTTTCATCCAAGTCTTGTAATGTATTCAATTCTTCCGCGGAATTCCTTCCAATCTCCAAGCTAGTATAGCCGACTTGTTGAGAAACAAACCTTCTATCCCTGCCACCACCGGTGGCGCATCCTCAATCTCTGCTCCTTCGGCCTCCATCATTGAAAAAGCTTCGAAGTCAAGAGTGCAGCATCCACAAAGGAAATCCCTGCTGCCTCTTCCAAAGAACCATCTTCCCAAGCGGTCGAAGAGCGGGTCGTCATTGACGTCGATGACACATCCGTAAGTGACTTTCCACCACAAGCTACTCGTTCCGGGCGGCACCCGAACTCCCACTGGGACCGGTCCGGGTCGAGGAAATTCCCGCCGGGCTAGGACTACGCATAAGGCTCCGGGGGGACCCGGACTTGCCGGGATGGTCGTAGGAGATGTGGAAGCCGATAGCACGAGTGGAGCCGGGAAATTCACACCTACGGCTCAATGGGATTCTCTTCAAGAGGAAGAGGCTCTCAAGAATTTCTCCGAATCTGGCCGGTATGTGCTTGCCTCTTCTAGTCCTTTCTTAATTTCTTCACATTATAATCCGACTCTTTGTGTCTTCTATCTTCTAGGTTCTTCTAAAAACTCGAGGCCAAGAGTGCAATCATCGCCCGTTTGGAGGAAGAACTTCATCGAATCAAGAGCGGTTGGACGAACTTGAGTCTCGGAACGCCGGTCCGAAGTCCAAAGAAGATGATGTGCTAAAGAGGGAAGCAAATCTGCTGAATACTCATCAAATGATGGAGGAATGTCGGCAAAAGATCATTAAACTCCGGAAAGAAATCCAAAGTAAGTTTTTAATCTTAACGTCAAATTCTTTAATTAACTTCTTATCCTTCCGACCGGTCTTGTCTCCTCCAGCGCTTGAAAATCTTGTTGCCACTCATAAAAAGGTGGAAGAAATTCTTTCGAGAGAAGGCAGCTGCTCAAGAACAAGCTCTTCCGGAAGGCTCTCGGGTTGAAGAACGAGCAAGCGGCTCGAATCGAAGAACCGGAAGGCGAGCTTACTGCCAAAGTTAACATTCGACACGGACTCTGCGCTCCAACATGATGCTAGAAGCCAAAAATGCCCGCTTGAAAGCCGAGCTAGTCGAAGCATTGGAAGTAGTCAAAACGGCGCAGACTCGGAAGGAAAGCGATCCGAGGACTGCACACGAGTTTGTCCAGCTTGCTCTCAAAGCAAAAGAGCATGAAATTCATTGTCTGCTGAAGACCGAGACCAAGATGAGGGAGTCTAATGTCAACATCAAAGGTAGATTTAGGGTTGCGGAAATCGGACATAAACGTAAGTTGCTTCTTTCATATTTCCATTTAAGAAACTCCTTTTTAATACCAATCCGTATCGATAACCTTTCCTTATATTTTTGCGTCTTCTTTAGAGCTTGCTGCAGCAGTATGGACGCTTGAGTATCCGAACGGAGGTCAACCCATCGATCAAAATGAATTGGATCTTGAAACAACTATCTAGACCGTACCTAGGAGGATCGGAGAGCACTCTAAGATGGTTGCCGCATCGGGAGGAGGACACATTGCTGCCATAATCCGGTCTTGGACTCCGGTCGAAGACTGCAATTTCAACTTCATCGGAGAAGGTGCTCACCCAAATACAGCTGAAGACCGGTTCAATGAGTTGAAAAATTCACTCATTGGTACCGTTTCTAAACTGATCGAAGATGTTCCTCCGGATCCAACGGGTGTCTCTCTAAATGAAGCTGCGGCATTCCCCGCTCCGGATCAAGTCTGCTCAAGATGCAGCTGCCGCCTCTAAACAAACAATAGAAGATGAGTTCGAAGATCTTGACGTAGATTTATTGCTTTCTTCTTCCGACTACGAAGGCACAATTAATGATAGATCGGTAGAAGATCCCAGGACCGGAGATACCGGTGATTCCAACGGTCTCGCTCGATGAGTCGTTTATCATCGGACCTGTCTTTATTTGCTGAACAAACGAGTGTTATCATAGTACTTTGTAATTTAAATTATTATCCTTTTAATCATGTCTGAAGTTTTAATATCTTATTCCTACTAGTTGAATTTTATGTCTAAGCAATGATGGTTATTTCAGCTTGGACCAACTACGATTGAATACTAGCTCTAATCAGCACAGATCACTAGCTTATGCATAGTGATTTGAATTGCAAATTCAAATAAATTAATATTGGGTTGAACTACAAGTCAAAATTTTCCTATAACAATTGCCCCTGGCAAAAATATATGTTGTAGAGAAAGTCAAGTGAAAAATCTCGGAACAAGTCCCATGTCTTTTGGATCAGTAGGACTCCCTATAAAAATTCGAGAACATTAACTTTTACCCCCTTTTGATGAATTATTAAAATTAAACCAGAGGGAGTTTGGACTCAAACTCTTCGTGCATGTCTCTTCCAAGTGAAGTACTACACACTCGGTAATTTTGTTTAGAATTATCGAGCGCCGGATCTAGTTTATTCAAGCTCCTACTTTTGCTAGAAAACCACAGATTGGAAAATAGAAAAATTCCTAGAATATGCTGTGGGTCCCACCAGCAACCTTACGTAACTCTCTCTTTTCTCCCTGTTTCTCTCACCGGTCGACCATGGCGGAGGCCCGATGCCACGAGCGAGCCGAGCTCCCCATTGTCGCACCTCATGAGCTCGTGCCGCCCAACCTCATCGCTACGTCCCAGCTCCAACCAAGCCCACGGACCGATGCGCACGAACCCGCTGAAGCTTTAGGACCGATCCTCATCCGAAACCGTCGACCGAGCTGTGAGCAATCGAAGTTTTCCCGGCGTCGCCATTGACGGCACCTCCGACCTCGTCGCCAAATTCGCGAAGCTCGGTGAGCCGTTTTGCTTGAGCATGGTCTCTAGCGTGTGCATCGACCTCCTACACCTATCCGACGCATTTCCCCTTTGTTTCCCCCTCCGCGCGAGCCGGAAATAAATTTTTTCCCAACCAAGTTTGACGGCCACCGTTACCCGCACGGTGAGAAGCTACCTCGGGCCGTTGTCCTCGACGATGAACCCCGTGCTGGTGTTCTCCTTGCTCCGGTAAAGCTCCACGGCCAAGAAGCACGTCGATCCGTCCATCCGTTCGAGCTCACGCCGCCGCCGAACGTCGCTCGTCCGCCGTTGCCCGCGGATGAGCTATCTCCGGTGAGCCTTTGTCCACGTGGGCTAGCCCGAGGGTTCCTCGAGCTCGTGTGCTGCGCTTCCGCACTTTTCCCTACCCCCTTGGCTCACCCCCGGCCATTTCCCCGCAGTCTCCGGCCATCGAGTCACCATGGACGCGTTCCGCTGTGTTTGAAGACGATGACGGCAATTTCGTAATTATCCGGTTGTGCTCCGAAAATAGAATAAGTTTCCCAAAAATCACATCTTGAGTTCTAGGGCTGCAAATCGAGTGAGCCCAATTTTGTTGGATTCCTTACAACAAGAAATATTTAATGGTGCTGATAAAACTCTTTTTGCTGTATAGTTTTTCCAGAATAACTATAAGTTTGTAAACATAATAAATTCATATCTTTTTATATAGAAATGCAAATGATGCAAATTCAAATGTTTTGGACTCCTCTGGTCATGCTCTTTATTATGGTGTATCATATTCATCATGTCTCTACATGAATAGCATTGTATGCTTAATTCTTGGTTTAGCTTATTTAAATTCCAATAATTAATTTATGCATCAAATAATTATGCTACCAGAGCTAAAATGTCACTAATAGCATGTAGTATCACCATGTTTTAGGATGTGTACATATCTGCACCCCATAATTTCCTAAGGAATTTTGTTAGTAAACACCCTTGCTTTTGTCTTTAAATTAAATCCTCTCCACATAAAATGATGAACTTGCTTATAGTTTTGTTATTTCATGCATGTATCACCTGCATAATGCATATGTACTGAAACTTTGCAAATGTGCTCAAGTTTGGAGTGAGAGGTTGATGTCTTCAAGTTTAGCATTTGACTTGTTTACCTTTGTAAGGCATAGAGTCAACTCCTCGTTCTTCTTTCTTTCTTGCTCAAGGAGAGCCTTCAACTCCTTAATCTCATCAAGCTTCTTGATAAGCATGTTTTCTTGCTTGTCCACCATCTCTTCACTCTCTTCAACCTTCTCTTGCATCATCCATAACATTTTCACCACATCTTGCAAAGAGGGGACTAGCTCCTCCTCATTGTCATGGTTAGAGGAATTGATAAGAGGTTTAGTTTGTACCTTGTTTTCTTTGGCCATGAAGCATTTGGGGGCGTCATCCTCATCGTCGGTGAGGTTGTTGAAGAGTGATGATTTGGCCGGTGTTAGGCCATAGGCAAGATTGGCGATGCCTCCTTCTTCATCTTCATCATCATCATCATCATCATGAAGCATATTGTTGGCCAATATGAGCTTGACCCTTGAATGGTTTCTTGAAGTTCTTCTTCTTGATGAAGTTCTCCTTCTTCTCTTCCTTTCCATTGAGTTGAGGGCACTCCACAATGAGGTGCCCCGGATCATGACAATGGTAGCACTTTCTTGTTGATCTTCTTGCCCTTGCTTTGTCAAAGCTCTTCTTGGTAAACCCGTTGTTGATCATGAACTTGCCAAACTTCTTCACAAACAAAGCAAGCTCTTCATTATCTTCTTCAATCTCAATTTGGTCTACTTCCACAACTTCCTTCTTTTTGGCCTTGAGTGCCACATCTTGCTTGCTTGTGCTCTCATCTCCAATTAGCACACTTACTCTCTTTCCTTCATCATCACGGCTTTTGTGAGCAAGAATTCTTCCAATTACTTCATCCGTGGAGAATCTATCAAATCCTTCCTTTTCTTCAATGATGGTGCAGAGAGTGGAGTTCCACACTCTTAGTGACATTACAAGCTTGAGATTCACTTCTTGTTCGCTCACGTCATCTCCAAGTGACCTTCGCTCATTCACAATTTCCAAGAGGGTCATGTGTTTGTTGGGGATCTTCACCTTTCTTCATCACAAAGAAGTTGAATTGATTCTTCAACACTTGCATTCTTGATTTCTTCACCACATCGACTCCCTCATGAACCGCAATTAGCTTGTGCCATATAGCTTTAGCATTCTCGAGTCGGGACACCTTAGAGTACTCTTTAGCACTTAATGACGAGAGCATTGCCGACACGGCTTGTGCATTTCGATGTATGTTGATGTTGTCCATAACGGTGTGTTTCTCCTCATCTTCAATCACATATCCTTTCTCAACCACTTCCCACACGGGTGGACCAATTGACGATAGGTACATCTTCATCCTATGCTTGTACCAACTAAAATCTTTTCCATCAAACCAAGGTAGTCGTCCACTATAGCCACCATTCACATTTGCCACATCATTGAAATTGAAGTTGTACCTTGTGTCCAACTTCCCACCACTTGTGCCATCCTTGGCAACTGGATTCAATTCTCCACCGGTGTCTCCTTTCTTGGTAGGATCATTGTCCAACTCTCCATGTTCCCCCGACATCTTTTCTTCTCAAGCGGTTAAGCTCTTCACGAGAAGACCTCGCTCCGATACCAATTAAAAGTTGCCTAGAGGGGAGTGAATAGGCAATCTAAATAAAAACCTGAAAATTACAACACTTAAAACAAACCGGTCAAATTCGCCACTAACGGAACTTCCGTCGGGTGGGGAGAGTAAAACCTAGGGATTAACACAAGAGAGGAAATCTCACGATTCCACTTGAATGGAAACCTCCCTTTTTGCCTTGAGAGTGTTGTACCTGCAGGAATTTAGTAGACACGCAACACACAAGTAGATCGGGCGATAACACACCCAAGAAGAGAACAAACAAGCACACAACAAAAACGAAGAAGAGAGGAACGGGGATTTTTCACCGAAGTTCGGACCCCTCACAGAGAGGTTCCTACGTCTCCGTTGAGGAGCTCACAAAGAGCCGGGTTTCTTTCAACCCTAATCCTCCCAAGTGACCACTAAGGTCAAACTCGGTTTTCTTCTTCTTCCTTTGATTCTTTTCCTTGCGGAGGCGATCACAACCTTCACAAACTTCCCAAGGCTCACCACAAGCTTGGGAGCTCTAGGGTGACACCTAGCCAATCTAGGAGAACGAATCTCTAGGAGTAACAAGTGAAGAACAACATTAGTTGCTAGGGGAAGATGTGCTCTAGGTTGGGTTGATACTATCAAGCTTGGAATCAAGATGGGAGCTCTCTCCAATGGCTTTGGATCTCAAGAGGAATGAGAGAGAAAGCTTGAGCAAGATCCGAGAGTTTAAAAAGCACCAGCACCTATTCTCACGGGGTAGGTCAAAGCTATATATAGTGTGGGCTCTCAAAGAGCCGTTGCTTGGGTCAATTATTGGTCTTGACTGTGAGACTTCCAGTCACACCCATGACGGAACTTCCGTCCCAAACTCTCTGGAACCGACGGAACTTCCGTCGGGTAAGATTTGAACTCGGAGAACCTCGGGAACGGTACTTCGTCACGTTTGGCACTTCCGTGCCAAACTCTCCGGAACCGACGGAACTTCAGTCGACCCAGACGGAACTTCCGTCATGTGTGGAGAGGATAGGAAAAGGTTGGTTTTTTTTTTTTGATCTTTGGATATTTGGTATTTTTGGTTCCAAGTTGTTTGAAGGTAGCTAGAATACATTCTTTCCTGCACGTAAGATCGTATCACCCCTCTTAATAGTTTGGCACACCTATACTCAAGAAGCTATAAATCTAAACTTGAAGCTTTTGCTTTTGAGTACTTGATCACTTTTTAATTGAGGGGTTTACTTTCTCACATTGTGGATACTATCAATTTGTTGTCCTGCACTATGACTCAATAACCACATTAGAGTTTTTAATTCTTTGTCATTTAACACCAAACCCACTAGGGGGCCTAGTGTATCTTCAAGAAGCGTGCCGCTTTCGGAAGGGGCGTGAATCTTGTGCTCAAAGAGAAGCTGACTTGGTAGAGTACATGCACACCGAATGATCCGATAAATGCTGCTATATTCGGGAAGACGCTCGGCGAGAAGTTGAAGCGAGATGAGCGTAAGAGAAAGGCTCTTAAGGCTCTCACAGGTGGTGCATAGTCCGGTCCACCACCAAAATACCGGCTTGTGTACACTTCGCCAAATGGGCAACGTTTTCGGGCTGCACCACATCAGCAATTTTATCGTCCCCCGCAGCAAGCTTATGGCCGTCCACCTCGGCAAGGCAATGCTCCACCTCCTCAGCAGCAGCATTATCCACCCCGTGCACCTCGGCAGCAGCAAAATCAGAATGCACGCCCTGCACAACCTTCTAGGCAGTACAACCCACATCCATGCTTCACCTGTGGCCGAAATGGTCATTTTGCTAAGGATTGTACCTATCCCCGAAGTGAAGCTGGAAGGCAAGCACATGAGAGCTGCAAATCAGCAGCGTGGGCAAGCAAATAGGATCTGGACGTGTTAACTTCACCAACCTTGAAGACATTCCACGGGGTGAACCGGTTCTTGCGGGTACGTTCATGTTAAACCAATGCCCAATTGTCGTTTTATTCGATTCCGGAGCATGTCATAATTTTGTTAGCAAGTCTTGCATACAAACTCATAAGTTGCTCACCCACACTATTAGTACAATCGTATGTTATCCAACTCCTGGTGGGAAAATCATTGCTAATCAAGTTTTGAGTAGAGCACCCTTAGAATTGAAACGAAAAATTTATCCTACTACCTTTATCATGCTAGAGCAACAAGGAGTAGATTTTATTTGGGCATGAAATGGATGACAATTCATAAGGCTATGCTAGATATTGCACCTCGTATCGTCCATTTAAATTCTCCACTTCATGGACCTGATTCCATTCTTTTGCACCTATCTCCAAACACTGCCATTGTTGTCCATCATCCGGAGGAACAATCACCGGATAATATCTCAATTGCCTGTGAGTTTCAAGATGTTTTTCCCGATGATCTACCTGGTTTACCTCCTGGCCGAGATGTGGAATTCAAAATTGAGTTACAACCATGAACATCTTCGGTTTCCGACCGCCGTACAAGATGGCACTAAATGAATTGACAGAGTTGAAAATCCAATTGAAGGAATTATTGGACAAAGGATACATACGCCCAAGTTCGTCACCTTGGGGTTGTCCTGCCATGTTTGTGAAGAAATAGGACAAAAGTTTGCGTCTTGTTGTCGATTATCGATCGCTGAATGAAATCACCATCAAAAATAAGTATCCGTTGCCATGCATTGACATTCGCTTTGATCAACTGATTGGTGCCAAGGTCTTTTCAAAAATTGATCTTTGCTCGAGGCTACCGTCGGATAAAAATCAGAGAAGAAGATATTCCAAAGACCGCATTTTGCACAAGATACGGGCTTTATGAATATTTGGTGATGTCCTTTGGATTGACCAATGCCCCGGCATATTTCATGTACTTGATGAATTCAGTATTCATGCCGGAGTTAGACAAGTTTGTTGTTGTTTTCATCGATGACATTCTTGTTTATTCCAAGTCCAAAGAAGAGCACGCTGAACATCTTCATATCGTGTTGCAATGATTGCGTGATCAAAAGCTTTATGCTAAATTCAGCAAGTGTGAGTTTTGGTTGGAACAAGTACCATTCCTTGGTCAAGTGGTTTCAGCAGAGGGTATCCGAGTTGACCCTGGAAAAGTTCAAGATGTGCTGAATTGGAAGCAGCCAAAAACCGTCTCTCAAGTCCGCAGTTTTCTCGGACTAGCTGGATATTATCGACGGTTTATTACTAATTTTTCTCAGTTGGCAAAACCTATCACCAAGCTTCTGCAAAATAATGTAAAGTTTGATTGGAACCAACAGTGTGAAGAGGCTTTTCAGAATCGAAGAAGTTGCTAACCACCGCTCCCGTTTTGGCTCAACCCCATATCACAAAATCTTTTGATGTATATTGTGATGCTTCCGGAACGGGACTTGGTTGTCTGCTAATGCAAGAAGGCCGTGTCATTGCTTATGCATCTCAGCAATTGCACAAGCATGAAGAGCACTACCCAACGCATGATTTAGAGTTAGCCGTAGTGGTTCTTGCACTGAAGATATGGCGGCACTATTTGTTGGGAAATCTTGTGCACATTTACACGGATCATAAGAGCCTCAAGTATACAATCTGATTTGAATATGCGACAACGTAGATGGCTTGAGTTAATTAAGGATGATGAGTTGGAAATTCATTATCACTCCGGTAAAGCCAACGTTGTAGCAGATGCATTGAGCCGAAAGGTGCATTGCAATAATCTGAATTTGCAACTTGAGGACACCAGCAAAGATGTCCCCTCCGATGAATCAAGTGTTCATATTTCATCGGTTGCAGCCATACATAATTTGGCCATTCATTCTACCATCCGAGATGAAGTGATCGCCGCCTGAAACATGATCCGGACATGGCACACATCCGGCATAAAATTAAGGATGGCAAAGCTGCTTGTTTTCAGCAAGGTACCAACGGTGTTCTATGGTTCAATAACCGTTTGGTAGTCCTAAAAAATTTTGAGTTGCGTCGCAACATTTTGGACGAAGCTCATCAATCCAAATATTTAGTTCAGCCAGGTAGCAACAAGATGTACCAAGGGTTGAAAGAAAATTTTTGGTGGACTAGGATGAAACGAGAAGTCGCTCGTTATGTCGCGGAGTGTGACACATGTCAACGCATTAAGGATGATCATTTGAAGAAAGCTGGTTTGCTACAACCATTAAGCATTCCCGAGTGGAAATGGGACGACATCGGTATGGATTTTATTGTTGGTCTTCCCTTAACTTCCCGATAACGTGATTCAATTTGGGTAGTTGTGGATAGACTCACCAAATCGGCACATTTTATCCCTATCCATGCTCGGTTTAGTGTCAAACAATATGCTGAACTTTATATCTCCGAGGATATTGTGTTTGCATGGTGTACCGAAGACGATAATTTCAGATCGTGGTTCTTAATTTGTGGCACGATTTTGGGAACAGCTACATGCATCCTTGGGCACCAAGTTAATCCGTAGTTCAGCTTATCACCCCGCCACCGATGGACAAACCGAGCGTGTGAACCAGATATTGGAAGACAT
The DNA here is from genome assembly GCA_031894775.1 of Chloris gayana. Lineage (NCBI taxonomy): Eukaryota > Viridiplantae > Streptophyta > Magnoliopsida > Poales > Poaceae > Chloris > Chloris gayana. The sequence goes on along the minus strand of JAUNZO010000714.1, from coordinate 271,046 downwards.
GCTTAGGGCCTGTGTTTTGACACATGGTGGTAATTGGGATGACCACTTGCCTCTCGCTGAATTTTCTTATAACAATAGTTATCAAGAGAGCGCAGGAATGTCTCCGTTTGAGGTATTATATGGACGCAGCTATAGAACTCCACTCAATTGGTCCGAACCCGGAGAAAGAGTTACCTTTGGACCTGATCTTGTGCAGCAAGCTGAAGAGAAGGTTCGGATTATTTGAGCAAATTTGAGAGCTGCAAAAGAACGGCAAGAAATGTATGCGAATAAAAGACGTCGGCCCCTAACCTTTGAAAAGGGTGACCATGTCTACCTTCGGGTATCACCTATGAAGGGTATTCAACGGTTTGGAGTCAAACGAAAGTTAGCTCCCCGCTATATTGGTCCATTCAAGATAATTGAGAAATGTGGACCGGTAGCATACAAGTTGGAATTGCCGATCAATCTATCGGGTGTGCATGACATCTTCCATGTGTCTCAGCTGAAGAAATGTCTCGAGGCCACCGGTGGATGCGGTCTTGGATGATTATTCACACTTGCAACTTGACGTAACCTATTCCGAGCATTCGGTAAAAATATTGGATGAAAAGGAACGGGTCACTCGAAAGCGAGCAATCAAGTTTTATAAAGTCCAATGGAATAATCATTCCGAAGATGAAGCAACCTAGGAATCAGCGAGAATTCTTGCGTACTCCCTGGATTTTTGCATCAACTCTCGGGTATGACACGTTAACCTTCCTCTAGTCCGACTTTAATCTCGGGACGAGATTTCCTTAATGAGGGTGGGCTGTGACACCCCGGTGTCACGAACGTCTCAACTCAAAATTCTACAATTATCTATCGACCATGTAGAACCCCAATATAAAAATTTTGGTCACATGCATAGTGATTTGAATTGCAAATTCAAATAAATTAATATTGGGTTGAACTACAAGTCAAAACTTTCCTATAACAATTGCCCCTGGCAAACATGTATCTTGTAGAGAAAGTCAAGTGAAAAATCTCGAGATCAAGTCCCATGTCTTTTGGATCAGTAGAACTCCCAATAAAAATTCGAGAAGATTAACTTTTACCCCGTTTGATGAATTATTAAAAATAAACCGGAGAGAGTTTGGACTCAAACTCTTCGTGCGTGTCTCTTCCAAGTGAAGTACTACACACTCGTAATTTTGTTTAGAATTATCGAGCGCCGAACTAGTTTATGTAAGCTCCTACTTTTGCTAGAAAGCCACAGATTGGAAAATAGAAAAAATCCTCGGAATATGCTCGTGGGTCCCACCAAGCAACCTTACGTAACTCTCTTTTTTCTCCCTGTTTTTCTCACCGGTCGACCATGGCAGAGGCCCGATGCCACCTGCGCCTATACGTGGCTGTTTTTCTCCGAGCCCGCCCCACCACCCGGCGCACCACAAGCCCGACCTCACCCCTACTTGCTCCTCCCCCACTCACTTCTCTCCGCCCTCTCCCTCTCCAAGCGCAGCGGCCACAGCAGAGCCGAGCTACCCATTGTCGCACCTCCCGAGCTCGTGTCGCCCGACCTCATCGCTACGTCCCGGCTCCAACCAAGCCCACGGACCGATGCGCACGAACCCGCTAAAGCTTTAGGACCGAACCTCTTCCAAAACCGTCGACCGAGCAGTGAGCAATCGAAGTTTTCCCGGCGTCGCCATTTACGGCACCTCCCACCTCGTCGCCAAATTCGCGAAGCTCGGTGGGACGTTTTGCTTCAGCTTGGTCTCTAGCGTGTGCATCGACCTCCTACACCTATCCGACGCGCTTCCCCTTTGTTTCCCCCTCCGTGCGGGCTAGAAATAATTTTTTCCCAACCACGTTCGTCGGCCATCGTTACCCGCACGGTGAGAAGCTACCTCGGGCCATTGTCCTCGACGATGAACCCCGTGCTGGTGTTCTCTCGCTCCGGTGAAGCTCCACGGCCAAGAAGCATGTCGATCCGTCCATCCGTTAAACCCGACGCCGCCGCCGAACGTCGCCCGTCGGCCGTTGCCCGCGGATGAGCTATTTCTCGGTGAGCCTTTGTCCACGTGGGCCAGCCCGAGGGTTCCTCGAGCTCGTGTGCTGTGCTTCCGCACTTTTCCCTGCCCCCTTGGCTCACCCCCGGCCATTTCCCCGCCGTCTCCGGCCATCGAGCCACCATGGACGCGTTCTGCTGTGTTTGAAGACGATGATGGCAATTTCGTAATTATCCGGTTGTGCTCTGGAAATAGAATAAGTTTCCCAAATATCACATCTTGAATTCTAGGGCTCCAAATCGAGTGAGACCAATTTTGTTGGATTCCTTACAACAGGAAATATTTAATGGTGCTGATAAAACTCATTTTTGCTGTATAGTTTTTCCAGAATAATTATAAGTTTGTAAACCATAATAAATTCATATCTTTTTATATGGAAATGCAAATGATGCAAACTCAAATGTTTTGGACTCCTCTGGTCATGCTCTTTATTATGGTGTATCATATTCATCATGTCTCTGCATGAATAGCATTGTATGCTTAATTCTTGGTTTAGCTTATTTAAATTCCAATAATTAAGTTATGCATCAAATAATTATGCTACCAGAGCTAAAATGTCACTAATAGCATGGAGTATCACCATGTTTTAGGATGTGTTCATATCTGCACCCTATAATTTCCTAAGGAATTTTTGTTAGTAAACACCCTTGCTTTTATGTTTAAATTAAATCCTCTCCACATAAAATGATGAACTTGCTTATAGTTTTGTTACTTCATGCATGTATCACCTGCATAATGCATATGTATAGAAACTTTGCAAATGTGCTCATGTAATTTAAATGCCTTTACTTATTATGATTAAGTGGTTCATTATTGCATGCAATGGTGAAGGGCATGCTTTAAATAAATTTACTTTTAAACATATGTCTTCAAGAACCATCTTACGTAACATATTATTTCTGTTATTTGAATATTTCAATCATACATCGACATCATCCATATTGTTTGCATGTCTTTGCATTCATCGATATTGACATTCCGCTATTTAGGAAACGTTTAAGTGCCGGTTGAGGATCTCGGAAGGATATCTCTCTCAATCAAGACCCGGCACCCGAAGACCCTATCTCTCGTTGTAGTAGCTCCGGGCAAGCCCCGGTGCATCCTCCTAGTTTTAAAGTTTTATTTTCAGTATCACAATTGCTAGACTGTCTAGGATGTATTGTGCATTAAGTCTAGGTATTTGGCTGAAAATCCACATGCATTGTCCCCGGATGAATCCTATGTAGATGTTATATCTTTGGTACAGTTAGCCTACTAGAATAATTGTTATGCTTAATTCTAGGATCAACGATACATACGGTCAATTGCTCAAATGTTAGTAAAGTTCCTTATGTTGTTAATCACATGATTAAATAAATGGAGACCGGACGTGCCCCGTAGGTGAAAGGGCAAGTTACAATGGTCCGGAGTGGCTTTGTCTTGTAAGGTTGTAGCCCCGTCTCGTGTCGGTTAAGGACCGTACCGTTGTTGGCCCTGCTCGAACAAGTTTTGAATTGTACCGAGTACATGCTAGTTTTGTTGGGGACTAGTGAGCTTATGTAGCACTGGATGTTATACTATGGAAGATAACCCTGGTCTTCGGTCGTTGTACCCGCGCAAGGAGTGGGTAGTAGGCTCACGACGTTACCGATGAGCTGTTGGCCATTTTGGAGATCCGGTACCCTTCACGCTTGAATGACACCTTTGTGAAAGGTTGATATACGTGTTCTTAAATGATGCGTATATCGTGTGCTTCGGGTTTTTCCCAGCTGGTGTAAAATTGATACATATCACTGTCCCTCGCAGTAATGAGTACCCGCTTGTTCACCGCATCACATCGTAGTTAATAACTTGAATTTAACTTCTAAATGCTAATGGTACTTGCTTGGTTATTATTGTTGATGAGGTTACTTTGATATATTTATGCTACACATGTATTTATGTTTGTCTTGCATGATCACTGTATTTATTTATCTAATATTAAACTTGTCATAATACTGAAAGTAAGGATCCACCGCTTAGTCGCTATTTTATACCCCGAAAATCAGTAAGGATCCTCTCGAGCCTTGCATGTTTAGGAGTCGGTCCCGTGAACCATTTAACGGGTCGGTCTTGTTGAGCTTTAGTTGCTCGGGCTTTGCGCCTATGTTATTTTTCAGGTAATACAAATGATGCATATGAGTTGCCTGTTGGTGTACTCGCCCGGCACTTGCAGATCCCGGAGAGCTGGTCTTCTCACTTGGAAGCCTAGCCTTGCCGCTGCTTGTGCTTGGCTACGTGATTATCCGTATGGGCTCGGATTAATCACCACTTGCATGTATCGTCGATATGTATATTTGTAGACGTTAATTATCGCTTCCGCTTCCGCATTTTTAGAACTGAATCTGTTTAATTTCCGCTGCATTAAACTCGATGTAAAATGATGTTAATTTCAGCTTTGTCAAATTTGAACCACGTCCGTTGTTGTATTATCTTGTGTCCGCTTAAACAGCACCTCGGGATTTCGATCCGTGGGTCGGTCCGGCTCAGCTGGTATCGAGCCTGGTCCGGGATAATACAAAAATTATGACATATTTTTAAAAACTACGACGTAAATACGGTGAGGAATACGTCAGTATATGCCCATATATATATAAGGATGTTAGAGTTGGTGGCAATGCTAACCCCGAGTTATGTTTGTTTAAATACTTGCATCTACGGCTATGGCCCGGTATGTTTGCAATTTAAATTAGCGGTCCGTGCCCGCGGACGGAGAATACGGGACATCTGTTGGCTCGTGGCTTACCACGAGGCGATCCTTTTCCATGGGTCGTTACGGTAGAACTGTGCTTCTTTTCGTAGTTTCTTTTGAATTTGATGTACTATTTATAAAATGAATCTTCTGCAGGTACATAACTACGTTAGTTAAGTGTGAGTCGATAATTTGGACTGACTTATGTGGTTGAGTGCGGGTCACCACCCAAAGTTCGTACACCGTTGAGACGGTGAAAATATTTCTTTTCGTTGGTGAGGGACGATTATGTTAAATAATCAACTTGCATCATGGCATGGCATACAATTAACTGAATTAAAATTTGCCTTGTCCCTTTTCAATCTTCCGAATGTTTTGTGTATGCTTTGAATTAATCAAGATATTAAAATTTTGACTTAAGGAAAAATCTAGAGCTCAATCTCGAATCGGTAATCAATCTGTCCTGATGTTCCAAAAATTCATAACTCCTGTTCTAAATGTTTTCAAACCTTAGGATCATGCTCTCTTGAAAGGTTTTAAAATTCTCTACAAGTTTCCTATTCAAACTTTCTCTATTTGAGCCTTCGAAAGTCTCCGAATATGTCAAACGAGCTAGACAGTTCATGCTGTCCTTTTGCGAGCATGTGCGACATTGAGGCTGAATGAAAAATTCATATCTATTTGACCCTTTTGAATTTTGAGGCATACAAATACTTTCTGGAAAGTGTTGGAAGTCCCACTGATTTCACAACTCTTGCCAAAGCTCAACCACGTTGAGGAATGCCTCAAATTTAGAAATCTTTGAAGTCTGTTCCATGAAACCCAGATTTTGACTCCTGTTGGTAAATAATTCATATCATTCGTTCTAGATGGTAAAATTTTTCACATGAGTAACCTTTGGAAATATATTTTATCCATATACAACTTTCGTATGATGAGGTTCCCATGATTTTGCATGGAAGTTGGCCAAATCTGTCAATGGACCATGACTAGTTTTCTGTCCAGACAGAATGCTCACAGATTTGGTGATTGACCATATAAAATTCATAACTTTAGTTTTACACATCCTATTGAGGAAAATAAGTACTTGATGGAAATATTAGAAAGTCTACTTTTTTTGCAACTCAATGGAAAGCATGATTATTCCTGTACTGCTCTCAGGAAGTAAAACATTAAGGACGGTCCCGACAGTTTTTCTGAGATCATGCGCCACCATGAATAATTCATATCTCCCGATTTATTCATGCGATTGATGTGTTTGAGTACATTATGGAAAGATTACGAAGTCCTCTATAACATGGTGCTACCCATAATATATGAGTAGACTCTGAAATTTCCATAAAGTGCATTTTTCCGACTGCTGTCTAAATTGTCATGTAGCAAATAGCTTGGATCCTTTTTGGCTCGAAGTTTTTCCATGGTATTCGTTGCACTTTATCATGATTGGAACCCTAAACCTGAGGCAAATGCATCTCCATTTGTGTGGGAAAGAGTTGCATTTTGATACCAATTACCGCGAATGACAGAAAGTGCTATATGTCAACTAATCTTGTGCAGTGCCGGCTCTATTCTTTGGAAGGCCCTTGGGCAAGTTCGTCATCGGGGCCCTCAAGCTATCAAAATAAATACACCTATCTTTCAAAATATACTTATCTTATAAAAGAAGCCTCAAAGCATAAATTAAATATAAAATTTTCTTTAATATTTAAGTACAGTATTACAAAAAAAATACTTATAGGAAAATGGAGACAATATTATTACCTGAATAAGAGAGACTTGTAAATAAACTTTGTATAAATATCAGCAAAGAAAATTTCTCCGAGCATTTCTTGAAGCAAAATCATTAATTATAGTATCAAGATCAATTAAGTCCAAGATAGTCCTCTCAATAGAGCATAAAGCCAGGCTATTCAATCTTTGTTGTGACATAGTTGATCTCAAAATTTTTTAAGTAACTTCAGCTTAGAGAAACTCCTTTCCGCTGACGCCACACGATCACGAGGAATAGTCAAGAGGATTCGATAGGCAATTGAAACATTTGGATAGCAATCTGCATCGATAACAAATTGAAAAATATCTTGTGCTGACATCAAACGATCTGGTAAGGTCACTTGCAAGACTTTCAGCTCCGAGAAAAAATCATTCAATTCAACATCGGATGAAGCACCATGAGTAAAAGTTTTAACAAAATTGGTGCAACATTTTCATAGATTATCATCATCCAATGACTTCAAATTTCTTGAGTTGAATAGGAAGCCAAACACATTTTCAAATGCCTTCATTTGCTCAAATCGACTAGTCAATGAAGCAATTGCCATGCCAACTATGACTAAGAAATAATTAACTCTGAATAATTCTGCAGCAGATTGGTGTCCTTCAGTTTCGTCATCATTATTTCTATCTTCATGAAAATGTTTCTTTCTAATAGAACGACGTCTTGTAGGAAAATCTGGTTCCGTGCCCATCTCATTTGCAATGGACTTTGCTATATCAATGCTTACAGTAAAACCTTCATTTCTATATCTCTCAAAATATGAAATGGTAGCTTTGATTTGTTTTACCACAGCATGCACGCACACAATATTAGACTGTAACTTCTTACTCACCATATTTATAGAAAACAAAATATCATGCCATATAACCATACCAACTAAAAATTCAAAACTTTCAAGTGCAGTGACCAAACCTTGAGCATCACTTACTGCACTAGCATCACGGTCATCTGAAGCAGATTTCTCTAATTCCTTCAAAGCTGACCGTATTTGAGGAGCTTGGAATCTTATAGCTTTAACACTTTTTATGCGACTCTCCCATCGAGTATTGCATAAAGATTTGACTGTAAACTTTGAAACATTATCAAGCAAAATTTTCCACCGTTTAGTAGAACGTGAAAATAATGCATATATGCGTTGTATAACACCAAAGAATGAAATAGCCGCGCGGCAAGATTGTGCCATGTCGGAAAGTGTGAGATTCAAACTATGACAAGCACATGGCATATATAATGCCCTTGGATTAATTTCAAGCAAACGCTTCTAAACACCCCGATGTTTTCCCTTCATATTTGAACCATTGTCATAGCCTTGACCTCTCACATCAGCTACATCCAAATCAAGGGACCCTAATGCATTAATCAATTCATTGAACAGTGGCAAACCTGATGTGTCATCCACCTTCAAGAACTCTAAAAAGAACTCCTCTACATTGGGAGTGTTATTTGATATATTGACACAACGCACAATTAGAGTCATTTGTTCTTCATGGCTCACATCCGGAGTACAATCCAATATCACGAGAAAAATATTTGGCCTTCTTAATAATTCCTATAATAGAATTCCTTACAGCAGTAGCAAGAATAGAAATTAACTCATTTTGGATATTGTGGCCTAAATAATGATGATGAATCTCATTGTTTATAATACGCTCGACATGGTCTTGCATCACGGGGTCAAATTCTACCATCATTTCAATGGCACCCAAAAAGTTACCATTGTTATCTTGATACACCTTCTCATTTGACCCACGAAAAGCTAAATTATATTTATTAAGAAATTTCAGAGCAGCAACTATTCTTATTAAAACTTGCCTCCATCTATCTTTCTTCTTTGCAATTCCCCTCTGCAACTCACCATCTATTGTTTGATTATTTTGTAGCCTCAACCTAAGATCATTCCAAGTGCCCATGTTTGCTATATGCTCAACACTCGTTCTCGTGTGATCTTAGTCTCTCACTACGATGCTTCTAGTCATTTAATCCTTGAGATGCTAACAAACATTTACTCTGATTTGATTTGAACAATTTACAGCAAAAACAATAAACTTGATCCTCATGCTTAGAGTGAACCAACCATCTTCTATCAACCTCTTCATCATTGTTCATTGTTCTAGTGTAGTAAGTATATGAAAAATGTACTGTTAGTACTATCTACAGAAACTGCAGATTGTATTCGCAGGCCCTTTTTCAACTAAAATATCTCTTCTCTTGTTATCAAGACTATCCCATACCCTAGGATCATAGATGGAAAAAGGTGAAGCTTCATGTTCATCGTCATTTGTATTTCCAGAATGAGATGAATGTTGAACATCTTCGTGCTCCTGTTCTCTAGCAATATTGTCACTGTTTTCAGCATTTAAATTTTCCTGCTCACTAGCATTCTCTAGCATCAATGTATGGGATTGGGGATCTTGTTATTCATGAGCAGAATTTCCTAACTCCTCGGGACTATCATTAGAACAACATTACTTGAACTGGAAAGAACTTACGTATAGCACCCTTTTGTGACTGAATGAACTCATCTTCCTGTTTTCATTTCCTCCTTTTTGCGGCACTGGACAAATGTTTCTTGGGAAACATTCTTCCCTAACCTGGAAATTTTCACTTTCGTTACTTAGATGTAGGCAATACAAAAAGATGTAGACAATCAAGTCAATCAATCAACTAATTATTTGATTAAAGAAGATTAATCACCTCTTTTTCCTTGGAGTCAACCGTAAGCCCTAGCCCCTAGATGCAAATCACAACACCACGGTGGCGTTCGGGGTTTCGGGCGTTGGATACTTGGATTGCAGCGATGAGCGATCCACCCGGGCACCAAATCGGCAATCATGAACGGATTAGTGAAGAGCCACGAGGAAATCACCGGTGTTGGGAAAAATTTCAGATCAACGATCAAGCAATCGGCAAGCATGCCGCACGGCAACGGAACATGAAGCGACGTATACGTATACGATGGAAAAAATACGCAAGCACGTCGCACGGCAACGGAGCGATCGGTTTTGACGTTCACTGGGCTGCTTTGGCATGGGCCTTGCTGTTTGGGCTAGATAACTAAAAATTGACCCAAATGGTGGCATGCATATACATATGTACTTGAAATTTTTTGGGCCCCTACTGGGCTGGGCCCTAGGCCGTTGCCCCTATTGCCCCGGCCTAGAGCCGGCACTTATCTTGTGTCCATTATCCAAGTGCAATGGAAACACATGTTGGCTTATTTTCTTTGGAGCAATTCTGAATTTTAATGTTCTTGTACATCAATTCCTTCAAAAATTTTATCTTTGTCTATGGGATATGGAAAACTAATGTACAATGTTCATTCTTTTCGGCATGGTGAACACCCGTAGAGGTGAAGTTGAAAGTTCCCAACAAAGAGGACGTCGCAATGAACCTCCACCACCACCGCCACCTTCGTTGGCGCAAGTGCTTGCATCATTGTTGGAATCGTGTCTGGTGGACGCTGTGATGATCAGCCACGGCAAAGCACCTATCCGGATTTCAACTCCACCAAGCCACCGGAGTTTGAGTATGCTAGGGAACCTCCGACTCGATAAGTTAATTCAAAATTAAAGTATCGAGACACAAAAAATACGGACACATTCATATCGGTCATAAAGAATACCTTATTATATTATGGAGGAAATTAGAAGAAAATCTTTAAGTATAAAAACGACAAAGTTGATCAATATTCCAAGAATTTGGAATTTCCTCTTCCTCTAGGGTCATAAGCCTATAAGCCCCTGGTCCGGAAACCGATTTAACCGAGAAAAGGTCCTTCCCAGCACCGACAACATCTTATGTATGTTCTTGTTGGACTGAATCTTCCGAAGCCCCAAATCTCCTACTTGAAATTCCCGTGCGCGCACATTGCGATCATGATATCGACGCAACCCCCGATGATACTTAGCCGCTTGAATCAAAGCTTGATCTCGTAACTCTTCCACGGTAATCAACTCCGTCGTATACTTGCCTTATGGGTATACCGATGATAAAGGAATGGATACTTAAAGATACGGTAACAAATCAATGAAGATAAAGTCGGCGAGAGAGAATGAATAGACTGGTCCCGACCGGTCCGGAATAACAGAGGATTCCACATACCGCTATGGAGATAAGGCGGGTATCAAGATCGACGTATGATGACTTGAGAAACAAGTAAAGGAGCAATTTGTAGTCTATTAGGACTCTAAATTAATAAGGAAAGCTAGAGATAGAGTTTCCGTATATGTAATCCGTGTAATCGACTAGGACTCGCATGTAACCCTAACTCCCCCGGATATATAAGGCGGAGCGGGGACCCCCGAAAACTCTCCGACATGTTGCAATTAGCAATCTGCTAAAGGCAATACATAACACACAGGACGTAGGGTATTACTCTCCATCGAGAGGCTCGAACCTGTCTAAAATCGCGTGTTCTTGTGTGTTCCGTGTGTTGCACCATCGAATTCCACGCTCGTGAGGGACCGGGTAGTTCTAGTGCTGAGTTTAAGACTCGACAAACTCAACCTTACGCTGATCTTCATACTTCTCTTCATCATAATACCGCACTCTAGCCGACACCATATTCACTTACGTAGGCAACATGGCTTCGGATCCATAGACCAGAGAAAAAGGAGATTGTCCCGTAGCCCGGCTGACGTTGGTTCGTAATCCCCAAAGCACCCGGGGCAATTCCTTAACCCACTTTCCCGCATACGGCTTCAAGCGGTCAAAAATTCTAGGTTTAAGACCGGTTAAAATCATTCCATTGGCTCGCTCTACTCGTCCATTACTGCGGGAGACTCTTGACTCATTTGAACTCCTTTCAAGTAATGCAAGAGTCTCTTGGATGATTCTTCATTATTTTCTTCAATATTCAATTTCTTCAATTTATTGTTTCCCGTGACCTCTTCGAACGCTCTTGAATCACGGTGCACCGTTCAGGTGCACCCAATTGGGTATAGCCCTCGACTCTTGAATCATTTGAAATCCTTTTAAATAATGCAAGTCTTCCTTGAGTACCAGTCAATCTTTGCCAAAAACATATCTTCGAGACCGGTCATACCAGTCATAGCTTCATATCTCCTGGAGATGCATACCAAATTTACATAACAGGCCACCTAAATCGGTTTGAATTCATAATCCGCTTAGTTAAACTTAACTAAGAACCAAAATCCTGGTTGATCGGACCAGTTTTTCCTTATTTTCTCACATCGACTCGAGTCTCCAAGACCTATAATCAGTCGGATGATTAATACCCATAGCCTAAGGCAAAATTGAGTTAGACAAGATCCAAATTGTCCTCAATCTAACTCTTTTATACGGCCAAATGATTAAGTTTGGCACTATATTAATTCAGTATCTGAAATTACATATTTCGGACCGCCTTTTATTCGCAAAAAAGCCTCCGTGATTATAATAATCGAAGTCGACTTAATCCTTATGACCGTTAGGTCATAACTACACAATCAAGTCTTTAACGAACATTGTGACATCCCGTGTCACAAATTGGCGATTACACTCGTGCTAATTATCAATTTGCATGTGCAAAACCTCATTAGAGTTTGCCTCCAAATAAAATAACAATTACGGTTTTAATTAGGGTTTCTAGTGACACAAACCCTAGCTCTTAAGATCTCAATGATTCTCCATGTTACTAACCCCATATTTTTGCATATTCTGGTAGTACACATCAAACCATGAATTTAGGACATTTTTTCCCAAATTTTTACGGTGGCACGTTTTCCTAAAAATTCAAACCAAGTCTCGAAAACAACAACTCGTTCTGGAATTTTTGTAATTTTTTTACAAACAAAATTAGAACTTTTGCCTCTAACAAATGTCGAGTCTTAAACTCGACATTAGTACTACCCGGTCCCTCACGAGCGTGGAATTCGATGGTGCAACACACGAAACACACGAGAACACGCAATTTTAGACGAGGTTCGGGCCTCTCGACGGAGAGTAATACCCTATGTCCTGTGTGTTATGTATTGCTTTTAGCGGATTGCTAATTGAGAGTTGTCGGAGAATTTTCGAGGGGTCCCTGCTCCGCCTTATATATCGGGGGAGCTAGGGTTACATGCGGAGTCCTAGTCAATTACATGGATTACATATTCGGAAGCTCTATATCTAAGCTTTCCTTATTGATTCGAGTCCTAACATATTACAATCTGCTCTTGTCGTAGACTTACCTTACGGGTATACATTGATCCGAAGAATGATTTATCAAGGACATGGTGGCGTATTGAAGACATAAGACCGATGGAGCGGGCCCACAAGTGGTGTCCGACCGGTATAGGATTCTAGAAGGTTCCATAAGACCGGTATGGAAGCAAAGGCGGACAACGAGATCTGGATTAATGATTAAGGAAAGTACAAGACCGTACGAGTAGGTGTAACAACTCTCGGAAATAAAATGCACTTCATGTCATTCATGAGCATGTCATCATGTTGCATTTAAGAAATTACTTAATATTGAGTTAAGAAAATGCACATAAAATATCAAATTAACTAAAGATTGAAGTAAATTCTTAAAAAGAATTTAAATAAGAGTAAATAATGTGTTTAACATTTTCTACTGCTTAAACATCATAAATAAAGAATTATAAAGTCCCCTGAAATTATGTTGCTTTGTAAAAAAATAATTACAACAAATAAACAAAGGTTCTTTTGTTAATTTATCTATGAATTTTTTAATCCGAAAACTATTTAGAATTTTAACCTGGACTTAATAGGAAAAATACTTGGAATAATCTTAATTACAACCCTGAATTTTTGGGAAATTTTTGCAACACGGGAAGGTTACTTTTTAATTACGCGAAAACCCGGGGGTCTTTGTGCAAAATGACCGAGACCGGCCCCGACTCCGGACTCTCTTCTTTCTCTCCCTCTCTCCCGCGTCTCACCGCCGCCCGTGGCGAGAATCGCCTCCCGGCCGGCCGCCACGCCCCCGACCACGCAGCTGCTTGGAGGCCACGGCGGCTTGCCCGTTGCCGCCTCTAGCGAGGATAAAGGCCCCGGCCCGGCCCTATCTTCTCCCTCCTCTCTCTCATTTTCTCTCCACACTCTACCGCCATCACCGCCGCCTCGGGAGCTCGACGCCGGGCCGCTCCAGCCACCCCGCTTCGAACCAACACCGCCGGAGGTTCCGCCATCACCTTGCGAAGCTCCTCGACCCGTTCAATTAGCTTGAGCTGCCTTGTTCCGTCGTGGCGAGAGCGTCTTCTTCCCCGAGACCTCACTCGTCGTTCTTCGGCCGCGGCCCCAAATTCTCTTGCTCCGGTGAGCTATCAAGCCATTCTTTCATTCTCAAGGGTGCGCAACTTGATACTCAAGTTCCGGGCCGCTCAACAACCTCTCGTTATCTGCGGGTCATCGTGTAATTCGCCATCTTCTCCACGTCCGGTCGCCGCCGTCCACGCCACCCACGGTGAGCACCATCTTCCGGTCATGCTCATGTTTCTAGGACCTCGCGACGAGCTTGCTTATACTCCGTAGAAGCTCCCGGATTGATTTTGCCCAAATTTTGTCCGAGTGTGGCGAGCTCGCACCATGGCCGGAGCCTCCGCCATGGTCGCCTCTCGTCGTCGACAAGCTTCCGGTCGAGTCATGCGAGTTTGTCCTCTCCGTCATGTTCGCCGCATCGAGTAGAGTAGGTTGGTAGCCTCGCGGCGAGGTTTGGCTCAGCCGCCGGCCATCTCCGGTGGCCGCGCCGCCGCGGTGGTGCCACACCACGGGCCACACGCGAGGGAAAAATGTGAAACCAATTTTGTTAGACTCGGAAAAATAAGATCTATCTGTTTATGAAATAAAATAGCTAATTTGAGTATTTTCATTTCATAGATATTAATTAATTACATTCTTTGATTAATAGAAGCTATTATTTTATGTTAAGAAAATAATTATTTTGAGAAAAGAATTTAATTAAATGAAGGAGATACTGCAAACGAAAGTAATTATGAAATTTGTTTTCCAAAATTAAACTTAAACACTATCCCATTATGTGATCCCAAATTATTATCTTATGAGTTATCACATGTTATTAAGTAATTATTAATTATTGATTTATAAGCATGCTTAGTTATGAATTAATGAACCTGATTAATTATTAATTAAGGAACATAATTAATTATTAATTAATGACCATGATTAAGTATTAATTAATGAGCATAATCAATTGTTAATTATTGACTAATGAACATGATTAATTATAAATTGTTAATTAATAAAGTCGATGAAGTATTAATTGTTAATTGATAATTATCAATTAATGAACATAATTAATCATTAGTTATTAGTGATGAACATAATTAATACCCTCTTTGCATAATCATATCATGTTCATTCATGCATGCATGATTGTGATTCGCGACGCATTGTTGGTCGACCTAGGTCTCGAGGTGATCGAGGTTCCACCGAGGTTGAGACAGGCGAAGGGAATCTCGAAGTCGACCCACACGCCGAGGAAGCTAACCCCGACTCGCATCAAGGCAAGCCTCGGTGCATCCTACCTATGTTTTTAATTATTTTATTTTACCACATAGTTAAGTTATGTTTGTGCATTAAGTGTTAGGGAATGGTTGATACCCTAGATGCATTGAGATAGGTTTTCGTTTGTTTATGCTATACTCGGTACGGGTAGCTCAATAGAAGCTAGGCTTAATTCATAGTCGCAACGGTAGATGTTTTAGGGAATCTTAAAGCATGGAGGCTTTAAGGATTAATGTGTTAACACTAAGATGAAGAGAGTGTTAATGAAATTGAGACCGGACGGGCCCGTAGGAGAAAGGGCAAAACGGAGATGAGGTCTTGCAAGGTGGTAGCCCCGTCCGAGTCGGTCAAGGACCGTACTCGTTGTCGGCTTAGTTGAACAAGTTTGAACGTACCGTACTACATGCTGGTATCATGGGCCCAGCAAGCTGATGTACCCTACCGCCCCGAGAGATGTAGCGTAGCCAACACTCTTTTGCCGGCTGTTAGTGAGAGGTGAGTCTCACGGGAGGGAGATGGGTCGGCCACGAAGGAAGTCATGGAGTCGTCATACTCCCGGGGAGTTTGGAAATGGCTAGTCTTACGTCACGTGCTAGCGGGAAAAGTTGTCGTATACGACCAATGGGGTGCGTATACGTCGTGTAGTCGGGTTTTGCCAGCTGGTATAAATCGATTCGAATCGCTGTCCCTCGCAGTAATGAGTACCGCTTGTTTAGCTCGTCACATCATAGTTAATCAACATGGAAGATGAGGATGAGAGATGGAAGAAACATGGATCTATTCCGATCATGTCTTGCAAACTTGGTTGCAATAGGAGCTTGCAAACATCAAGGTTAACGAACTTAATGTTGAGCTAAAACATTGAAAGTAATCCACCTTTAGTGCTGTTTTCGCAAAGGAGTAAACCCCACAGCCGGAAAGCCTTTGCATACTAGGCGTCGGCCTTAGCGTGCCATTTTGACGGGTCAATCTTGTCGAGTATTAGAATACTCGGGGTTTGTTCATTATCTTTCAAGGAATGAGTCGTATTTTCACGACTTATATGGTAGCTTCCCGGAAGAAGAGCAATGTCCCGAGGGAGGTTCCCTCCAATGGGAACGGATCCCCACACCGTGAAGAGGGAGGACCATGATGTACGCCGGGGTCGAGTACATCACGTTGATCGTTTCATAGTCTTTTGTTGTATAAAGTACAAGTTCCGCTGCAATACTCGTAGGATGTTAAACTTCAATAAGATTTATATTTCCGCTTGTGCGAATGTTTGTATTTCGAAAACCTGGTTGTATTATACCATGATGTATATATTCGGCTTGTATGAAATGATGCACTCGTTGTAACTCGCTTCGTCGAGTGTCCCTCTGTACGGATTCCCGGGTGTCGCGGAGGGGATGTCACGATAGGACTCCGAATTGATAAGGAAGCTTAGAGATAGAGTTTTTAAGTATGTAGATATTGTATCCGACTAGGATTCTACATGTAAGCTTGCCTCCCCGAACGTATAAGGCGGGGGCGGGGACCCCTAGAAGCACAAGTTCGACAAGTTCTCACAAGTTAGGACAAGTTCCTACACTCGACATCTTGCAATTAGCAATCCGCTAAAGGCAATACATGAAATACAGGACGTAGGGTATTACTCTCTTTCGAGAGGCCCGAACCTATCTAAAATCGCGTGTTCTTGTGTGTTTTGTGTGTTGCACCATCGAATTCCACGCTCGTGAGGGACCGGGTAGTACTACTCGTCGAGTTTAAGACTCGACATTTGGCGCACCGAGAAGGGGTCCCGACGAGTTTTTGGAGAATTCGATGGCTTCTACTTTCAACTTCGACTTTGTTACAAGCTTCAAGATCCGCTCGGGTCTCTCGACTTCGTTCTACAACGACGACCGGTGTCGGGGAGCGATGACCGGTGCAGGACGACAATCGTCGCTGCGACGACGACGACGCGCGGTGTCGCAGGA
Organism: Chloris gayana; assembly: GCA_031894775.1. Lineage (NCBI taxonomy): Eukaryota > Viridiplantae > Streptophyta > Magnoliopsida > Poales > Poaceae > Chloris > Chloris gayana. Next base: position 254,099 of record JAUNZO010000714.1, on the reverse strand, counting down.
CGACGATCGCCGCCACAACGACGACGACGACCGGTTTCGCGGAGCGATGACCGGTGCAGGACGATGATCGTCATCGCGAGGACAACGACGAGCGGTGTCGCAGGACGATGATCGCCACCGCGACGATGACGACGACGACCGGTGTCGCGGAGCGATGACCGTGCAGGACGACGATCGTTGCCACGACGACGACGACGAGCGGTGTCGCAGAGCGACGATCGCCGCCGCGACGACGACAACGAGCGGTGTCACAGGCGACGACCGCTGCCTCTGCGTAACGACGACTCGTGTTGCGGCGCGATGACCGGTGCGGAACGACGATCATCGCCGCGACGACGACGACGAGCGGTGTCGTAGGACGACGATCGCCGCCGCGGCGATGACATCGAGCGATGTCACGGGATGACGACCGTTGCCTTTGCGTAACGACGACCGGTGTGGTGGAGCGATGACCGGTGCGAGATGACGAATGTCGTCGCGACAACGACGGCGACCGGTGCGATGATCGTCGTCATGTGATGACGAAGATCAATGCCGCCGAGTGATGACCGACGCCACGACGATAATTTCAACAGCTTTCATCGGTCGTCGGCTTCAACTTGGAGCGCCGCTGTTGCTTGGACGCGGTCTTGAGCATTAGTGCGGCTGCTAATCTTCGGTTTCGATAGATTGCGCCGTCTTCAACGAGCTTTCATCGGTCGTCGACTTCAACTTGGAGTGTCGCTGCTGATGGGACGCGGTCTTGAGGATTAGGGCGATTGCTAATCTTCGGTTTTGATCGATTGCGCCGTCTTCAACATCTTTCATCGATCGTCGGCTTCAACTTGGAGTGACGCTGCTGCTCGGACGCGGTCTTGAGCATTAGCGCGGCTGCTAATCTTTAGTTTCGACCAATTGCGCCGTCTTCAACGACTTTCATCGGTTGTCGGCTTCAACTTGGAGCGCCGCTCTGCTCGGACGCTAGTCTTGAGCATTAGCGCGGCTGCTAATCTTCGCTTCGACCGATTGCGTCGTCTTCAACAGTTTTCATCGGTCGTCAACCTCAACTTGGAGTGCCGCTGCTGCTTGGACGCGGTCTTGAGCATTAGCGCGGCCGCTAATCTTCGGTTTTGACCGATTGCGCCGTCATCAACGGCTTTCATTCGGTCTTCAACTTCGATTTAGAGCGCCGCTGCTGGTCGAAGCGGTTTTCGAGCATTAGCGTGGCTGCTGATCTTCGGTTTTGACTGATTACGTCGCCTTCAACCATCTACATCGGTTGTCAATTTCCATTTTAAGTGTTGCTGCTGCACGGAGATGTTTTCTTGAGCTGAGCGCGACTACCAAACTACTCATCGATCGGCTACATCATCTTCGGCCCGGGCTCGGGGCTACGCCCAATAAACCAGCTAAGTCGCTTTTACACTTAAGTTTTTGTGTTTAAACTTATATAATGCGATGCTAATGATTGCTTTTTGATAATATGAAATATGTCAATCTTTGCCTATCTGCATGGTTTTATTTATCTTAGAATCTTAATTTTGAATTAATATACCATGCCACGGGCTACTATATAAGAACAATCAGTTAATAATTTGTGATCCTAAGTTCTAAGAACGGTCATTTTTTCTATACGGCACGATTTTGTTAAGTAGACCGTCGCTATGTGCTATCTAATGCTGATTAGAGCCGGTGGTTATGTCATAGTTGGTTTCTGTTGAATTAACCATCGTTGCTTGGTTATAGACATGATTTTTTGAAACGAGGATGGTAAAATTTAAGTTTTTTGAAGTTGGAGTGACCGGTTATTAAAGTTGAAATTATATTAGGCATATAATGATTAATCCGGACCGCTGCAGTTTCCGCAAAAGGAGAAAATCATATATGTTGAAGTAAGGAAAACATATAAATACCGGTAAAAAATCTGGAAATAATTTGAGATTTGCATTAAATAAAACATTGGAGTATTTATTTACATATGAGCACATTTATGTACTTCTTAAATTGTTTTTACGGATACAATGGACTAGGTACTAGGTCTCGGCTCCGCTTGACGTACCGGTGCTTCCGGTCTTGGGTGCGGCGACAGAGGAGAAGTCCACGTGATTTGGATAATCACCGGGGCTCTTTTGCCAATCGTGATGACCGGTCCTAGTGTTTGACGCTCGATCCGTTAAGCATTTTTAGCCCAGAATATATGATTTCTAGAGTGATTTATACAACAAACCGGTCGGGTTGAAGACTCGCTGTCTAACCGATTGGTTAACCTTAGGCCTTGGGTGTTAATCATTCGGCTGATAATAGGTGTGAAAAATTCGAGTTTAATGTGTGAATTTTGGCAACTGATTTGATCGATCAGGAATTTGAATTAGTGATATTCTAATAAGTGGAATATCGGTTATGACCGATTTTAGCGGTCCAGTATCGGATCCTGATGCGAATCATCGAAGTATGAGATTTGAGACCGGTCCGGACCGGTCGAAAATTATGTTCTTGGTGGAAGATGTTAAGAGGTATGCTATTGGTGGCCCAATCTGCTCGGAAATCTTAAAAATAAGCATAGACTCTCACAGAGACTCTTGTGGATATTCAAATGATACGATTACGGAGGAATGGTCTACGTGATTTGAATAATCATGGGGGCTCTTTTTCAAATGTTTGAGCGGTCCGAGGCATGGAGTGTCCAATCGCGATGACATTGGAATATCAAATTGGATTGTTTGAGGAAATTGAATAATGAGACTCGGTTAGATCGAAGACAATTAGGTCTTGCCTAACTAAGTATTCTGAAATTGGATGCCTTAGGCCCTGGGTGTTAATCATTCGGCTGACTATAGGCCTTCGAGACTCGAGTCGATGTAAGATAATTGGGAACTGGTCCGATCAACCAGAATTTTGGTTCTTAGTGAAATTTCACTAAGCGGATTATGAGTTCGAGCTGATTTAGGCGGTCTGTTATGTCAACTCTGGTGTGAATCTCCAGGAGATATAAAGTTCGACCGGTATGAAAAATATGTTCTTGGCCGAAATTGCTTGAGAGGAATGTGATTTGATGGAAAATAATAAAGCATAGTCTCTCAAGAAAGACTCTTGCATTATTTGCACCTCAAATGATACAAGAGTCGGGGGCTATACCTAATTAGGTGCACCTGACCGGTGCACCGTGTTCAAGAGCGGTCTCGCAGAGATCTCGGGAAGTGGAAAATTATGGAAATTGAAAGGAGCGGTCCGTAGAGATTGCATGTTGAAGGAAATAATGAAGAATCAACTAGTGGACTTTTGCATTATTTGAAAGGAGTTCAAATGATCCAAGAGTCGGGAGCTATGCCCAATTGGGCGCACCGAGAAGGAAAATACTTTTGTTTTTGCACACCTAATTAGGTGGTATGGAGGATAAAATACCAATTTTTTTGGCTTTTTTAAGCGTCTTGAAGAAAAAAGAAGTATTGCAGAAGATTGGAGTTCTTTTTAATTTAACATTGGAATCGGACCAACATGCGAGATGACTGGTCGGTCTTATTCAAGGTCAAATCAAAAATTACTCGGGGGCTGCTTGTCGTAGACTTACCTTACGGGTATACATTGATTAGAAGAATGATTTAACAAGGACATGGTGGCGTATTGAAGACATAAGACTGGTGGAGCAGGCCCACGAGTGGTGTCCGACCGGTATAGGATTCCGAGAAGGTTCCATAAGACCGGTATGGAAGCAAACGCGGACAACAGGATCTGGATTAATGCTTAAGGAAAGTACAAGACCGACCGAGTAGGACTACGAATTGATAAGGAAGCTTAGAGATAGAGTTTCTAAGTATGCGAGATATTGTATCCGACTAGGATTCTACATGTAACCTTGCCTCCCCGAACATATAAGGCGGGGGCGGGGACCCCTAGAAGCACAAGTTCGACAAGTTCTCACAAGTTGGGACAAGTTCCTACACTCGACATCTTGCAATTAGCAATCTACTAAAGGCAATACATAACATAAAGGACGTAGGGTATTACTCTCTTTCGAGAGGCTCGAACCTGTCTAAAATCACGTGTTCTTGTGTTTTGTGTGTTGCACCATCGAATTCCAAGCTCTTACCCGGTCCCTCACGAGCGTGGAATTCGATGGTGCAACACACAAAACACACGAGAACACACGATTTTAGACAGGTTCAGCCTCTCGGCGGAGAGTAATACCCTACGTCCTGTGTGTTATAAATTGCCTTCAGCAGATTGCTAATTGCGAGTTGTCGGAGAGTTTTTGGGGGTCCCTGCTCCGCCTTATATATCCGGTGGAGCTAGGGTTACATGCGAGTCCTAGTCGATTACATGGATTACATATTCGGAAGCTCTATCTCTAAGTTTTCCTTATTCATTCGGAGTCCTAACAGATTACAAACTACTCTTTTACTTGTTGCTCAAGTCATCATACGTCGGTCCCGACGCCCGCCTTATTTCAATACCGGTATATGGAATCTTATGTTATTCCATACTTATCTTCATAGATTTGTCACCGTATCTCTAATTATCCATTCCTTTATCATCTCGTATACTCGTAAGGTAAGTATACAACAACAAAAGTTGTTCATCATAACTCATTGAGTGCACACAATTAGGTTGCAAAAATATCAAACAGAATACATTTTATGGACCAAAACGAAACATGTAGCTCGGTGGCAGTAATCGCAAATACGAGGGAACCTTTCAAATACATGAGCCAAATACGTTCCGTGGAGAAAATAAGAGATTCGAGTACTTAAAAGTGCTAACCGTTAAGGGAACTTAACAACATTGCATTTTAGAAATTCCATAACGTTTTCTAAACAAATCCAAATGATGCAAATAAACACTCATTGGAATCCTTAAAGAATGTACTTCACATGAACTTGATTGGTTTACCCAAGTTCTATTGCGAAAAGTTAAGTTTTAGGCTCATTAAGTAGGCCTCACGATAAGCCCGAAATGGACTCGAATGGAGACAAATTTGTAAACCAAACTTAACCAGATTTGTGAACACACCACTTCATTTAGCATGATTCGTCATATCACACATGGTTCCGATGCATTTGAGCATGTCATGATAACTTTTAGCATTTTTGGTTTAAATACATTATTGTACCTTGTATTTGCATAATAGGAAAAATTTATATAAATTCATCTTTGCTTCTGGTGCCCAATCATAAAATGATGGAAATCATCATGAGAAAATAGTGTAGTGCTCTCTTGCATAATGACAAATTATGAAAATATATAATGATGGTGCATGTTAAGAATTGCTCTTAAATAAATCCTCCTACGTCATCTCATGTCGGTATTATTTTATGTGCACAAGTACTAGGTTATTAAATCATGGCAGCTACATGGTCATGTGTTATTTCATTTTATTCATGTACATTGTTCATTACTGCCATACTCTCTTGTTTGCTAACTAAACATGTATATTTATGCTACATAGTGTATAATTCTTCTAATCGGAAGGTTAACCCCATGACATGATCCACACAAATCATCATGATGATAAATCATCTCACCCTCCCATAAGCATGTTTATTTTATGCAAACATTTCATTGAATTTCGTTATTGAGAAAGTTCCATGAGTTAAATATCTATAAATTCGCTCATGCTCACACATTGCATTGCATTCATATAGGAACCCCGACCGAAGGCAAGAATCAAGAAGGGCATCAGATTGAACTAAGTAGCTATGAGTGTGCTAACTGCGAACCCAACCAAGGCAAGCCCCGGTGCATAATCCCAATTGTTTAGCTTTTGGTTTAAATTCACCTATGTCTATGTTTATGTACTGTGCACTTATGTTTAGGAGTTGATCGCAACCCTAGTTGCATTATGATCCCTATTGCCCATGGTCTTTGGATAGGTATAATCTTTTTTCGATAGAATAGCCATGCTTAAATGAGTCACCGGTAGCAACACCGAGTGGTTTGGAGACCTCTCGGTTTAGGTTTCAAATATTGTTATCTCTCACTTGATTAAATTGGAGACCGTACGGGGAAGAGCATGTGTAGGATGCGATGACAAGGTTGGCCCTTGTTCGCCATAGCCCCGTACGTGTTAGTTAAAGGACCGTTCGTTGTGACTCCATGAGCAAGTATTGAGTTGTGTACCAAATGCATACCTTCGTATGGGAGTGGGTAAACTGATGTAACTTGAGAGTCGTAGTGTTGGACGGTATCTCCACCCTTTGTGCAAAGTGTTGGTCACGGTGGATGCACGGGTTTGTGAGTAGACGAAGAGTGTGTTATTACCCTTGGACCTGACGCTACTCGTGGTTGCATGTGGAATGCACACTCGGAGGGAGGACCCAACTCATATCTATGAGGATCTTGTGAAAGGTGGCCATACGTGTTCTTAAATGATGCGTATGTCTTGCATTTGGGTTTCCCTTCAGGGTATAAATCGATATATATTGCAGATTGCTTCGTAGTGACAAAGAGAATATGATGAACAAGCTTGCTGTTTTTGTAGAAATAAATTATGTATTGGAACCATGTTTGTTAGAGTTTCTCACTAAATTTATGTTCATGTCTCCATCCTTTTAAATTGGCTAAAACATGGAAGATCGGAATACATAAGGTGCTGTTTTTGGCAAATTTCAGCAAGCCAAGTCAAGCCCCCTGCATATTAGGGTGGGTTCTTAGAACCACTTTTGACGGATAAGCCTTGTGGAGTATATTAGATACTCGGGGTTTGCATTTAAATTTATTTCAGGAATCCCGCAGCCCGATTGTCTGTGGCTCGCTGCGGGAAGTTTGTGTGTCAAGGTGAGGAACCCCGAGGAATGGACCGTGGAGTGGGTTCCATCTTCATCGAACCAAGAGTGAGGCCACGTCGTATGGGCTGAAGTGGTCTCCTAAACAAGTTGTATATAATTATCGTCGAGATGTTTACATTTCCGCGCAATGTATATTAAATAATGTAAAACTGAATTCGCACTCTTATGGTATTGTATTCGGAATTCAAAGCTTGTGGTTTGTAATTACTTGAATATCATCTGTAAAATTTTCTACTTACGCACTTAAATATGCTATGTAAATTCTGAATGTATCGTTGATGTATGTGCAATGTACGTTTGCTTCGTCGAATGTCTCCCGATACGATCCTCGTTCGACAATCTCTCTTGCTCGCAAGGTAGCGGTGTCACAAACATAAATCATTAATGCCAAGTCTATTGGGCTGTAAAAAATGGCCCAATAACTTTCTAGCCCCGAGTCTATAAAAGAGACGAAGGGTCGACCTAGGTCAAACCCATTCCCGAAACTCCATACGCGCCCACAACATCTCCTTGTTCTTCGGACATCGTGATCGCGCTCCTTCCTTCCCTGAATAAACCAATCTTCAACTTCCCTTTTTTGATCTTCAAGATGGGCAAGAAGAAATCAGCCGCCAATCCTTCCTCTTCGTCGGGCATTCCCCATGATCAACTTCCGTACGGTGCCCAAGACTTGGGCGATAGCAAAATCACTTAAACATCTCTCAATGAGATGGTTCTTGACGGGTTCCTCCCCCGCAACCCATTCTCGACTGGAGTGCTCCTACTCCCGGTCGGATTCCATGGGGGATAGACGACTCCCAAACTTTTAGTGTAGTCCATGAAGAATTCCGAGGTGAGCTGAGGCCCGTTATCGGTAATTATACTAGGCGAAATGCCGAAACGAACAAAGGTATTCTGCAGAAACTTGATTGCTCGAGCGAGTGGTCGTACTAGTAACGACTTCAGCTTCAATCCATTTAGAAAATTTATCAATCGCCACAAAAATATGAGTAAACCCTCCTGGCGCTTTCTTGAATGGTCCGACAATATCCAGCCCCCAAGTCGAAACAGGCCAAGTCATTGGAATCATACGCAATTCATGAGCTGGAGTATGAGGTCGTCGAGCAATTGATTGCCACAAATCCCTTGTGAATTTCTTCTAGCAATTGAATGCCATCGGAAACAGATACACACTTCATCAAGATGTTGACTCCACGTCGATAAAGTTCTTCTTCAATAATCAAGTAACTCCTTGCTCGAACCTCTAGTCTTTGCCGCTCGACTTTATCTTCCGGAGTTTTACCGGATTGTAGATATTCAAGGTACGGAGTACACCAATCAGAATCGATAATCATAACCTCGGTAATCTGCTCCGCTTCTTCTACCTATAATCCGACTCGAGCCCCTTGGCCAACCTCATCGTCGTAACACCGCCTCCTCGGTCTTCGCTTCCAAGACCGCATCTTTGGTCTCTATCTCCTTAATAGTAGCATTGTGATCCATCTTAATAGATGGTTTATTTAAAACTTGAAGAAAGACACCAGACGACACGGCTTGTCTCAAAGATCCTAATCCGGCTAACTCATCCGCAACAGAATTATTTCTGCGTAGTATATGAGAAAAACGCAGACCATCAAACTTGTCTTCAAGCTTTCTTACCTCTTGGCGAGAAGCTATCATATGATCATCATGAGCGTCTCATACTTTGTTCGACTTGATCGATCACAAGCATCGAATCTCCATATATATCTAATTGCTTAACTCCTAGCGAAATAGCTACCCGAAGTCCATGAAGCATGGCCTCATACTCTATAGTATTGTTTGAAGCATGGAAAATGCATCCGTAATACATATCTCAATGGTTCCTTTTGTGGAGTGAGAAGCACAACTCCAACCCCGTGTCCGAAAGCTACATGGACCCATCAAAATACATCTCCCAATACTCCAAATTATGAATTGCTTGTGGCACTTGTGTCTCAAGCCATTCGATAATAAAGTCAGCCAAAGCTCTGTCCTTTAATAGCCGTGCGTGAAGAAAAAGTAATCTCATACTTGTCCAAGTTCTATAACCCACTTGGCAACCCGTCTATTAGCTTCTCGATTACGCACTATATCCCCAATAGCAAAACCAGTCTTGACCTCGATCGGGTGTGCTTGAAAATAGTGTTTCAACTTCCGAGAAGAAATCACCACAGCATATATCAATTTCTCAGAATCGGAGATATCGCATCCGAGACTCCGTTAAGACTTCACTTACAAAGTATACCGGATGCTTGAACCAACTCGCATATGTCCTTCCTCCTTCGATCATCCGCCAATACCGTGAGATGAAGATTGTTTTGCTATTAAGGAATAACGGGCCAAGTTGATGACATCGAGCCCAATTCCACGCGCACCCCCTCCTTGGCTGCGCGTCCCTCTACTCCGCGGCCGGCCCTAGCTGCTGTTGCACTACTTCTTTCGACGTGTGTATTTAATCAAGGGTTGCGCCCCTTGTTAGACTAGAGTTTTGTTTTCGTATTAGCCTAGCTATACAATCCGTGTTTCGACGTTGAATTCAGAACTCCACCTTCTTGCAATACATCAGATTGCTTGCTTCTTATTCTTGCTCGTTCTTCGATTGCTTGCAAGAATTGATCCTCGTGATCAGGTTGATCTTGTTTACCGCTAGGTCAATAACCATCGGAAGTTAGTTCAGCGATTGCATTGGCGCTTCGGGCTTGCTCGTCGTAGTCAAATCATGAGGGTTGACATCCACCGATCAAATTTATCTACGCTCGCCGAAAGATCGGGCACTCTACACCTATCAACATCCCTGCCGGTCTCATGAAGTGCAAGTTGCAAGGCTCGGAACCGTGCAAGAGTATGCACGGAAGTTCAACTACTTGGCTCAATATGCTTCCTATCATGCCGACACGAATGCAAAAAAGAAGGATTGCTTTCGTTCGGGGCTAAGCCCGAAATTGCAAGATCGTTTGGCTCAAGTTACCAACGGCACGTTCAATGATTTGATGAGTGCCGCAATTGTGCAAGAAGATGAATCGCTATGGATTATATCGTTGGATTACCTCCGACATCAAAGAAGCATGGTTCAATTTGGGTTATTGTGGATAGATTAACCAAATCCATGCATTTCATTCCCATCCATACTACCTACAATACAAAGACGTATGCCGAGCTATACATCTCAAGAGTGCTATGTTTGCATGGGGTACCCAAAACCATTGTTTCCAATCGAGATCCGCAATTTGTATCTCGCTTTTGGGAGCAATTACATTCTTGTCTAGGTACCACTCTCATTAGAAGTTCTGCTTATCACCCTCAAACGGATGGACAAACCGAAAGGTTGAATCAATATTTGGAGGATATCTTGAGAGCATGTGCTGTGGAAAATCGAGGAAATTGGGATGATTGCCTTCAATTCACCGAATTCTCGTACAACAATAGCTATCAATAGAGTTCGGGAATGTCACCATTCGAAGCTTTCTATGGTCATTATTGTCGCACACCTTTGAATTGGTCGAAGCAGGTGAAAGAATTGATTTTGGTCCCGATCTTGTCACCCAAGCCGAAGAAAAGGTGCGACAAATTCAAGCCAACATGGAAACCGCACAATCTCGCCAAGTTAGTGACGCTAACAAGAGGAGACACCCATTGAAACTTGAGAAAGGAGATCATGTCTACCTCCGTGTCTCTCCGAACAAGGGCGTATCTCGGTTTGGAATTAAAGGAAAGTTTGGACTCCCACTATATCGGACCCTATCCGATTGTGGAAAAGCATAGCGCGGTTGCTTACCGATTGCAATTATCGGAAAGTCTTGCTCGTGTGCACAATGTGTTCCATGTCCGACAACTTAAGAAGTGCTTGAAGCCTCCAATAGATGTGGTCATTTCCGACACCGAACAACTAGAAGAAGATATCTCCTACCCCGAATACCCCGTCCGGATTATCGATCAAAACGACCGAGTAACTCGAAATTGCACTATCACCTTCTATAAAGTGCAATGGAGTAATCACACCGAAGAAGAAGCAACTTGGGAACAAGAGGATTTTTAGAGAAGAACTTTCCCGAGTTTCTCGCGTCACACAAACCCGTAATGCTCACACTTAATTAGTGCAATTCTTGGGACGAGAATTTCTTTAAGGGGTAGGGCTGTGACATCCCATGTCACTTTTAGAGGTTAACGACGTGTTAAGCCCTGTAAATCACCATTTGCAAAACCCTAATACCAATCACCCCTTAATTAAACCAAGAATGAAATTGGCAAAAACATTAAATAAAAAGGGCAAACCCCAGCCGTTAAGAAACTTCAAATTTCATAACAGTACCATGCCCATATTTTTGCACCATCATGTTGTCCATGCAAAACCATGAATTTAGAGCATTTTTGCAAAAAAATTTAACAAAGTTTGAAAGGCGCGAAAATTCAAATTCAATTTGAAAACAGCACTGTTACATGAATTTTTACAAAAATCTACGAGCCGAATCTGCACCTGGCCCCAAAAGGAAAAATGTAGATCATGTTGTGCGGAACAATCTTGCAATGTGGCGAAATTTTCCGAGCCATGTAGATTGAGTTTTTGGTTCAAATTCAGAAGCTGCGAATTTGAACAAGTAGCTCAAACCATCACCATTGTCCAATGGACAATGGAGCTCGGACCGCCGGTTCGGCGAGCCCTCGACCATCCGCGCATGCGCAACCCCGCCCCATACCGTCACCACGCAAGCCTGGCCCGCACCCAACCACCTGGTACCCACCGGCCAACAGCGCCTCGTCGGAATTGAAGATGCTCCTCCCTCCTCCCGCGCGGTCGTGCATCGCCTCTTCTCTCTCCCCATTAGAAAACGGCACTCGGGCCAAAGCTGGATCGCCAAGCACCCAAACGGTCTCCCCACATCCCTCTGCACCTCCCAGCACCATCGCCTAGCCTCCTCCCCCTCCACAGCTCATGCACGGGAAAGAATCGCCAGCGTCGCACGCACCGACTATCATGGACGCCGCTGCGCAGAACTCGCCCGAGGCAGCTCCTTCCTTGCCCGTTCCTCGCAATTTGACGTGCATGGAGCACCAATGTCTTCCACCTAACTCATTCCCTCTTCCCCGCAGTGAATCGCCGGGATTTTTGGGAAAACAGGGAGCGCCGCCACTGCCGTCCGCACCCCGCCGTCGAACCCCCTCTCCGGTCATGCCCCACCTCGAGCGACCCCACGCCGCCCTCCTCCTCGCTCGGGCGATGCTCCACGACCCGGTTTCCCTCCCTCTCGTGCCCTGGGCCGCACCCGCGACGCTGCCGGACCTCCGCCCATGCCACCGCTCGCCGCGGCCTCGTCTCCGCCGCCATTGAGCCCCGCGTACCCAACCACCCTCTTCCCCTTTCCGCGCGCTCCAATCCGGCCCAAGCCCGACCCTCGCACTGCCCTGGGGTGCCCTCCCGCGCGACCTCGTCGGCGCCGGCCACAGCACGCCGGAGCCCGCGCGCTGCCCCTTGTTCAAATGTCTAGTGGCATTTTCGTAAATGATGCGAAGATTTGTTGTATTTTAAAAAAATCATAACTTCAGATTTAAAAGTACAAAAATTGCAAACTAAATTTCTTTGGAACCCTTAGAACCTGTACTTTACGAAAAGTAACATGAACTTTTATGTTTTTTGTCATTTCTGTAATTTTCAAAAATAGTTAATTTGCAACCCTTGTAAACTAATTAAATTCATAACTTTTTAAATAAAAATCCAATGAAGGTGACACTTGGGCATAACATGTATCTTGGTACCCTTGAGCACCTTGCACAGAAAAATCACACTTTCATTGAATATTTCTCAAGTTATTGCTTTTATTGCATTTTTTGTAATTAATTTTGCATTAATTATGTGTAAATTATTTTTGCATGAAACTTGGTAAAAACTATTCTCCCTAGTCCTGTGCATATGCATAAAGGACCATGTTTAATTTTGAGTACCCTAGCTAATTCTTTTACTGTCATTTTTTTAATCCAAATAATTACCAAATTCAAGCATACAAGATATGAATTTATGCTCATAATTTGTATCGCTTGCATGCTTGTTGTCATGTTTATCCCACATGCTCAGATTAGTAGTATGCTTTCATTACTTTTACACTTATGATGATTATTTAAGTACTCCCCTAATTGCATTGCATAATCATCATCACATCTTATAATGAGAACACACCTTAAGCACTAAGTTTATTTACCCTCTATTGTATCTTGCTCACCACTATAAATCTGAACAATAATGAATAATGCACAGCACCCATGTCACTATATCGTAAGCATTGCTTTTGTCCATGTTGTGCTCATATTTGTAGTTTATTTAACTGAAAGAACCTTGATGTCGCCTAGAGGGGGGTGAATAGGCGAATCCTACAAATTAAAACTTAATCCCAAGATCAACACGAAAACTGGTCGGACCGGTTACCAAAACCGGTCAGACCTGTTTTGTCGATGAATGCAGGAACCCTTGCTCTTCTATCTATCTCAAACTAATACTCGGAGTAGTGCCTCAATTGATGTTGGTTGCAGTAACACTTAGTCCCTACACATCACAAACAAGCACAACCGAGTAGGTCGAAGTGGAAGCACACTATGAGATAGAATTTAAACAAGAGAGGCAAACCGAACAAGAAGACACAAGAGTTGTTTGCCGAAGTTCGGATTTACCCCGTGAATCCTACGTCTCCGTTGAGGAAGCTTGAGTTGCTCCAACTCCAAGCCGGGTCTCTTTCAACCACTTTCCCGATGCACTAGCTTGATCTTTTCCCTTCCGGAGGCAAGAACACAACCTTCACAAACCGACCCTTGGCTCACCACAACTTGGGAGCTCGTGGGTAACGCCTAGCCGTCTCGGAGGCTTCACCTCCAAGAGTAAAAAATGCCACAATATTGCTCAATGCAGCCACAAAGTGCTCAAGGCTTGGATTGCTCACAAATGCTCAAATCTCTCAACCCAACCGAAAGATTTTCACCAAATCACTCAAGTCTCACAAAGAGGTGTTGGGGAGAGCTCAATATGGCCGTTGGGATGTTCTGAAACGCTCCGGAACCAGCAGCCCTCGAAAGAGGGGGACGGAGGCTATTTAAACTGTTTCGGAAAACTAGCCGTTGGATCGGTCGTCAAACCGGTCCGACCTGTTTTTGTGCAGCATAAGAGTTAAGCTTCAAAAGGCACTCCACTCATTTCTATTTGATCTCTTCCCACCAACTTTTATGTATAGGTTCTATAAAAGGTCTAGAACACTATTACTCTCAAAGCGGAGGTAAAACCCTAGGTTTACAAAACCGGTCCGACCTGTTTCCCAAATCGGTCACACCTGTTTTGTCGAGTCGACACACTAGTAGGATTGTTTTCAAGGTTTTCCTCTCATGGCTTCTTACTTGGGATGTTGAGCACTTTGAACACCGTAGAAGCAAAATGTTGCATCCCCCTTGATAGTACGGCAACCCTATACTCAAGATTAAAAGCAAATACACATTTTTCACTTCTTGAGCTTGTAGACTTGTCACTTGTCACTTTATCAATTTTGCTTCAACTTGGGGTTGTCAACACGAATAGAGATCCAAGCAGTCCACCTTGAGCTAATGACCATGGATTTTATCATCAAATAGATAAAGCTCCATATTATATCCATGTCATCTTTTCTTTCTTGATTCACATATAATTGACACTAGGAAACATACAATCCTCCATGGCCTTTTTGATTCATCGGATTCAACATCCACTTGCTCTTCTCCACCACAATGGTTCATCGGCGCCAAGCCTCTTGCTTGCCCTTCTCCAATGTATGGTCCATCGTAGCCAAGTCCTTGCTAATCCTTCATCAAACTTATCATCAAGATTGACACATTTCTTTGCATCATCCATTAGCACACCTTTGATATTCATCTTCATGTTGTATTGATTTTTCGTTGTGATGTATGTTGCTTGCTTGATGTGAAACCAAAAATTAAGTCACCAATAGACATGGTGATACTCTCATTGTCCAATGTGAGGCATATCAACAATCTTCATTTTTTTTCATGTGACACATAGTATAATATTTTCGCCGTTGATCATCCATGTGCTTTGTCTTCATTATATTCTTTATCATATGGTAGTCACGTATATACATGTGATTGGGCACCATGTTCCTTCGCATGCACACAACTGCCGAATGCTCGCATGCACACAGTGCCATCGGTCAACGGAGGAGACACGTTTGCGCTGGCAAATTATCTGCCCATGTGCATGGAGCAAGCTGGACGCCTCGTGGCTGCAATCTCTACCCGATAAATCTATTTCTTCTTGGAGCGATCTTACTAAAAAGTTCGTTGACAATTTTTAGGCGACTTGCGAAAGGCCAGCGAACTACATCGATCTCAACAGGCCGAAGCGAAACCCGATGAGACGCTCACGGACTTCATCGGACGTTTTTGCAGCAAGAAGGCCTTAATACCCAATGTTCCCGATCAGCGAGATAATTGTTGCGTTCCAATCTGGCGTCCGGAGTGAAGCATTGGTGCACAAGATCGGTAGGCGTAACCGAGATCTTACCATGAGTGCTTCGAGTGCTTCACGATAGCACACGATTATGCTGCTGGAGAGTCGAACGTGGTCAATTTGCACGGGAACAAAGGGAAGGAGCCGAAGCACGATCATGGCAACGATACTGGGTCCAAGAACAACAAGCGCAGAGACCAGTCACCATTCATTTCATGTAATTCACACTAGAATAAATCATCACTTAGGAAATATTTAAAGAAACATCAACACACATAGTAGCACTCATTACAAGGTTCTCAAGTCCACAAATTAGAATTCCAAGGATTGTTACAAGATTTGACACATAGTCTCAACAAGGGATACAAGGGGAACAAGTTGACCATAGAGATCATAGGAAAGCTAAAGACACCTAAAACCGGTCCGACCGGTTATCCAAACCGGTCAGGCTGGTTTCTGCAGATCGAGAGAACTCCAAAGACCTTCAGCAGCTTCCCAAACTTGTCACTTTGAGCTTTAATCCATTTTTCTCTCCCCCTTTGTCATTAATCACCAGAAAGGGGTCATCTAAACTTGCATCACCATCCGTGACAGGGAGGATCGTTTGGGTCTATCCAATGCTTCCCTGGAAGATAGATTGGTAAGGATGGTAGAGTGGTGGATGAATGAGAAGTGAATGGAGGATCTTCCATACCGGGATCAATATTTCCAAGGAAGGCATTAACAGCTGCAGCAGCAAAGTCCGGTTCACCATAAGGTCCAGGATGGAGGTGGTGGTGCCGAGGATGATGCATCCGGATGTCCACCCATGTAGGTATAGCTGAAACGCCTCCACTCCTCACTTTGCTCTATTCTTGCAATTCTAGCATCAACAGGCTCAACTTTTGGAATTGGCTCATCTTCCGATCCAGGTGGAGAAGGAGGATCATCGAGCAACAACCGTGCTTGAATCTTTTTCAACCTTTTCTTTTCCTTTCTCCTTGCAGCCACTTCATGACGTTGTCTCACCTCAATCGAGTGATGTGACTTGCAAATATCTAAAAGGTAATTCAGCAACCTTCTTATAGGAGATGGAGGCTTGTCACGCCTCCGTGAGGAACCGGCTCTCTCCCAATTTCCACCTTGCTGCCACCGAGGGGCATCCTGTCTCTCGAGGTGAAAGCCGAGGTGGTGGTACATCAGCCGAGGTGCGGGAGGTGGTTCATGCATACCAGGGACTATTACCTTCCTTGATGGCTTTGGCTGCAATGGTTGGTGAATTGGCGTTCCTTTCTTTCCTACATCCTTCTTGTATGTGGTCTCTGTCACTCTTTCAATCATATGCATAAGATAGGGTGCATAGCCACGGACCTTCAAGGGGTTACTAGTCGTGCTCTTGATTTCCTCCCGGATGAAATCCGACATACTCGAACTCGTCCTGCTCCCTCTCTCATCATAGCAAGCAAGTTCTTGGCATAGAAGAAGATGTTGGATGGATCACCATCCCTAGGCACAAGAGTCCTCCCGAACATCCTGTTCGGAACCGAGTAGTAGGTGTACAAATTTGTCACTGTCCCTGCATATGCAGCTGCTCCTTCTAGAGGATACATAAACCGAATCTCACCGTCGACCGGATAATTATGAGCATGAATTTGAGGGCGTGCCATATCCTTAGCTCCAAAACCAAGATATCGGGCAAAGTCAGCATAGGACACACTGTACCTATCGCCCTCTCGTCATCCAGATGCATGTTCCTTATGTTTCCATCCTCCTCAAAGAACACTCGTGGCATAGAACCGAGCAATGATTTCATTGTTCCAATTATAAGTAAACCCCATCAACTTCTTTATCCTTTGCCTAGTGCAAGCAGCGATTATGTCATTAAATATGGGATTATTCTTTCTTTCCATGTACGTCCAGATCAACCCACTGTGCTATGGATATAGGATTCTCATTTGCCAAAATAACCGTCTCATAGTAATCCTGCTGAAAGAGAGTCCAAAATCTATAATCTGTGGCATCTCTAGTTGAGCTCCTTGGATCAATCAATCTCATATCCCTCACAAGATCTGTCTTTGCTCTATAGACTGTGGGCTTCCTTCTTGGACGTGCTGATGGCTTTCTCATTTCGGGCTTAGGAATGTCATCATCATCACTTCCTGGAGCATCACCATCACCATCACTATCATCATTCCCATTTTCACCGCTGCTACCCCGTGATGCAGCTGATTGCTTTCCTCTTCTTGGAGATATGTGGAAGTTCTCATCATCCACATCATCATCATCACTAGAGGCCTCCTCCCTATTTCCATAGCATCATCTCCCTCACCGATCATGTGTCCTCTAGCTGCTCGATTATGACTCACACTCCGCCTTGGCCTCCGAGAGGGACCAATGATTTCAGTTGAGCCGGTGTTTCTATCATTTTTGAATTTGACTCTTCTTTCATGAGCACTATCGTCATCATCAGCCATCCCTGCTGCCCTTGAGATAAAAATGATATGGATATGAATTTAGATACTCGGAGAATCGATGAAAGAACAATTGAGCAATAGTTTAGACAAGTCGGAGAAGATTCGGTCTTGCTGGAATGAACCGGTCCGACCAGTTCTAGAATCCGGTCCGACCGCTTCTTGCCAGTGAGGCTGATTCTTCTCTGCTTTATGAAAACTTAGATCAATGTTGATAATATTTGGCAAGGGATGATGTTCAAAGGGTAGAAGCACACTTGATCGACATAAAATCCACCAAAAAGATTAATCGTTGTTCATCGATCGAACCGGTCCGACCGGTCCCGCAAACCGGTCGACCGCTTTCGGTCAGTCAACAACATTCATCCTTTTTAACGAATTTCTCATCAATATTGCATGATCACTAGGCGAAGCTAATCTAAAGAGCAAACCACTTGAAGCATTAAGTAAAACCACAATTTAGAGCATATCTACAAAACCGGTCTGTCCGGGTTCAAGGACCGGTCCGACCGGATTTTGCAGAGGACTCTAAATCACGGTTCTTCGTAATGCAATCCATGAAATTGATATATATGGTCGGGAGAGGTTCCTAGGCATGCTAGAAGAGGTTTGACCAAAGGAAATCAAAAGTCATGCCCTAGGGAAGGAGATCGGGGAGAAACCTCTTGAATACCTTGAGAAGTGAAGAAGGAAAGAGCCAATCGGTTGAGCCGACGCTTGGAGGCGGTTTGGCCGGTCTTGGAGCACCTCTCCAAAGTGAGAGGAAGAAGATTCCACGGAGGAATCAAGAGATCGCCAAAGGGGCGTCGGCCATGGAGAGAGAAGACACTGGTTTGAAGAGGCAAATGATTGGGGTGAGATCCAGCCCGAAGGGGTAAGTTTTTGTTTTAACCGACAGAACCGGCTCGACCGGTTTGGGGTACCGGTCGACCGGTGTGGTCAAGGGTGCCCAAGATGAGTGGAACTTTAGGAGAGAAATACCGAGAAGTTTGGAGACTCCAACCGAGGGAGGGATTGACTCGAACAGAGAAAGAAAAGAACTCGGATGACTGGATCCGGTCTAGTCGGTTATGGAGTTACACTGCCAGCAGATCGAATTCTTCAAAACAGAAATGATCTTGGTCCTTGAATATCCTCGGAAGAGTAGTTCCGGACTGGAGGTCACAATCCGGTCCGACCGGATTCCCTTTCCAGTCCGGCCGGTTGCTACCGGATGCTCACAAATTTTTCAGGATCTTCGGAAAGCTTCTTTGTTCTCATAATAATATTTTTCGGATGGATTAGAAGAGTGACTTTTGCCAGCTTGATCGAATAGGAGATTTCTAGGAAATTTATTTGAGAAAAGATATATAAGGAACCTTGAGATATAGGACTTGAGAGAGTCTTTTCACTTGTGGCTAGCCAACAACCAATCAATGTGAACAATAGTCACAAGTGAATTGACATGGTCACAAAGACCAAGAACATATAATTTTTGAAGTTTCACGCAAACTAGCAGTTATACTAAATTTTCAAAAACATCTATTCTATGGCACTCAGAACATGCACCAATCAAGTTTATCCTCCTATAAACTATTTGGCTCATGTCACCTCCTCATTTTGGACTTATTACTTGAGTGAGCACCCAAATCGTGCTTAATTAGAGATGACATCAACCAAATATTTTATAAGTAACTTCATCATAGATGAACCATAATGACACTTGAACAACGGTAACATGTCAAAACATACTAGCACAGAGCAAGGCCTAGATGCACAAAGCAAGACTTAATTTAAAAGAGAACTTACCTTAGCTCATAGCCGGTCTTTCTTCAGTTTGGTGAAGAAAAATCATTCCCTCGTGTCATCACCCACTTTTGACTCCATCACTAATAATATTCCCATTTTCAAGCATGATGTGAAGTCCACGAATGTAAAATCCATGGTGAGACACAATCTTACACATAAGGCTACAACAGCACTCATATAGCACATTAGTACCAAAGACACAAATTATAGAGTAAACTCCCCCTTAATATATGCCCAGCGTATTTGAGTTGCATTTTTGGCATAATTGATTAAATTAAGGATCATGAGAAGTTTATTCCATAATTTGGTCATATTGCAAACCTTTGCAACAACAACGAGAAGATCGGAGATACTTTCACCTATATAGGTGTGCTTTCATGTCCCGAACATGAGCTGAATGAATCCCACTTCCTTGTGACTTTTATGCAGCAGTGAGGTACCGAAAGCCGATCCGACCGATTTGGAAAACCGGTCAGGCTGGTTTTGCCTGCAGATACACTTTGATTTGACGATCATCTAGCAGATGCTTGCTCATTTTAACATGTAGTACATGTATTGTACCTTGAGGTTAGTACATACCTGTGGATTGACAAACATGTGCTCTACTAGAGAGCTATTAAGCGCATCTTATGGTATAGATGGGAAAAACTCGCCCATTTGCAAAGATGACTCAAAAGACAAGAAAGAAGGAAACTATTACTCACCGAGAGTAGGTTAGTGATCTCACTGTCTTCTCAAGGTGCCATTGGGTAATGTGTATGCATTTGCTTTTATACTTGAACTCTTACATGAAAAATCTCTTTTGTTGTTCAAGCCTGCAATGCACGTATAGTCCTGCGGTGTAAATCATTCTTCCTTTGGTACCCAAGACATGTTGGGTCCATGTAGGTTAGTCAACAATGATTTAGGCACCCAAATGGCATTTGCATTAACAAATGATGAACTAGTCATCATTTTAGTGCTAGCACCATTGGTTGCCTTTTTAAGATTATTTTGAACCCAATTGACGATCGTTACCTTAGACATATTACCTTTTGGACAATCTACGCTAAGATGTCCTTTATGTCGACAAGTGTAACATGTACGTCTTTTGATCTTGTTGACCACTCTGTGTTCTCCCTTTTGCTGATTAATCTTGAATGCTTCACTCATGTCCGGCCTCTTGCACTTATGGACCACTTGTTTGCTGATTTTAGCAGGAGCATCCAAAACCGGTCTGACTGGTTTGCCACACCGGTCTGGCTGGTTTTGTCTGCAGTAAATAGGTCCAAGTGCAATCAGCAACCATGTGCCCCCTTTTCTTGCATCCATAGCAAACTCTTGTCTTGGTAGATCTTCTAGTTCTTCTTGATTGCTTTGAATCTTCATTGTCAAGCTTGGATGAACACATGGAAGCATAATGACCCATATCCAAGCACTTGAAGCACTTCACATGATCAAGATTTATATTTCTTCTTTCTTGCTTCAAATTCTTGATCATCTTGTGATTTTTGACCATGTGACGGTTGATTCCTTCTCAAGCTTCTTCACCATGTTTTCACGGTTATCTTGAGAAGGTAGCACTTGGTGTTTGCCCTTCAATTTTGTTAGCTCCATCTCAAGCCTCTTGACTTCTTGCTTGAGATCATCATTCTCTTTTGCTATGAAGTCATCACTAGATTTTACAATAATTTGCTCAACATTTGAAGGTTGGCCTTGAGAGCAACAAGAGTTAGCACAAATAATTTCAATTGAATTTTGTGAGCAAGTGCATTTTTGTGTGAGAGGTTGAGAATGTTTTACAGATGTTACCACGACCTCATGAGCCACTTGTAGCATAGCATGTGAGTCTTGAAGTATTTCATGAGAGCACATAAGCTCCTCATGATCTTTTTGCATCGTCACATATTTGCTTGTGAGCACTTCAAGTTGATCATTGAGATCCTCATTTTCTTTCCTTAGGGCTGCAGCACAAGAAGAAGCATTAGTAGCACAAGTATACTCCTTTTCTAGTTTTTCATATTTACCGATCAAGGAGGTGTGTGATTTGCTAAGTTTCTCATGTTCTTCATGTAGAGTCTTGAGCTCTTCCATCTTGTCAATGAGAAAGTCTTCTTGCTTCTCTAACTCGCTTTTCTTGCTCTTGAATCCTCACCACGAGCTACATGACTTTGACCAAGTCTCTTTTACTTATGCTATCAAATATGAAGTCAGTTTCATCATGTTCACTCTCATCCTTTTCATCCATGCCACGTGATTCATGACTCTTGGATGATAGTGAACTGCTCTGGGAGGTTGACTCTTCACTTGGTTGGTGGCGCTCATTTGAGATCATTGATGTAGCTGTGAGCTCCGACTCATTTTCTAGCAATGACTCCATTTGATTGCTTGAGCCATATGTTTCCTTAAGAGCCTTCCAAAGTAAGTGAGCAGTCTTTAGGGGGCCGTGCTTCTCAAAGATCATGTTGTCCACTTCTGCACTCAAAGTACTAGACAAAGTGTGATATGCACGGGCTTCGAGATATCAGCATTTCTTTTGTGCACTAGTTAGAGAGGATCTCTCGAAGGCATAAGAAAAGCCTATATCTACGATCCACCAAATTTGAGAGCTCATTTCACGAAGGTACGAAGACATGAGAGTTTTCCATAGAGCAAAGTTTGCTCTATGAAAACGAGGTACCTCAATTGAAGGTGTGAAGACCCAAGGATGCGACATCGTCGTTTCTCCAAGCGGTTAAGCCTAATTAGGAGATTAGGCTCGATACCAATTTAAAGGACCTTGATGTCGCCTAGAGGGGGGTGAATAGGCGAATCCTACAAATTAAAACTTAATCTCGAGATCAGCACGAAAACCGGTCGGACCGGTTACCAAAACCGGTCGGACCTGTTTTGTCGGTGAATGCATGAACCCTTGCTCTTCTATCTATCTTGAACTAATACTCGGAGTAGTGCCTCAATTGATGTTGGTTGCAGTAACACTTAGTCCCTACACATCACAAACAAGCACAACCGAGTAGATCGAAGCGGAAGCATAGTATGAGATAGAATTTAAACAAGAGAGGCAAACCGAACAAGAAGACACAAGAGTTGTTTGCCGAAGTTCGGATTCACCCCCGAATCCTACGTCTCCGTTGAGGAAGCTTGAGTTGCTCCAACTCCAAGCCGGGTCTCTTTCAACCACTTTCCCCGATGCACTAGCTTGATCTTTTCCCTTCCGGAGGCAAGAACACAACCTTCACAAACTGACCCTTGGCTCACCACAACTTGGGAGCTCGTGGGTAACGCCTAGCCGTCTCGGAGGCTTCACCTCCAAGAGTAAACAATGCCACAATATTGCTCAATGCAGCCACAAAGTGCTCAAGGCTTGGATTGCTCACAAATGCTCAAATCTCTCAACCCAACCGAAAGATTTTCACCAAATCACTCAAGTCTCACAAAGAGGTGTTGGGGAGAGCTCAATATGGCCGTTGGGATGTTTCGAAACGCTCCGGAACCAGCAGCCCTCGAAAGAGGGGGACGGAGGCTATTTAAACTGTTTCGGAAAACTAGCCGTTGGATCGGTCGTCAAACCGGTCCGACCTGTTTTTGAGCAGCACAAGAGTTAAGCTTCAAAAGGCACTCCACTCATTTCTATTTGATCTCTTCCCACCAACTTTTATGTATAGGTTCTATAAAAGGTCTAGAACACTATTACTCTCAAAGCGGAGGTAAAACCCTAGGTTTACAAAACCGGTCCGACTCGTTTCCCAAATCGGTCACATCTGTTTTGTCAGTCAAGCACACTAGTAGGATTGTTTTCAAGGTTTTCCTCTCATGGCTTCTTACTTGGGATGTTGAGCACTTTGAACACTCGTAGAAGCAAAATGTTGCATCCCCCTTGATAGTACGGCAACCCTATACTCAAGATTAAAAGCAAATACACATTTTTCACTTCTTGAGCTTGTAGACTTATCACTTGCCACTTTATCAATTTTGCTTCAACTTGGGGTTGTCAACACGAATAGAGATCCAAGCATATCCACCTTGAGCTAATGACCATGGATTTTATCATCAAATAGATAAAGCTCCATATTATATCCATGTCATCTTTTCTTTCTTGATTCACATATAATTGACACTAGGAAACATACAATCCTCCATGGCCTTTTTGATTCATCGGATTCAACATCCACTTGCTCTTCTCCACCACAATGGTTCATCGGCGCCAAGCCTCTTGCTTGCCCTTCTCCAATGTATGGTCCATCGTAGCCAAGTCCTTGCTAATCCTTCATCAAACTTACCATCAAGATTGACACATTTCTTTGCAGCATCCATTAGCACACCTTTGATATTCATCTTCATGTTGTATTGATTTTTCGTTGTGATGTATGTTGCTTGCTTGATATGAAACCAAAATTTAAGTCTCCAATAGACATGGTGATACTCTCATTGTCCAATGTGAGACATATCAACAATCTTCATTTTTCTTCATGTGACACATAGTATAATATTTTCACCGTTGATCATCCATGTGCTTTGTCTTCATTATATTCTTTGTCATATGGTAGTCACGTATATACATGTGATTGTGCACCATGTTCCTTTTTCTCATTTTTCCTCACTTGTTTGTCATACACTTAAATCTTCATCTTATGGAGTCCATGATCTCATATAAATAATATCCATAAGTGTGCTTTGCAAGTGAAGATTCATGATAATCTCACAATTAAATTCCTGCTCATCATCTCAATAAACATATTAGTCCTTTAATCGTTTTGTCAATCAATTCACCAAAACCCACTAGGGGCCTAGATGCACTTTCAATAACTCAATAGGAATCGTAAAAATATGTGTTTATGCAATACCACCCATCCTATGGATTGACTTTACTTAATTATGCATATGGCATATGTGCAAAACAGCATACATACATCATCATCACCATTGACCTTGTATTCTTGTTACTTATGCATTGCATTTCATTCCATAGGTAACAACGTCGAATTAATCTCGCCGGAAGAAGCTCCGATCTCAACGCTTGTGAAGCTAGTGCTAACTTCGATCACTCCCAAGGCAAGCCTCGATGCATTCCCATTATTTCGAAATGCTTTCTTTTATCACTATATTAAGGATGATGGATGTGCATTTACGTTCTAGGAATTGATTAGAAATTCCTTGCATAAATTTCCCGATATGTCCTATGTAGAATATGTGTCAATTCCTCATTAGAAATGCTATGCCATGCTTATGGAGTCAACGATAGAATTGGACATTCACAAATTATTCACGTTACACTTCAATGTGATAATTTGGTAAAAGTTGAGAACACCCCATTGTGACTCCGCGAAAAAGTGCGAGTTGTGTACCACTTGCATACCTTTCTTATGGGGATTGGTAACCACATGTAGCTTGTGAATTGTAAACTGGTCCGGATATCTCACCGACCAAGAGGTGATGTGTATGACACGGTGGTTGCACGGGTTGAGGACCGTTAGAGAGTACAAGGGTTAAGCCTTGGGCACGTTGTTGAACGGGTCGCAAGGGGGACGTGTACTCGGGGTCGGTGGCCTCGTGATTTGCTTTATGATGAGCTCTTGAACGGGGGCCATATGTTTCTTAAATGATGCGTATGTCGTGCATTTGGGTCTTTCCTGTAGGATTCATAATTCGATAATTATCGTCGTTCCTCTCGGTTAATGAGTACCACTTGTTTCGAGCAGTTTACAATGTTTTGTAAGAGGAAATGATATGAAATGCTTGCTGTTTTATATTCATAATACTTTGTATTGCAAATTCTTGTATTGATTAGTATGCTCACTAAAGTTCCTTTTATCCAACATGCCTATTAATTTGGCAAATCGTAAAAGTGCAAACCTAAGTAGTTAGGTGTTGTTTTTATATAAATGCCAAGTATCCCGGTAATACGCCATGCATCTAGGTGTCGATCTTAGATGGCCAATGTGACGGGTAAGACTTACGGAGTATACTAGATACTCGGGCTTTGCCACTACATGTGTATTTTCGGGATTTCCGCAATCCGGGTATTGTGATTGTTGTGGTAAGGTTGTGTGGGATGAAGAGGAGCCCAAAGAGTGGACCATTGAGTGGGTTCCTACCTCTCCGACCCATGAGGAGTGAGTCGTGGCCTAGGCCGGCATGGTTCACATAAGCTATCTATGTATCGTCGTGTTATGTCGTCGCTTCCGCACTTTATTTCGAACAAAGATCATGGTTATGTAACTTAAATTTGTGAACCTAATGTATCTTTTATTTGGAACCCAAGTTGTAATTTGAGACTTAAGTATGTAAACTTGCAAATCGTGTATGTTTGTTATTGTGATGTTATGCATGGTTGGTTCGTCAACCATCTCCCGAGGCGATCCGTACCACACTAATCTATCTTTCGGGATAGGGGTGTGACAATATGCGCATTTGTATGTACCCCAGGGGATTTAAGCCCGGGGCTATTGACAAATATGATGGCAAAGCTCCCCCTGCTGAATGGCTTCGCATGCACACAACCGTCATCCGGTCAACAGGAGGAGACACGTTTGCGCCGGCAAATTATCTGCCCATGTGCATGGAGCAGGCTGGACGCCTGTGGCTGCAATCTCTACCCGATAAATCTATTTCTTCTTGGAGCGATCTTACTAAAAAGTTCGTTGAGAATTTTCCGGCGACTTGTGAAAGGCTAGCGAACTACATCGATCTCAACGAGGCCGAAGCGAAACCCGATGAGACGCTCACGGACTTCATCGAGCGTTTTTGCAGCAAGAAGGCCTTAATACCCAATGTTCCCGATCAGCGGATAATTGCTGCGTTCCAAGCCTGGCGTCCGAAGTGAAGCATTGGTGCACAAGATCGGTAGGCGTAACCGAAATCTTACCATGACCGCTTCGAGTGCTTCACGATAGCACACGATTATGTTGCTCGGAGAGTCGAACGTGGTCGGTTTGCAGGGGAACAAAGGGAAGGAGCCGATGCACGATCATGGCAACGATACTCGGGTCCAAGAATAACAAGCGCAAGGCCGATAACATCGTTGCTGTTGTTGACCAGTCTCATGGAGGAGACCGGCCTGCACCACCTAAGAGAGGGCCAAGAGAACGAGTCTCATTTGAAGCCTTACTTGAAGGGCCTTACATGATTCACAATGGGAATCATAAGAACAAAGAATGCTTCTTGCTGAGACTGTTTGATTCGTTTGCGTTGAAGGTAGCAGCCCGGTCCGGGTAGCGCAATCAACGAGATGATAAGGGAAAAGGCAAGAAGCGCGATGATGATGAAGATGATGAAGGAGGCTTTGAGGAGCCACTCGGAGACGTGAACTTCATTTGCGGAGGACCCGATGCTTATGAGTCGAAGCGCAAGCATAAATTAGCATTCAGGGAGGTCAATGCCGTTGCTCCTGCAACCCCGAGTATCTACGATGATCGGAGGTACCGATCACATTCAGCAGAGACGATCATCCGGAGGTCTTGCCTAACGCTTGTCGATACCCGCTTATCCTGGCGCCAATCGTCAATAAGGTGCGCTTGAAGGGAACCTTCATTGATGGGGGTAGCTGCCTGGATATCCTCTTTGCCAAAACTTTGCTGGAGCTTGGTCTCTTTGTGGCGGACCTGGATCATAGCGTTTTGCCGTTTCATGGTATAATAGCCGGTCAAAACAGCTTATCCTTTGGGGTAGATTACATTGCCGGTGACTTTTGGGATGAAAGAGAATTATCCAAGGGAGAACATTATCTTCCAGGTGGCTGATATTGATTCAGCATATCATGCCATACTTGGGAAGACCGACCCTGGCTAAGTTTATGGCTATTCCCAATTACCGATATCCGATGTCTGAAGATGCCCGGGCCTAATGGAGTCTTATCGTTCCGATCTGATATCAAGACCACGTATGCTTGTGAAGTACATAGCATTGAGTAGGCAACTCGCGTCAATTCGAAGGAAGAACGCCAAGAAATCAAGACAGGCGGCAGGCACCCTTAAGACACGAGCGCCGCTAGAAGAAGAAGCTCCATCCAAGAATATTGCTAAAGGATAAGGTGAAGGCCGATGCGGTCGCTTCCAAGACTATTCAGCTTGATGAGACAGACCCCTCTAAGGTCACCCATATTGGGTCCGACCCGGACGACAAATAAGAAAGCTCATTCTTTTCCTCCAGGAAAATAGGGATATCTTTGCATGGCAACCTTCGACATGCCGGGTGTCCCTAGGGAGAAGATTGAGCACGCACTATTGGTGCGTCTTGACGGGAAGCCGATCAAACAGAAGCACCGGAGGTTTGTCAAGATCGAAAGGAAGCCATCAAGAAAGAGATTACTATATTATTAGCAGCTAAGTTCATTAGGGAGGTGTATCATCCGGATTTGCTTGCCAATCCGAGTCCTTGTACCGAAGAAGAATACTAAAGAATTAAGAATGTGTGTTGATTATACTGATCTCAACAAGGCTTGCCCCAAAGACCCAAGTTGTTGATTCGCCTGCTGGCTGCGAGCGTCTTTGTTTTCTTGATGCATATTCTGGATATCATCGGATTTCCCTGGAGGTCAAAGATCGGATCTAGACCATGTTCATCACCCCCTTTGAAGCTTACTCGCTATACGACGATGCCGTTCGGTTTGAAGAATGCGGGTGCTACTTATCAGCATGGCATGGAACGTTGTTTGGATTCACAAATCGGAAGGAACAGCTGAGGCTTATGTTGATGATATAGTGGTTAAGTCCGAAAAGCTGAAGATCTTCTCTTTGACCTGGCAGAGACCTTTAGCAATCTGCGAAACTTTTATATGAAGCTTAATCCTGGTAAGTGCGTGTTTGGGGTTTGTTCGGAAAATTACTTGGATACATGGCGTGGCATTGAAGCTAATTCGGAGAAGATCCAGACGATTCTTAACATGAAACCTCCTAGCTGTTTAAAGGATGTACAGAAGTTAACTCGATGTATGGCTACCCTAAGCCGTTTCATTTCAAGGTCAGGGGTCGGGGGCCTCCCTTTCTTTAAATTGCTCAAGAAGTAGGATAAGTTTGAGTGGACTGATGAGGCGCAAGCCGTATTTGAACAACTCAAGGGATATCTCGGTAATCCGCTGGTCTTAATACCGGAACCGATGAAACCATTCGATGATACCATCTGCAACTACTCATGTTGTGAGTACGATATTGGCGATTGATCGGACGGAGGAAGGACATCTCGCAACTGGTTCAACATCCGGTATACTACGTAAGTCAAATATTGACAGATTCGAGGATGCAATATCTTCAATTGCAGAAATTGATATATGCTATCATGATAATATCCCGAAAGTTGAAGCACTATTTTCAAGCACACCCAATCGAGGTTAAGACCGGGTTCGCTATTGGGGTTGTAGTGCTAGTGCGTAATCGAGAAGCAATTGGACAGGTTGCCAAGTGGGCTATAGAAATTGGTGAGTATGAGATAACTCTTTCTTCGCGTACAGCTATCAAAGGGAAATTGGTGAGTACGGTATTGGCTGATTTTATTACTGAGTGGCTTGAAACTCAAGTACCGTCGGCAATTCAGGATTTGGAGTATTGGGAAGTGCATTTTGATGGATCCCTGCAGCTTTCGAGCGCGGGGCTGGAGTCATCCTTCTCACTCCACAAAAAGACCCATTGAAATATGTATTATAGATGCACTTTCGTGCTTCAAATAATGCTTGCGAGTATGAAGCTCTGCTTCATGGACTTCGGGTGCTCTATTTTGTTGGGAGTCAAACGATTATATATATATATATATATATATATATATATATATATATATATATATATATATATATATATATATATATATATATATATATATATATATATATGGGGATTCAATGCTTGTGATTAGTCAAGTTAACAAAGTGTAGGATGCTCATGATGATCATATGATGGCTTACCACCAAAAAGTAAGGAAACTTGAAGATAAGTTTGACGGTCGCTTTTCTCATATCTTGCGCGGAAATAACTCTGCCGCGGATGAGTTGGCCAGATTGGGATCTTCGAGACAAGCGATACCGCCCGGTGTATTTCTTCAAGTTTTAAGTAAACCGTCTATTAAGATGGATCGGAAGGCTACTATTACGGAAATAAAGAGCGGGGACACGGTCCTAGAAGAAAAGACCGGAGAGGCGGTCTTACAACATGAGATTGAACAAAAAGACTCAAGATGGGGCTCAAGCGGAAGGAGTGGATCGGTTCCCTGAAGTTATGATGATGGATTTTGACTGGCGTACTCCATACCTTGAATATCTACGATCCGGTAAAACCCGAGAGGACAAAGTTGAGCGGCAACGGTTGGAGGTCGAGCAAGGTGCTATCTGCCTATTGAAGGTCAACTTTGATAAAATGTATGTCTGTTTCCGATGGAATTCAAATGCTTGGAAGAAATACACAAGGGGATCTGCGGAAATCATGCTTCGTCAAAGACTGCGGTTGGGAAAGCTGTTTCGATAAGGATTTTGTTGGCCTACAGCCGCGAGATGATGCACATAAAGTAGTTCGGAATTGCCAAGGATGCCAATTTTTCGCTCGACGGACTCATACTCCAACTCATGAGTTGCGTATGATTTCAATGACTTGGCCTTTTGCAACTTTGGGGCTGGATATTATCGGACCGTTCAAGAAAGCGCCGGGAGGATTTACTCATATTTTTGTGGCGGTCGATAAGTTCTCCAAGTGGATCAAAGTCGAAGCCGTCACTAGTACGACCACTTGCTCGAACAATCAAGTTTTGACAGAGTATCTCTATCCGTTTTGGAGTTCCGCATTGTATACTCACCGATAATGGGCCTCGGTTCACCTCGGAGTTCTTCAAGGATTATGCTTGTTAGTTTGGGAGTCAAAATACATTATGCTTCGGTCTCACATCCGCAAACTAATGGACAAGTCGAGCGTACCAATGGTATGATTTTAACCGGTCTTAAGCCCGAATTTTTGATCGCTTAAAACCATATGATGGGAAGTGGGTGAAGGAGCTGCCCTGGGTGTTATGGGGATTGCGTACAAATGTTAGTCGAGCTACGTGACAATCTCCTTTTTCTTTGGTTTATGGATCCGAAGCAATGTTGCTACGAAGTGATTATGGAGTCAGCCAGAGTGCGGTATTATGATGAAGAGAAATATGATGAACATCGTCAAATTGAGTTGATCGCTGCTTGAAGAGTTAAGAGAGCAAGCTTTGATTCGAGCAGCTAAGTATCATCGGGGGCTTCGTCGGTATCATGACCGCAATGTGCGCACGTGGGAATTTCAAGTGGGAGATTTGGTGCTCGGGAAGATTCGGTCTAATAAGAATAGGCATAAGTTGTCACCTGGTCTCGGAAGGACCTTTTGTGGTCAAATCGGTTTCCGGACCAGGGGCTTATAGGATTATGACCCTGGAGGAGAGAAATTCCATATTCTATCAACTTCGCCGTTTTTATACTTAAAGATTTTCTTGTAATTTTACCGGTGATATAATATAAAGCATTTTTGATTTACGGCATGAGTATACTTGTATTTTTGTGCCTTCGATATCTTAATTTTTAATTAACTTATCGAGTCGGGGGCTGCTGTGTTAAGAGCGAGTGTGTGAAATTATGAAACTCCTAAATATTAGTACCGCTTCCACCAATTATATCTTGCGCTGATTAGAGCCAACGATTATATGGAAAAGGTTTACGTAACATTAAGTTATTTTTAGTTTCAACTTCGACTGGTATATTTAGAAAGGGAAATTTTAGATTTCTCTTGTGAAATACTTGGTCCGTAGGCTGCTATCTTAAAGAGCGATCTGTGATAATATGTCATCTTAAACCTTAAAGACTAGTTGTTTTTTCTATACTACGTGATTTTGTCAATGTAAACTACCGCTGTGAGCTATCATCTCGTGCTGATTAGAGCCAATATTTAGTCATAGTTGGTTTCGGTTGAAATAACCGTCATCGCTTGGGTGTAGAACTTGACTAGTGGGTTTAAAATGGTAAACTTTGATTGACCGGTATAAAAAGGGAAAGGAAACTGAAGACTAATCATAATTAAAAGGATAAAAATTATATTACAAAAGCACTATGACAAAAATGTTTGTCTAGCATATATAAGACCGGTCCTGGGATAACATCTACAGGGCGGGCCCGCTAGAATCGTCGATATCACCGGTCTTGGGGTCTTCGGTTAGCCTATCATCAATAGTTCCTTCGAAATCAGATGGAGAAGTCAAAAGATCGGTGTCTAGATCCTCGTATTCATCTTCTGCGATCTGCTCGAAGGCTGCGACGGTATCTCGAGCAGCTTGGTCCAAGGCGAGAAGTGCCGCGGTTTCGTTACGGTGCCAATGAGTGAATTCCTTAACTCATTCGAGCCGGTCTTCGATTATCTCCGGATGGGCACCCGCTCCGATGAAGTTGAAATCACGAGTCTTCTACCGAGTCCAAGAGCTGGATTATGGCGGCGATATGCCCTCCTCCCGCACCGGCAACCATCTTGGAGTGCTTCTTTATTCTTCGAGGAACGTCCCGGATCGCACTTTCTAGGTCCATGTCCTCTTGATTAATGGGCTGACCCCCATTTAAATACTCAAGCGTCCTCGTACTGCTGCCGCAAGCTACGAAGAAGAAGAAGTAAAAGAAAAATCAGAAGTGATGACTGGTATTAAAGAGTGTTTTCTAAACAAATTGGGAGGAAGAGACTTATGCTTATGCACGATGTCCAATGCTCGAACCTACCTTTCACGTTAACATTAGATGCTTTCGGCTTGGCTTCGCTCTTCGGTAGGTGTTGAATTTCACCTTCTTTTGCCTTGAGCGCAAGCCGGCGGACTCGTGCACGAGTCCTCGGGGCATTTTCCTTTTCTACCTGCGCGGACGTGGCAGCTTCCAAAGCTTCGCGAGGCTCGGTCTTCGAGCGAGCATTGTCGTTTTCAAGCATCTTATTAGACCGGAGGCTCTGCACCGAGAATATTATCCTTAGTAGTGAGCTCGCCCTCCAATTCTCTAATACAAGCAGCTTATTTTTCTTTGATCCGAGAGCCCTCTTGAAGAGCTAGCTCTTGTGCGGCCGCCTTTTCGGAAAGAACTTCTTCGACCTTTTTATGGGCGCCGACAAGATCTTCAAGAGCTGAAATAGACAGACCAGGTTAGAAGGATCACGAGACAAGCAAGGAAATTAAGGTGAAAGTTTAGGCTTACTCTGGATCTCTTTTCGGAGTCCGATGATCTCCTGTCGACGGTCTTCCATCATGCGATGGGTGTTCATGGGATTTGCTTCCCTCCGCCGCAAATCCTCTTCTTTGGATTTTAGACTAGCGGTCCGAGATCCGAGCTCGGCAGTTGCTCTTGAGTCCGGTGCGGTTCTTCTTCAAGTCGAGCAATAATGGTGCTCTTAGCTTTAGAATTCTTCGGAAGAACCCGGACGGAAGATGAATTTAAGGGAAACATCGAAATATGATGAACAAAAAGCAAGGAAAAGATTGGATAAGGAGTAAAAATATACCTAGCCGGACTCGGAAAAGTTCTTCAAGGCCTCCTCTTCTTGAAGGGAGTCCCACTCGCGCGGTTGCCGTGAATTTCCGGCTCCGCTCGAGCTATCAATCTCCACGTCACCAACAACCATCTTGGCGAGCCTAGGTGCATCCGGAGCCTTGCGAGTAGTTCTTGCTCGGCGGGGTATTTCTTCAATCCGGACCGGCCCCAATGGGAGTTCCGGAGCGAGTCTAGAATAAGGTGGCACGAGGCGGGAAGTCACTTGTGATTGTGTCATTGACATCGGCTTCGGTGGCAACCCGCTCTTCGACAACCTTGGTGGCTTGTTCTTCGATCGAGGCGGCGAGAGGGTTCCTTTGTGATTGCTGCACTCTTGGCTTCGGAGGTATCTGCAGTTGGAGTCGGGGTCTGTTGTTGTCTGCTAGCCATTGCAAGGTTAGCGAGAGGGAATATTAGGCTTATTTCTCAATAAGCTTGCAATGTCGGCTTGAAGATTAGAAGGGATCCTGCAGAAAAAGAAAAGGTTTGACAACTGAAATGATACGAGTAATGATTATACATCGTGCGAACATCAAAACAGATCGGGTTAGCGAAACTTATGAGGTTGCTTTCTTGAAGCCAAAGGAGGTCTTGCTTTTCTTTGCGGGGGCCACGAACATCCCCGCTTGAACCCTCCCCGCTCCTTTTGCTCGATGGCGGGACTTGAGGGGCGGAGATGGTCCCTCTTGCAGCGTCCCTCGAAGGACTCCTTGATATTCAACTCATACCGGGACCTTTTGGGGATATTGGCGAGAGAATCCGTTAAATGAGGGACTCCTTGAGATCCCACGGTGGCGGCTGCCTCAAACACGACCGGAGGAGCTTGTCGGTCTCTTTCGACGGCTTCTTGCTCCTTGCGCCTATCTTCAAGTTTTTGCGCTTCCGTCCGGGTATCTTCGGGCGCGGAAGTAGGGATTGCTGCAGACTTATCAACGCTTAACGCCGATGTGCGCTTTCTTGTCTTGGGGGCTTGGACTGCCTTCCCGGACCTTGAAATTTTGAGGCTGGCCCGGTCCGAGGAAGAACAGGACCGGTCCGAAGTCCCTTGAGTAAGAGTGGGGTGGAAGACCGGTGCAGTGTAGGAACGGGAGAGGCGCTTGCTTCATAATCTTCTCCCCAAGGATCATTTCGTTGGAAGAGGAGGATGACTTCTGTAGTTGTCCAACTTCGCATTAAATAAAGATACATGAGTAAGGAAAAAGCGGTGTTGAAATACCGATATTAAGTGAGAAAAGGAATACTTACGGGATCACGAGGATTAGATGAGTTGAATACCAAGCCTACCCTCCGCACCTGCCTCATCAAACCCGGTCCGGAGCATTTTCTTCAATCGTTTATTCAAGCGCTCCGGATCGTGGATTGACACTGCTTTTATTGAAGGACCATAAGGGTGAGGCCCGCCTCTTAAGCGGTTGCACCCCTCGGACGATGAAACTCCAAAGAACGGACTCGGCTGTGACGCCCTTGACTTCCTTCGGATACTTGATATTGGCCGTGTCGAGTCTTAAACTCGGCACTAGTACTACCCAGTCCCTCACGAGCGTGGAATTTGATGGTGCAACACACGAAACACACGGGAACACGAGATTTTAGACGGGTTCATGCCCCTCGAGTTGAGAGTAATACCCTACGTCCTGTATGTTATGTATTGCCTTTAGCGGATTGCTAATTGCAAGATCTCGAGAGAGTTTTCGGGGTCCCTGCTCCGCCTTATATATCCGGGGAGCTAGGGTTACATGCGAGTCCTAGTCGATAACATGCATTACATATATGGGAGTTCTATCTCTAGCTTTCTTTATTGATTCGAGTCCTAACGGACTACAAATTATTCCTTAACTTGCTTCTCAAGTTATCATACGCCGGTCTTGATACCCGCCTCATCTCCATATGGAATCCTCTGTTATTCCGGACCGGTCGAGAACCAACCTGTTGGCTATCTCCATCACCTTTATCTTCATTGATTTGTTACCGTGTCTTTGCGCATCCATTCATTTATCATGTGTATACCCATAAGGCAAGTATACGACGATAGCCCCAGAGTAATTTTTTATTTGACCTTGAATAAGACCGACCAGTCTTACGCATGTTGGTCTTGATTCCATGGTAAAATTAAAAAGAACTCTAATCTGCTGCAATGGTTCTTCTTTCTTCAAAGCGCTTTAAAAAGCTAAAAAAATTAGTGTTTTTATCCTTCATATCACCTAATTAGGTAATTATTGCATAATCTTCTTCGGTGCACCAACTAGGTGCACCCAATTGAGCATAGCCCCGACTCTTAGATCATTTGAACTCCTTTCAAATAATGCAAGAGTCCACTAGTTGATTCTTCATTATTTCCTTTGATATGCAATCTTTTTAGACCGCTCCATTTAATATTCCATTAATTTCCACCTCCCGCGATCGTTACTGGATCGCTCTTGGATACTGGTGCACCGATCAGGTGCACCTAATTAGGTATAGCCCCGACTCTTGTATTATTTGAGGATCGCAAATAATGCAAGAGTCTTTCTGGAGAGATTATGCTTTATTATCTTCCATGAAATCATATCCCTCTTAGCAATTTCTGCCAAGAACACATTTCTCGGACCGGCCTAACCAGTCATATCACATTTCCTTTAAAGACCGCTTAAGTCGGTCTTAAGTTAACTAAAAAGCAAAATTCTGGTTGATCGGACCAGTTTATTCCTTATATTCTCACATCGACTTGAGTCTCCAAGGCCTATGATCAATCGGATGATTAACACCCACGACCTAAGGCATCCATTAACATTGAATTAGGTAAAGTCTAACTCTTTCATACTTGCTAAATCATGAAATTCAGCATTACATTAATTCCAATCCGAAAATTTCATATTTCGGACCGCTTTCTTATTCACAAAAAATCAGCGCGAGTATAGCGCTAATTACGATGGCTTATCCTTATGACCGTTAGGTCATAATTAGCGCAAATAATAGATCTTTAATTTCCTTATGGCCGTTAGGTCATAATTGCACGATCACGACATAAGTCATTCAATGCTAAATCCATCGGGCCTTGAAATGGCCCGATAACTTTTCAGCCCCGGGCCATCTCGAGTGCCTATAAAAGAAAACGAAAAGTCGACCTAGGTCAAACCCATTCTTGAAAGTCCACACGCGCCCACCTTTTGTTCTTGCTCTTCGTTCTTCTCTTCCGCACAAGCCAACCTTAGATTTCCTTCTTTAGTCTTTCAAGATGGGCAAAAAGAAATCATCTGCTAACCCTGCATCTTCTTCCTCTCGTCCCTGCAACCAACTTCCGTTTGGTGTTCGGGATTTAGGTAACGACAAAGTCACCGAACCATCTCTTAATGAGGCGGTTCGTGACGGATACCTTCCTCCTCAACCAATCTTAAACTAGAGCGTCCCTACCCCCGGCCAAGTCCCATGGGGAATAGATGACTCTCAGCAATTAGTTTTTAAAGCTTTTTTCCTCCGTGGCCTTGATCTCCCTTGCTGCTCCTTCTTTAGGGGCCTGTCGAGTCTTAAACTCGGCACTAGTACTACCCGGTCCCTCACGAGCGTGGAATTCGATGGTGCAACACACATAACACACAGGAACACGCGAATTTAGACAGGTTCGAGCCCCTCGGATCAAGAGTAATACCCTGCGTCCTATATGTTATGTATTGCCTTTAGCGATTTGCTAATTGCAAGATCTCGAGAGAGTTTTCGGGGGTCTCTGCTCCGCCTTATATTTCCGGGGAGTCGAGTTACATGTAGAGTCCTAGTCTATTACACGGATTACATATATGGAAACTCTATCTTTAGCTTTCTTTATCGATTCGAGTCCTAGCGGACTACGAATTATTCCTTAACTTGCTTCTCAAGTCATCATATACCGGTATTGGTATCCGCTCGAGCTCTATACCGGTATATAGAATCCTCTGTCATCCCAGCACCGGTCAGGAACCAGTCTATTTGCTATCTCCATCACCTCAATCTTCATTGATTTGTTACCGTGTCTCTGCGCATACATTCCTTTATCATTTGTATACCCATAAGGCAAGTATACGACAGTAGTCCCGAGTAATTTTTGATTTGACCTTGAATAAGACCGACCAGTCTTCTGCATGTTGGTCTTGATTCCATGGTAAAATTAAAAAGAACTCTAATCTGCTGCAATAAATCTTCTGTCTTCGAAGCGCTTTTTACAAAGCCAAAAAATTAATATGTTTATCCTTCATATCACCTAATTAGGTAATTTTTCTCCCGGTGCACCGACTAGGTGCACTCAATTGGGTATAGCCCCGACTCTTGGATCATTTGAACTCCTTTCAAATAATGCAAGAGTCCACTAGTTGATTCTTCATAATTTTCCTTTGATGCGCAATCATTACATAACATTCCTTTTATCTTTTCATCAATTTCCATCTCCCGCGATCGTTATAGACCGCTATTAAATATGGTGCACCGGTCAGGTGCACCTAATTAGGTATAGCCCCGACTCTTGTATCATTTGGGGATCACAAATAATGCAAGAGTCTTTCCGAAGAAACTATACTTTACTATCTCCCATGAAACCATATTCCTCCTAGCAATTTCTGCCAAGAACGCATTTTTCGGACCGGTTTGACCAGTCATGTCACATTTAACTAAAGATTACTGGTTGATCGGACCAGTTTATTCCCCATATTCTCACATCGACTCGAGTCTCCAAGGCCTATGTTCAGCTAGGATGATTAACACCCACGACCTAAGGCATCCATTATCCGTGAGTTAAACAAAGTCTAACTCTTTCATACTTCTAAATTATAAAACTTAGCATTGCTTTAATTTTAATCTGAAATTATCACATTTCAGATCGCTTATTTATTCACAAAAAGCACGATGGCTTATCCTTATGGTTGTTCGACCATAATAAACACAATTATCAGATCTTTAATATCCTTATGGCCGTTAGGTCATAATTAACACAAATAACAGATCATTAACTTCCTTATGGCCGTTAGGACATAATTAACACAAATAACAGATCATTAACTTCCTTATGGCCGTTAGGTCATAATTAACACAAATAACGAGATCATTAACTTCCTTATGGCCGTTAGGTCATAATTGCACTGTTACGACAATAAGAAATCCATCGGGCCTGTCAAAATAGCCCAATAACTTTTCAGGCCCCGGGCCCATCCCGGTGTCTATAAAAAGAGACGAAAGGAGGACCTAGGTCAACCCCGCTCCCGAAAGCTCATACGCGCCCACCATTCGCCTTTGTTCTTTTGCTCTCTTCTTCCGTATTAATCAATCTCAAGGTTTCCTTTTCCATCTCTCAAGATGGGCAAGAAGAAATCCGCCACCATCCCCGCATCTTCTTCCTCTGTTCCTCGCAATCAACATCCTTTTGGTATCCAGGACCTTGGTAGCAGCAAGGTCACCGAAACCTCCCTCAATGAGGCAGTTCGTGACGGATATCTTCCTCCCCAACCCATTCTGAATTGGAGCGTCCCTTCCCTAGCCAAATCCCATAGGGAATAGATGATTCTCAACGGTTAGTTTTCAAGGCTTTTTTCCTTCGCGGCCTCAATCTCCCTTGCTGTTCCTTTTTCGGAGGACCTCTTTTCTTTTACGGATGGGAATTAGTGAACCTCAATCCTAACTCCATCCTACAAATTGCTTTTTTCATCCATCCGTGTGAAGCTTTTCTTGGAGTTCTCCCGCACTTCAAGCTATTCCGAGTACTGTTCCAAATTCGCCCACTTCCTTCATCAGACCGCCAAGCTGCGGTTGGCGGAGTAGGAATCCAATGTCTGGAACGTAGATGAATACTTTTCTCTGTCCTTGAGCAAGAGCATAGCCCATTGGAAAAATGGATGGTTTTTCTGCGACAATCCCTAGCCGGCACTTCCTGCCTTCGGCGCTAAGGTAGCCAAGAATTTTCCTACCGCAGAAACTAGGGAAAAGCTCAAAGAAGACAACGAAATTCTTGCGCTCCTAGCTTGGATTAAATACTTGAAGAACGTCGGGGGTGTTACTGCCGAGACAATTCTCCGGAGCTTCATAGTGCGGGAGTTCAACCTCTCAAAAGGCAAGAGCATCCTGCTTGGTGCTTTAACGAAGACACCGCTATGCCTTTGGATGGAACCCCGCTTCCGACAAAGAGCGATTAGAAGCTCGCATCGAGCAAATGCTCCAGCCGAAACAGTTTATCCGGATGCACAAGAGTGGGTCCGGCTTTTAGTTCATGCAATCCTCGTGACCACTGTAAGTATCTCTCTCTGTTTCTTCAAATCTGTGTCGCTTGTTACCATCATTTTCTCATGAAAACTCAATCTTCACAACTGCAGAAAATGGACAACTACAGGAGTCATCCTCCTCTTCTTCCCAATGATACTTGGGGAGAAGATTATGCCAATAATGCCGCTCCCTTGGCTGTTCAAGCCGGTCGACTCGGAGGCCTTCGACCGGTCCTTCCCTCTACCTCCCGAGCATTGCTCCAAAAATCACCAAGTCCGGGGCCGTGGTTCAAGCTCCTAGTACAAGAAAACGTACTACTTCCTTGACCATTGGCGGACCTGCTACTTCTTCCGCCGCTCCTGGCGATACTCGCTCGGAGGCACAAAAGCTTGAAGATCAACGACACGAAGAAGAAGGCTGTCGAAAGGGATCGCCGAGCAGCTCCGGCCATTCTTGAAGCTTCCTTGGGAAAGACTCAAGGTACCTCCTCCTCGGTCGATCCCTTATCTAAAGTCCCCAAGAGGTCCCGATATGGTCACCGGACCGGTTCCGGTGATGCTTTGGAGAAACAGTTCCAATTCCGCAAGTCAATCCAGCGGAAAAAGGACTGCAGAGAGAAGTGGTGGGGACACCCAAGGTCCATCCAAGAAGATCAAGACCTCCACTGGCTTCAAGAAAGCTTCCTCATAAGTCTTTTATATTTGCTATCTTTTTTTCGAATTGTTATATTTGCCAAAACTCCTTGCCCCAATCTTACCACATCTGTTTTTCGCTTGCGGGATCCCTTCTAACTTCCAATCTAGCATAGCTAGTTTTTTGAGAAGTAAAGTTTCTTCCACTGCTCCAACCGGTGGTGTCTCCGCTTCAACTCCTAGCGCATCTCGGACTGGTCCCGCTCCTGCTTCTTCCTCTCCGACCGGTATGGCCCCGACTTCCGCTCCCACTTGCTTCAATCACCGAAACTCAAAGTGCGGCACCCACAAAGGAACTCCCTGCCGCCTCGCATGAAGAACCCGAAGAGCAGATTACCCTTGTTGAAAGCCCATCCGTTGGTAATCCTCCTCCCCGGACCACCTTATTCCAAATTCCTCCGGAACTATCACTAGGACCGGTATGGACGGAAGAAATTCCTCGCCGGCCTAGGACAACACGCAAATCTCCTAGAGAACCAAAGCTAGCTAAAATGGTAGTTGGGGACGTGGAGGTAGACAGATTCGAGTGGAGCAGAACTTTCACCGCCACGGCTCAATGGGATGCCCTCCAAGAAGAAGAGGCCCTAAGGAATTTCTCGAGAATACGGCCGGGTATATCCTCTCGCTTCAAAGATCTTTCTAGGCAATCACTTTTTAATTATTAACTCTCTCAATCTCCTCTCTAGGTTCTCTTCAAAAGCTACGAAGCCAAGATCGCTATCATCGCTCGCTTACGGGAGGAGCTCGCACCAATCAAGAGCGATTGGTTGAACCGGAGTCGCAGACCTCCGGTCCGAAGGCCAAGGAAGATGATCTTCGAGAAAAGAGAGGCCAATTTGCAAAACATCAATCGGATGATGGAAGAGCGCCGGCAAGAGATCATCGAGGCTCCGTCAAATTAACCGGAGTAATATTCTCGATTTTTCCTATATATTCCATATTTTTCCCAACTGCCTCCCTTCCTGACCGGTCCCACTCTTGACTTCGAGCACTCGAGAACCTTGTTGCTGCTCACAAAAAAGCTGAAGAAGTCCTTATCGAAAAGGCAGCTGCTCAAAGCGAGCACTTGAAGAAGGTTCTCGTGTCGAAGAGCAACAAGCGGCGCGGATTGGAGAACTCGAAGGCGAGCTTATCGCCAAAGATAGCATCTTAGCCCAAACGCTTCGCTCCAACAAGATGCTTGGATACCGAGAACGCTCGCTTGAAGGCTGAATTAATCGAAGCTTTAGAGGCTGCAAGATCAGCGCAAGCGGACAAGGAAAGCGCCTTGAGGACTGCCCAAGAATCCTCTCAAGCAAAAGATCGCGAGATTCAGCGTTTGCTGAAAACCGAAGCCAAGCCGAGAGAATCAAATACGAACACCAAGCGCGAAAGGATCTTTGGGACAAGCTTTGTTGAGATCAGTATAATCGACACACATTCTTAATTCTTTAGTATTCTTTTTAGGTACAAGAACCGGATTGGCAAGCCAATCTTGATGATACACCTCCCTAACAAACTTAGCAGCTAATAACCTAGTTATTTCCTTCTTAATAGCTTCCTTGCGGTCTTGAGCAAATCTTCGGAGCTTCGTTTAAGCGGCTTCGCATCGGGACGCACCAACGGTGCGTGCTCAATCTTCTCCCTAGGAACACCCGGCATGTCGGAAGGCTGCCATGCAAAGATATCCCTATTTTCCTGGAGGAAAAGAATGAGCGCGCTTTCCTATTTATCCCCCAAGTCAGCCCCTATACGGGTGACCTTGGAGGGGTCCGACTCATCAAGCTGAATAGTTTTGGAAACCACTGCATCGGCCTTCAATTTCTCCTTTGCAACCTTCTTGGTCGGGACTTCATCCTCCAGCCTTGCCCGGACTCGGTGCTATGTACTTCACAAGCGTAAGCGGTCTTGATGTCGCCTCGAAACGACAAAACTTCATTTGGTCCTGGCATCTTCAACATCAAGTATTGGTAATTCGGAATGGCCATAAACTTTGCCAAAGCTGGCCTTCCAAGTATCGCATGATACGCTGAATCAATATCAGCCACCCGGAAGATAATATTCTCCCTCCTGTAGTTCTCCTTCGTACTGAAGATCACTGCGAGAGAAATCTGCCCCAAAGGATAGCTATTCCGCCCGGGTATTATACCATGAAACGGTGAGACGCTGCGCTCCAAATCAGCTACGAGATAGGCCAAGCTGCGGCGAGTTTTGGCGAACAAGATATCCAGGCAACTCCGGCCAAGATGAGCGGATATCTACCAGCTTTTGGCAATGCCTCGGGATGATCAGCTCTGCTGAAAGTAATGGGCACTTCGGACCATCGTAAGTACTCGGGAGTAGCGGGAGCGATGGCATTAACCTCTCGAAACGCCAACTTTTGCTTTCTCTTCGATTCGTAAGCGTCCGGGCCTCCAAAAATCATGTTCACCTCTCGAGCCGGTTCTTGGAAACCTTCATCATCCCCATTGTCATCGTGTTCTTTGTCCTTGCCCTTGTCATCTTTCCGATTCCGATGAAGCGGATCAGGGTGCGACCTTTAAGGCGAGCCGAGCGAACGGCCTTAACAGGAAGCACTCCTTGGCTTTATGATTCCCATTATGAATCATGCAAGGGCCTTCTAGAAGTGTTTCGAATGACAATCGTTCTCTTGGACCTCTCTTAGGAGATGGCGGCCGGTCTCCTCCATGAGGCCGGTCGGCAGCTGCAACAAGGTGATCAGCCTTGCGCTTGTTGTTGTTCTTGGATCCAGATCGGTTGCCTTGGTCATGCTTCGGTTCCTTCCCTTTGTTCCCGCGCAAATTGACCACGTTTGATTCTCCAGCGAGCATAATCATCTGCTATCTTGAAGCACTCCGACGCCGTCATGGTCAAGTTTCGGTTCCGCCTTCCAATCTTGTGAACTAAAGCTTCACTACGAACGCCGACTTGAAACGCCGCAATTACTTGCTGATCGGGAACATTGGGGATTAAGGCTTTCATGTTGCGAAGCGCCGATGAAATCCGTAAGAGGTTCGTCGGGCTACGCTTCGACCTATTGAGGTCGAAGTAATTCCCTGGCTTCTCACAAGTCGCTTGGAAATTCTCTACGAACTTTTTAGTGAGGTCGCCCCAAGAAGAAATAGATTTCTCGGGCGGGGACCGTAGCCATAACCGTCCAGCCTACTCCATGCACATGGGAAGGTAATTAGCTAGCACAAATGTATCTCCTCCCGCTGACCGGATAGCGAGTGGTATACATGCGTAGCCACTCGGCGAGGAGGTGCTTTACCATCATACTTATCAATGGCTCCGGGCTTAAATCCCCAGGGTATTTGCAAATGCGCAAATCTCGCGTGAAGGCGGGAATCACGGAGTACTCGTCATCTTCCGGACCGGTCCAGGACCGGTGAAGGGGATCGTCGGCGAGGGTAATGCCGATAGTTTCGATCTCTATCATCATCGAGTAGTCATAATAACGATCATCTTGATACCTATCTCCTGGTCCATCCCGACGATCATTGTTAGCCGGTTGTGCGGTCTGCGAAGGAGGGGGCGGAGGCGGAGGCGGAGGCGGAGGCGTCGCTCGGCGATCATTAGTGTCATATCGAGGCTCCCCGTCTCTGTCCCTGTCGTCGCGTTCTCTTCGACCCCTGTTATCACGGCGATTATCTCGTCTCGGCCGGTCATCCCGATGAGCATGTCGACTACCTTGCCCGTGGCTTGGGGAGCGATCGCGGGAACACTTCCTCCGGCTCGATCGGCAGCATTTGCGCGCGGATTTGCAGCTGAAGGTTGTGGAGGTTGTTCATCTCTGTTCGCTTCTTCTTCTTCACGGCGCCGACGATCGGATTCTTTTCTCGCCGGCCTTGCTTCTTCCTCGGCAGCTTCCTCATGAGTAAGTTGGCGAATGACTGGTCCTGTCATGAACACTTGGAAGAAGAGCTGGATGTTCTTCCTCGAAGTCATCAACGAACTCGCAAGAGCGGCTCGTCTTTTCGGATTGGGCTCCAATCGAGACGCGAGCGGTCCGATTGTTCGCGCTAAAGCTGCGTCGGATCCGCCAAGCTCGAGCTTAAGGTGCCAACCGTGGCAGGTGATCGCACTTCGAAGGCTGCGGCCGACAACGAGTCGGATTCATCAAAAGCGGTTTTCCGACCGAATCGGCTCGAAGTCGAGGGACCCGAAGCGGATCTTGAAGCCGGGCTCGAAGTCGACGATGAACGAAGGCTGGAAACTCGTCGGGACCCCTTCCTAGCGTGCCAAATGTCGAGTCTTAAACTCGGCACTAGTACTACCCGGTCCCTCACGAGCGTGGAATTCGATGGTACAACACACGGAACACACGGGAACACGCGATTTTAGACGAGGTTCGGGCCCTCGGATCGAGAGTAATACCCTACGTCCTGTATGTTATGTATTGCCTTTAGCGATTTGCTAATTGCAAGATCTCGAAGAGTTTTCGGGGGTCTCTGCTCCGCCTTATAT
Source organism: Chloris gayana (assembly GCA_031894775.1). Lineage (NCBI taxonomy): Eukaryota > Viridiplantae > Streptophyta > Magnoliopsida > Poales > Poaceae > Chloris > Chloris gayana. Next base: position 209,823 of record JAUNZO010000714.1, on the reverse strand, counting down.
TTCCGGGGAGTCGAGTTACATGTAAAGTCCTAGTCGATTACACGGATTACATATATGGAAACTCTATCTTTAGCTTTCTTTACTAATTCGGAGTCCTAACGAGACTACGAATTATTCCTTAACTTGCTTCTCAACTCATCATATACCGGTATTGGTATCCGCTCGATCTCTATACCGGTATATAGAATCCTCTGTCATCCCGGACCGGTCGGGAACCGGTCTATTTGCTATCTCCATCACCTCAATCTTCATTGATTTGTTACCGTGTCTCTGCGCATACATTCCTTTATCATTTGTATACCCATAAGACAAGTATACGACGGGGCCTTCTTTTCTTTTACGGATGGGAGTTAGTGAATCTCAACCCTAACTCCATCCTGCAGATTGCTTTTTTCATCCATCTCTACGAGGCTTTCCTCGGTGTTCTTCCCGACTTCAAGTTATTCCAATACCTTTTCCAAATCCGCCCACTTCCCTCTTCGGACCACCAAGCTGCGGTAGGCGGAGTAGGAAATTCAATGCTTGGAGTGCGAGATGAATATTTCTCTATTTCCTTAAATAAAAGCATAGCCCGGTGGAAAAAAGGGTGGTTCTTCCGTGACAATCCCCAGCCTGCACTCCCTCCCTTTAGCACTAAGGTAGCCAAAAACTTCCCTTCTCCAGATACTAGGGAAAAACTCAAAGAAGATGGAGAAATCCTCGCGCTCTTGGCATGCATCAAATATCTAAAGGAAGTCAAAGTCGTCACTAACGAGACAGTCCTTTGGAGCTTCATAGTGCGAGGAGTCCAGCCACTCAAGAAGCAAGAACACCCGGCATGGTGTTTCAACGAAGACGTTGCCATTCCGTTGGATGGAACTCTTCTCCCCGATAAAGAGCGGTTGGAAGCCCGCCTCAAGCAAATGCTCCAGCCGAAACCGGATTTATCAAGATGCACGAGAGTGGGTCCGGCTTTCAGCTCGTCTAACCCTTGAGATCCGGTAAGTATCTCTCTCTCTTTATCTTTGAATCTTGTTATTTTTAACCTTCATCCTCTTACGTAAATTCAATTACTCAATACGGAAAATGGACAACTTCAAGAGCCACCCTCCTCTACCTCCAATGATACTTGGGGGAAGACTATGCGGGCAATACTGCTCCCCTCGCTGTCCGGGCCGGTCTTACTCAAGGCACTTCGGACCGGTCTTTCCCTCTGCCACCCGAGCATAGCTCCGAAGATATCCAAATCCGGAAAGGTGGTTCAAGCTCCTAGTACGAAGAAACGTACTACTTCCTTGACCATCGGCGGACCCGCTTCATCTTCTGCTGCATCGGGCGATACACGCACGGAGGCACAAAAACTCGAAGAGCGACGGAAAGAAGCGGAAGGCGTCGAAAGGGATCGCCAAGCCGCTCGGCCGCTTTTGAAGCTGCTTCGGGAAAATCTCAAGGAGCTCCTTCTTTAACGGATTCCCTATCCAATGTTCCCAAGTGGTCCGGTATGGCAGCCGGACCGGTCCAAGCGACATGGGAGAACCGGTATCATCGCCGCAAGTCCATCCAACGGCCAAAAGGACTGCGAGAGGGAACCATCGAGGATTCTCAAGGTCCCTCCAAGAAGATCAAGACGTCCACCGGCTTCAAGAAAGCTACCTCGTAAGTCTTCTATATCACTATTCCTTTCCGAATTGTTTTCATCCTAATCTTATGGTACTTGCTTCTTTTCGCAGAATCCCTTCTAATTTCCAAGCTAGCATAGCTAGCTTTTTGAGAAACAAAGCTTCTACTCCAGCTCCAACCGGTAGTGCTTCCACTACCTCCTCCGTTGCACCCCCGGCTAGTGCCAAGCCATCCGAAGCTCCAAGTGCGGCACCCGCAAAGGAAATCCATGCCGCCTCCGGTGCGGGAGCTTCGTCTCAAATCACCGAAGATCAAGTCTGTCAATATTGGAAGCTCATCCGCTAGCAACCTCCCTCCCCAGGCAACTCTATTCAAAATTCCTCCAGAGCTCTCACTCGGGACCGATCCGGGTGGAAGAAATTCCTCGTCGGCCTAGGACGACACGCAAATCTGCGGGAGAACCCGGATCGGCCAAAATGGTAGTCGGAGATGTGGAGGTGGACAGCTCTAGTGGAGCTAGAACGTTCACTGCAACGGCTCAATGGGACGCCCTCCAAGAGGAAGAGGCCCTGAAGAAATTCTCCGAGTCCGGCCAGGTACATCCTTACGCTTCAATGGTTTCTTCAAGCAATTTCTTTTTGATAATTGAATCTCTTACTCCTTCCTTCTTTTAGGTTCTTCGAAAAACTTCGAAGCTAAAAATGCTATAATCGCTCATCCGGAGGAAGAGCTATGCACCAATCAAGAGCGATTGGTTGAACTTGAATCTCGGACGACGGATCGAAATCCAAGGAAATCGATCTGTGAAAAGGAAGCCAATCTGTTGAACACCCACCGGCTGATGGAGGAACGTCGGCAGGAGATCATCAAGCTCCGCAAAGAAATCCGGAGTAATACTCTTAATTTTATCTGTACATTCCATATTTTTCTTCTTGCCTCTCTCTCGACCGGTCTTACTCCTTATCTCGAGCACTTGAAAATCTTGTCGCTGCTCATAAGAAAGCGGAAGAAATCCTTTACGAAAAGGCAAGCTGCTCAAGAGCACGCTCTTCGGAAGGCTCTCGAGTTGAAGAACAGCAAGCAGCTCGAATCGGAGAACTGGAAGGCGAACTTACCGCCAAAGATAATATTACGGCACAAACACTTCGCTCCAACAAGATGCACGAAGGCGATAATGCTCGCTTGAAGGCCGAATTAGCTGAAGCTTTAGAAGCGATAAAAACGGCGCGAGAAGACAAGGAAAGTGCTACGAGGACTGCCCATGAATCTACCCGACTTCCTCTCAAAGCGAAAGAACGCGAAATCCAGCGTATGATAAAGGTTGAGACCAAGCCGAGAGAATCCAATGTTAACATCAAAGGCAGATTCGAGCTGCAGAAATCGAGCACGGACGTAAGTTACTTCTTCCTTATTTCTTCTTATGAGATTCCTTGAAAATACCGATCTGTAGCGATACTTTTTTCTAATATTTTTGCCTTCTTTAGAACTTGCTGCGAGTACAGTACGAACAGCTGGAGTATCTAAATGGTGGTCAAACTATTGATCCAAATAAGATAGATCTCGAGTCCGCCATCTAGGCCTTCCCTAGAAAAATCAAAGAGCACTCCGGGATGGTTGTCACCTGCAGGAGGAGGTCATATTGCTGCCATAATCCAATCTTGGACTCCGGTCGAGGATTGTGATTTCAACTTTCTCGGGGATGGCGCCCACCCGGAGACTACGAAGATCGGTTCAATGAGTTGAAGAACTCGTGTGACATCCCCTCGGGACACCCGGAGTCGGTACAGGGGGACACTCGACGAAGCGAGTTACAACGGTTCATCATCTCATACAAGCCAGAATATATACATTATGGTATAATACAACCGAGGTTTTCGAAATACAAACATTGTACAGCGGAAGCATGATACATTAGTGAAGTTAGAATACTACGATTCTTGCAGCGAAACTTATTCTCTTTACAACAAAAGACCACTAGCGTGATGTACTTGAGCCCGTCGTACATCACGATCCTCCTCGCTCGGGATGTCGGGATTCGTTCCCACGGGAGGGAACCACCCTCGGGACACCTGTTCCTCTTCCGGAAAGCTACCGTACGAGTCGTGGAAGTACGACTCGGGTCCTGAAAACATAACGAACAAACCCTGAGTATTCTAATACTCGGCAAGACTGACCCGTCAACGAGGCACGCTAAGGCCGATGCCTAGTATGCAAAGGCTTTCCGGCTGTGGAGTTGACTCACTTGCAAAATAGCTCTAATGGTTGATCCTTACTTTCAAGTTTTAGCTCGAGTTAAGTTCAATAGAGAACAAGGTTTTGCGAGTCTACAACTACTGCAATCAAGTTTGCAAGACAAGATCATTTTTCGACCAACAATTCTTTCATCTCTCATCCTCATCTTTCGAGTTGATTACTACGATGTGACGAGCTAAACAAGCGGTACTCATTACCGCGAGGGACAGCGATTTGAATCGATTTTATACCAGTGGCAAAACCCGACTACACGACGTATACGCACCACATCGGTCATATACGACAACTTTTCCGCTAGCACTTGACGGAAGACTAGCCATTTCCAACTCCCCGGGAATATGGCGACTCCACGACCGCCCTCGTGACCGTCCCATTTCCCTCCCGTGAGACTAACCTCTCACTAACGACCGATAAAAGAGAGTTGGCTACGCTACCTCTCGCAGGGCGGTAGGGTACATCGACTTGTCTGGGCCCATGATACCAGCATGTAGTACGAGTACGTTCAAACTTGTTCAACTAAGCCGACAACGGTACCGTCCTTGACCGACTCGGACGGGGCTACCACCTTGCAAGACCTCATCTCCGTCTTGCCCTTTCTCCTACGGGGCCCGTCCGGTCTCGGCTTTATTAACATCCTCACTTCCACTCTCATCTTTCTCTTATCATTCTTCTTGGTATAAAATTGAACCAGTCATTATCCTATATCTCGCGAGTAGTGTAGGACACCACCCGACTTCTACCGATTCCCTATGACTTAAGCTTAGCGGTTATCGAACTCTATTGAGCTACCTGTACCAGGTATAGCATAAACAAATGGAAACCTATCTCATGCATCTAGGGTATCAAGCAACTCCTATAACCTAATGCACAATCACGACTCATTAACTGTGATAGAAGAAAAGACTTTAAAATCATAGGTGGGATGCACGGGGCTTGCCTGGATTTGAGTCGAGGTTAGCTTCCTCGACGTCGTTGGTCGACTTCGACGTTCTCGTCTCCGAGTCTCGAACTCGGACGGAACCTCGACCACGCCAGGACCTAGGTCGACCAACAATACGTCGCAAATCACAACCATGCATGCATGAATGTACATGATATGATTATGCAAGGGTTTCCTTAAATACGTTCATCAACTAACAATTATCGATTAATTATGTTCGGTAATTAACAATTAACAATTAATAATTCATCATGTTTATTAATTAACAATTTATAATTAATCAGGTTCCTTAATCAATAATTAACAATTAATCATGCTCGTTAATTAATACTTAATCATGGACCTTAATTAACAATTAATCTTGTTTATTATATAACAATTACACATAGAGTACTAAATTGAGATCACATGAAATGACGAGTGTTTATGTTTAATTTTGGAAAACAAACTTAACAAAAACTTTCGTCTGCAGTATCTCTAATATTTAAAGAAATTCATTTCTCAAATTAAGTATTTAATTAGCATAAAATAATAGATTATCTTAATTAAAAGAATGCAATTAATTAAACTATGAAATTATACTTTTTCAAAATAAGCATTTGAATACATAACTAAATAGAGAATAATTTTATGAATCTAATGAACTTTGTTTGGCATTTTTCTGATTTTTGAGCAATTTTCTATGAATATTTGAAAATTGACCAATTCCTGAAAATGAATAAACTTGAAAAAGAATTCTTGAATCATTGGGCCGAAAGTGACCGGCCCATTTGGCGCCGTGGCGGCCCAGTGACCCAAAAAAATAGCCCACCAGCCAGCGTGCGGCCCAGCTCGGGATGAAGTCGGCAACCATGGCCACGGCGGCGGAGGTGGCGGCGGCCTGCCGGAGTTTGGCCGGACGGTGACGAAACTCAAAAGTAACGAGCCACATGCTCAACTCAACACGTGGAACACGATGGTGGGGTCGCCGGCACCGGAGGATGACCGGAGAGGTACCGGCGGCGAGCGACGGCCTAGAGGAACCTTCGGCGGCGGCTGGAGCTCACCTCGGTTGACCAAAATGCAAACGGCTTGTGGTCGAAGCTTCACAGGACCGTGATGAACACCGGCATCGAGTTGGTAGAGGGTAGGGTGGGCCGCAAGCCGGTGCGCACCACGGAGGTAGTGGCGGCGGCACTCGTGCACGGGAAAAACGACTCCGGCCTTCACCTTGACGGGGAAAAAGAGACAAAAGGGGTCGGCGAGATGCTCCGGTGAGTTTCCCCACGCCGTGAAGCAACGTGAAGGCGAGAAACGCACCGGATGTGGAGAATTTTGCACGGGAGCTGATGGTGGTCGTCGGAGATGTCCCCTAGATAAACTTCAAAATACTTTCACGGCAGACCACGATTTGGGGCGGCTCTCCTCCTGGAACTTGAGGGGAAGGGGGCGCGTGCGGGGGCATCCTTGGTTCGGTCGGGGAGGAAGCGAGGGCCACGGGCGCCGAGGTTGGGTGTGGCACGGCAATGGCGGCCGGCTCGAGAGCGAGAGAAAGAAGAGAGAGGAGAAGGGGTCTGCCCCTCCTTTATCCGGTGGGGAGCGACGGGCGACGTGGCATGAGGTTGCAGCGTGGCACGGAAGGACGAGGGCGCGCGGTCGGGCTGCTGCCGGCGCGGCTCGGTGGCGAGGCGGTGCGGGAGGGAGAGAGGAGAAAGAGAGATTGGCCACCGGCCCTGTTCCATACTTTTACACAAAACCCTCTCGACTTTGGTTTAATTGAAAAACATATTTCTAGCACTCGAAAAATTCTAAAAAAAAATTCAGGGATGGATTTGAAAACATTTTAAATCTTTTTCCTTATTGGCCGAAGTTCAAATTATAAATATTTTTTGGACTAAAAATTCATGTTTTAAATTAAAAAGAGGAGCTTTTCATTATTTTTTGTAGACATTGTTACAAAGCAAAATAATTCCATAGCAATTTCATAAATCTTTTATCTTTATGTTTAATCAACGAGAAAATGTTAAACACCATACTTTACTTTTATTTAAATTCTTTTTAAGAATTTAATTTAGCTTAAGTTAAATTGGTATTTTATGTGCACTTCTTAACACAAAATTAAATATTTTTTTACAATGCACATGATGACATGATCATGAATGACATGAGATGCACTTTCAATTGTTAGGGTTGTTACAACTCGCTCATTGGTACTTGTTTCGGAATTGATAGAGGATGTTCCTCTTGATCCAACGGGTGTTCCTACGAATGTAGCTCCAGTGACCTTTGCCCTAGATCAAGATGAGCAAGATGCAGCAGCTGCCGCCAAGCGACGAGTAGAAGAGGCATTTGAAGATTTAGATGCTGATTTATTGTTACTTTCTTCGATTCGAAGAAACGATTGACGATAGGTTAGCTGAAAATCCTAAGACCGGTGATACTGGTACTTCCAGCGATCTGCTCGATAGATTTTGTATTAGGGCCAACTTGCTTTTGTAATCAAACATCTTGATTATCTTGCTATTTAGGTTATTTTCTTTTCTATATGAATACTGGTTTCACCATCATACTTACTAACTTCTTTGCCCAAGACATGATGGTTATTTCAGCTAAAACTAACTATGACCAAATTACGGCTCTAATCAACACGAGATCACAATTCATAGTTATAGATTACTTTAACAAGATCATGTAACATAGGAAAAAAGCTAGGTTGTAAGATCTAAAATTTCACAGATTGCTCTTAACTCGCAGCCTACCAATCGGTATTCATAAGAAAAATGCTACACAATTTCCTTTCCTGAACATACCGAGTCTTAAAGCGAAAAGAAACAGACCGCTCTCAACATAGCAGCCTACTCGACTAAATGACTGGTCTTATTATTCAGGAATAACACAATATCACGACTCTCGTAATACAGACCCTTAGCTCGATAATTTAATTCAAAATTAAAATATTGAGACACAAAAATCAAACACATTCTCATTGGACAAAATAACTTTATTATAATATGAAGAAATTTACAAAAAATACCTTTAAGTATAAAAACGACGAAGTCTGTTCAATGTTCCAAGAATTTGGAATTTCTTCTTCCTCCAAGGTCATAAGCCTATAAGCCCCGGTCTGGAAACCGATTTAACCGAGAAAAGGTCCCTCCCGGACCGATGACAACTTATGCCTGTTCTTGTTGGACTGAATCTTCAGAAGAACCAAGTCTCCTACTTGGAATTCCCGTGTTCGAACATTGTGATCATGACAACGACGCAATCCTCGATGATATTTGGCTGCTTGAATCAAAGCTTGATCCCTCAATTCTTCCGCAGCAATCAGCTCAACCTAGCGCTGATCTTCATATTTCTCTTCATCGTAGTATTGTACCCGAGCTAACACCATATTCACTTACGTAGGTAGCATGGCTTCGGATCCATACACCAAAGAAAAAGGAGATTGCCCAGTAGCCCTACTAACATTAGTGCGTAGTCCCCAAAGTACCCAGGGCAATTCCTTAACCCACTTTCCTGCATACGGCTTCAAACGGTAAAAAATTCTAGGTTTAAGACCGGTCAAAATCATTCCATTAGCTCGTTCCACCTGTCCATTGCTTTCGGATGTGACACCGACGCATATTGTATCTTAATTCCCAAACTTTCAGCATAATCCTTGAAGAACTACGAAGTAAGCCGAGGCCCATTATCGGTAATGATACGTGCGGGACTCCAAAGCGCACGAATATGTTTTGCAGAAACTTGATCGCTCGGGCCATAGTCGTACTAGTAATGACTTCAGCCTCAATCCATTTAGAGAACTTATCTATCGCCACAAAAATATGCGTGAATCCTCCTGGCGCCCTTTTAAAGGATCCAACAATATCCAGCCCCCAAGTAGAAAAAGGCCAAGTCATTGGAATTAAGCGCAACTCGTGAGCTAGAGCATGAGATTGTACGGCGAAAAATTGACATCCCTAACAATTCTTGACCACTCGTGCGCATCGTCCGTCGTCTGTAGGCCGATAAAATCCTTGTCCGAACAACTTCCCAACTAGTGTCTTCGAAGAAGCATGATTTCCACAAATTCCCCTGTGCACGTCTTCGAGCAATTGAATGCCATCGAAACCGATACACATTTCATCGAATATTAACTCCACGCCTATATAACTCTCCTTCGAGAATTAAATAATTGCATGCTCGAACCTCTAATCTTTGCTTCTCCACCTTATCTTCCGGAGTTTTACCGGACTGCAGATAGTCAAGGTATGGAGTACGCCAATCAGAATCAATAATCATCATGTCAAGTGGCCGAATATCTTCGACAAAATTGCTCCTTCAACGTTGATTACGTTCTCTGTCTTATCCGGTAAGGCCGCTTCTTCGACTGGTCCTTCGAGACTACTTTCTTCGACTGGTTCTTCAAGACTGCTTCATCTACGATCTCTGTAATAGTAGCCTTACGCTCCATCTTTATGGATGGCTTATCCAATACTTGGAGGAAGACACCGGGTGGAAGCTGCCTGTCTTGAAGACCCCGGTCCAGCTAACTCATTCGCAGCAGAATTGTTTTCGCGCAATATATGAGAAAATCGCAGACCATCAAATTTATCTTCATGTTTCCTAACCTCTTGTCGATAAGCGATCATATGATCATCGTGAGCATCCCACACCTTGTTAACTTGACTTATTACCAGCATTGAATCACCATATATGTCTAATCGTCTAACTCCTAACGAAACGACTACTCGAAGCCCATGAAGCAAAGCTTCATACTCCATGATATTATTCGAAGCATTGAAATGCATTTGCAAGACATATCCGAGTGGTTCTTTACGTGGGGTGAGAAGCACGACCCCAGCCCTGCGCACGAAAGCTGCCGGGACCCGTCGAAGAACATCACCCAATACTCCATCGTCTGGATCCCCTGCGGAATCTGCGTCTCCAACCACTCTGTTATGAAATCAGCTAAAGCCTGTCCCTTGATAGCTGTCCGTGAAGAAAACGTAATCTCATATTGGCCAAGTTCTTTAGCCCACTTAGCAACCTGGCCCATCGCCTCTCGGTTTCGCACAATATCCTCAATGGCAATCCCAGTCTTAACTTCAATGGGGTGCGCTTGGAAATAATGTTTCAGCTTTCGAGAAGTTATCACAACAGCATATATTAACTTCATGAATCGGAGATATCGTATGACATCCCCTCCGGGACACCCGGGAATCGGTACGGAGGGACACTCGACGAAGCGAGTTACAACGAGAACATCATCTCATACAAGCCGAGATATATACATCATGGTATAATACAACCAGGTTTTCGAAATACAAACATTGATGCAGCGGAAACATAATACATTAATGAAGTTTAACATCCTACGAGTCTTTAGCGGAAGCTTATTTATAATACAACTCAAAAGGTTTCACCGAACGTCGTGATGTACTTGAGCCCTTCGTACATCACGGTCCTCTCTCATCAAGGTGTGGGAATACGTTCCCACTGCAGGGAACCTCCCTCCGGACATTGCTCTTCCTCGGGAAAACTGCCGTACAAGTCGTGATAACACGACTCATTCCCTGTGAGGTAACGAACAAACCGTGAGTATTCTAATACTCGACAAGACTCGACCCGTCAACATGGCACGCTAAGGCCGACGCCTAGTATGCAAAGGCTTTTTGGCTGTGGGGTTTACTCCTTTGCGAAAAACAGCATTAGAGGGTGGGTCCTTACTTTCGATATTTTAGCTCGGTATTAAGTTCATTAACTTGGATGTTTGCACCTATCACTATTACAAACAAGTTTGCGAGACAAGATCATATAGATCGAGTTATCCTTTCAACCCTCATCTTCATCTTCCAGTATTAATTACTACGATGCGACGAGCTAAACAAGCGGTACTCATTACTGCGAGGGACAGCGATTCGAATCGATTTATACCAGTGGCAAAACCCGACTACACGACGTATACGCATCACAGCGATCGTATACGACAACCTTCCCGCTAGCACTGACGACAGACTAGCCATTTCCAACTCCCCGGAAGTATGGCGACGCCACGACTATCCTCGTGGTCGACCCATCTCCCTCCCGTGAGACTATCCTCTCACCGACAGCCGATAAAGAGAGGCGGCTACGCTACATCTCCGGGGCGATAGGGTACATCAGCTTGCTGGGCCCATGATACCAGCATGTAGTACGGTACGTTCAAACTTGTTCAACTAAGCCGACAACGGTACGGTCCTTAACCGACACGAGACGGGGCTACCACCTTGCAAGACCTCTCCGTCTTGCCCTTTCTCCTACGGGGCCCGTCCGGTCTCAACTTCATTAACATTCTCACCTCATCATCTTTAGTGTCAACACACAAACGCTTAAAGCCTCCATGCTTTAAGTGCCCTAACCAGCTACCGTTGCCACTATGGATTAAGCTTAGCCTCTATCGAGCTACCTGTACCGAGTATAGGATATACAGACTGGAAACCTATCTCATGCATCTAGGGTGTCAACCAAACCCTAACACCTAATGCACAAGCATAAGCTGCACTATGTGAGAAAATAAAATATTTAAAAACATAGGTAGGATGCACCGGGCTTGCCTTGAGTTTGGTCGAAGTTAATCTCCTCGGCGAGCTGGGTCGATTTCGAGATTCCGGCTCCGACTCGCCCTCGGGTGGAACCTCGATCACTTCGGAACCTAGTCGACCAGACAACGCATCGCGAATCACGATCATGTATGCATGAATGCATATGATGAGAGGATGCAAAAGTTCATGAATTAAGCCTTGTATTAACATAATGATTAACGTTTAATTACCTTGGTTAATTAACGAGTTAAAGATAAGTCTATTTATTAAACGAGTAATTAACAATTACTTAAGCTGATTAACGAGTGTTTAATTAAGATTAACATTAATTAATGTTGTTCCCTTAATTTCTTGATTAAGGTTACTAATTACTTAAGTTGAATAATTAAGGAATTATTCTGATTTATTAAGCAATAATTAACTAATTACTTTAAGTGACTAAAGAAGAATAGATTAGAATTACATGAAATAACATTGTTTAAATTTAATTTTGGAAAAAAATAAAGTTTATTATTAATTTCGTCTGCAGTATCTTCTTTATTAATAAAAATCATTTTTTTTCATAATTAAACATTTTATTTACACAAAATATTAGGCCTTCTTCACTCAAAGAAAGTAATTACTTATTAATTAATAAAATAAATTACTCAAAATACATATTTTATTTCACCAATGGTTAGATCTCATTTTTATGAGTTAAACAAGGTTGGTTTGATATTTTTCTGAATTTTATTGAATTTGCTACGAATTTTGAAGTTTGAATCAATTCGAAAAAGATTAAATTCGAAAATAAGGAAAACGAGTGCTATTGGGCCGAAAGTGACCGGCCCAACGGTCGGCAGCCCGACAAACGAGCCGGCCCAAGCGGCGTCTCCGCGACTCCACGGCCCACTCGGCCCAACAACCCGAGCGCGGCCGGCTCGGCTCGGCCTCGTGCGCCATGGCGCCGAGCGGCCGGGCTGCGGCGGCGGGTCGCCGGAGATGGTCCGGAAGCTCCGAGCTCGCCGCGGACCCTCCGGAACGCTCCCGGCGTGAGGCGACCTCTCTAGCACCGACGCGCTCACATGAGCTCCACCCTAGACACGCCGGCGGCGAGGTGCGGCTCCACCGAGCGTTCGGCGATGTCGCACGCGACCCACGGTGCATGAAATCCCCGCCGATTCTTCCTACGGCATCACGGGAACAAGGGCTACACCGGCGCCAACACGGTCGACGCCCGGGTGGCCGGAACAGGGCTCGCATCGGAGGCCGGCGGAGAATCCGCGGTCGGACTCGGGAGAAACACGGATTCGGCCACCGTGGTTGGAAAACTGGAACCAAGGATGGCCGAGAGACTAGAGAGTAACATTGCGCACAACATGGAAGAAGAAAGGAGGATGATAACGCACCGGAGCGGAAGAATTTTGGAGCGGCGGCCGGACACGTCGGAGATGGCGGCTTCGGGAAAACGGCTCCGCTCGTCGAGGTTAGGGCTGCTCGTCGGGAATGGAGACCGGGCACGGCTCCGAGCGTGGGCGTGCGGCGCGGGCTGGGGTTGGTGGCTTGCCGGAAAGGTGGCCGGAGGCGGCCGAGCGGGGTGGAGGACAGGGCGCGGCCCGAGCGGAAGAAGACCAAGGGAGAGGAAAGGATGAGCTCGGCGGATTTTATCCCCTTCGCACGTCGGTTGGAGCCGACGCCAGCGGCTGCGTGGCGGTGAGGCACCTGCGTGGCGTGCGGCGTGGCGGCCTGGCCGGAAGGCGGTGCCGGGGCGGCGCTGCGTCGGTGAGAGAGGGAGAGAAGAGAGATTGACACGGGGGCCCTGACATTTTACATAAAACCCCCGGGTTTTTAACTAATTGAAAAGCTGATTTCCGGGGCTCCAAAAATTCCGTAAAAATTAAGGGAGATATTTGAAAATGTTTTAAACATTTTTCCTTTTAGGTCCAGGTTGAAATTCCAAACTGTTTTCGAAATAAAAATTCAAGTTTAAATTAAAAAGGAAAGCTTTGTTTATTTCTTGCACTTATTTTCACAAAGCAAAATAATTTCCGGATAGTTTTGTAAAATCTTTATTTATGATATTTAAGCCAAAGAAAATGTTAAACATGAATTTTCTTCTTATTTTATTTCTTTTTAAGCATTTCCTTTATTCCTTAGCTGATTTGATATTTTATGTGCATTTTCTTTAACAAAGTTCAATATTTTCACAATGCACAAGATGATATGCTTGATGAATGACATGAACAGGCACTTTTGTATTTAGGGTTGTTACATATCGCATTCGTGATTCAGTAAGAACTTCACTTACAAAATATACCGGATCTTTGTACCAATTGCAGATATCCTCGTTCCTTCCGATCGATCGCCAAAACCGTGCTCACCACATGGGTTGTTGCGGAAATATACAAGCTGAATAGTCTCGTCCGGTTCGGCGGTACCAATACCGGAGGGTTGCTAAGGTATTCCTTGAGCTGATCAAGCGCGGCTCGTGCCTCGTCTGTCCACTCAAACTTATCTTGCTTTTTAAGCAACTTGAAGAACGAAAGTCCACGAACTCCCGGTCTTGAGATAAAACGGTCGAGAGCAGCCATACTACCGTCAACTTCGAACATCCTTCAAGCAACTCGGGGGTTTCATGTTGATGATCGTCCGGATTTTTTCGGGTTAGCTTCAATGCCTCGCCATGACACTAGGTAACCCGAGTAATTTCCTAGAACGAACTCCAAACACGCACTTTCCCGGATTGATTCATGGAAAAATTCCGCAGATTGCGAAGGTCTCGCTAGGTCGAGAGAAGATCCTCGGTTTTCGAGATTTTACCACTATATCATCAATATAAGCTTACGTGTTCCTTCCCAATTGCGGATCCAAGCAACGTTGTATACCGCGTTGATACGTAGCTCCGGCATTTTTTAATCCAAATGGCATAGTCGTATAGCGAGTATGCTCCGAAGGAGGTAATAAACGCGGTCTTTATTTGATCTTCAACTCTCTGTGGTATTTGATGATATCCTGAGTAAGCATCAAGAAAACAAAGACGCTCGCAGCCGGCGGTCGAATCAACAACTTGGTCAATCCGAGGCAGCGCGAAAGGGTCTTTGGGGCAAGCTTTGTTGAGATCAGTATAATCTACCTATCGGCGCGGTATACAACGTTGTTTGGATTCACAATTGGGAAGGAACGCAGAAGCTTACGTTGATGATATAGTGGTAAAATCTCGAAAGCGAGGATCTTCTCTCGACTCGGCGAGACCTTCGATAATCTGTGGAATTTTTCCATGAAGCTCAACCCTGGAAAATGTGTATTTGGAGTTTCGTTCGGGAAATTACTAGGTTACCTAGTGTCATGGTGAGGCATTGAAGCTAACCCAAAAACTCCGGACGATCATCAATATGAAACCCCGAGTTGCTTGAAGGATGTTCGAAGTTGACGGGTAGTATGGCGGCTCTCGGCCGTTTCATTTCAAGACTGGGAGTTCGTGGACTTCCGTTCTTCAAGTTGCTGAAGAAGCAAGATAAGTTTGAGTGGACAGACGAGGCACGAGCCGCGCTTGATCAACTCAAGGTACACCTTAGCAATCCTCCGGTATTGGTTCCCCAGAACCGAGACGAGACCATTCAGTTGTATATTTCAGCAACAACCCATGTGGTGAGCACGATTTTGGCGGTCGATCGAAAGGAAGAGGGACATCTGCAATTGGTACAACATCCGGTATATTTTGTAAGTGAAGTTCTTACTGAATCACGGATGCGATATCTCCGATTCATGAAGTTATTATATATTGTAGTGATAACTTCTCGAAAGTTGAAACATTATTTCCAAGCGCACCCCATTGAAGTTAAGACTGGGTTCGCTACTGGAGATATTATGCGGAACCGAGAGGCGATGGGCTAGGTTGCTAAGTGGGCTATAGAACTTAGCCAATATGAGATTACGTTTTCTTCGCGAACGACTATTAAGGGACAGGCTTTAGCTGATTTCATAACACGGTGGTTGGAGACACAAGTCCCGTAGGGGATTCAAACGTTGGAGTATTGGGAGATGTTCTTTGATGGGTCCCTGCAGCTTTCAAGCGCGGGGTCGGAGTCGTACTTCTCACCCCACGGAAGAAACCACTCGGATATGTATTACATATGCATTTCGAGCTTCAAATAATACTTGCAGAGTATGAAGCTTTGCTTCATGGGCTTCGAGTAGCTATTTCGTTAGGAGTCGGACGATTGGATATATATGGTGATTCAATGTTGGTAATAAGTCAAGTTAACAAGGTGTGGGATGCTCATGATGATCATATGATCGCCTATCGACGAGGAGGTTAGGAAACTTGAAGACAAATTTGATGGTTTGCGATTTTCTCATATACTGCGTGGAAATAATTCTGCTGCGGATGAGTTAGCCGGACTAGCGTCTTCAAGACAAGCGGTTCCACCTGGAGTTTTCCTTCAAGTATTGGATAAGCCATCCATAAAGATGGAACACAAGGCTACTATTACGAGCTTGTGGATGATGCGATCTTGAAAAACCAGTAGGAAAAAGTAGTCTCGAAGGACCGGTCCGAAGAAGCGGTCTTATCGGATAAGACAGTGAGCGAAATCAATGCCGACGATATTCGGAACACAAGGCTACTATTACGAGCTTGTGGATGATGCAGTCTTGAAAAACCAGTAGGAAAAAGTAGTCTCGAAGGACCGATCGAAGAAGCGGTCTTATCCGATAAGACAGTGAGCGAAATCAATGCTGACGATATTCGGCCACTTGATGTTATGATTATTGATTCCGATTGGCGTACCCCATACCTTGACTATCTGCAGTCTAGTAAAACTCCGGAAGATAAGGTGGAGAAGCAAAGACTAGAGGTTCGAGCATGCGGTTATTTAATTCTCGAAGGAGAGTTATATAGGCGTGGAGTTAATATTCGATGAAATGTGTATCGGTTTCGATGGCATTCAATTGCTTGAAGACGTGCATAAGGGAATTTGTGGAAATCATGCTTCTTCGAAGACACTAGTTGGGAAGTTGTTCGGACAAGGATTCTATTGGCCTACAGCGGCGGACGATGCACATAGAGTGGTCAAGAATTGTCAAGGATGTCAATTCTTCGCCGGACGACCTCATGCTCCAGCCTCACGAGTTGCAATTAATTCCAATGACTTGGCCTTTTTCTACTTGGGGGCTGGATATTGTTGGACCTTTTAAAAGGGCACCGGGAGGATTCACGCATATTTTTGTGGCAGTAGATAAGTTATCTAAATGGATTGAGGCCGAAGTCGTTACTAGTACGACTACGGCTCGAGCGATCAAGTTTCGCAAAACATATTCGTGCGTTTTGGAGTCCCGCACGATATCATTACCGATAATGGGCCTCGGTTTACTTCAGAATTCTTCAAGGGTTATGCTGAAAGTTTGGGAATTAAGATACAATATGCATCGGTGTCACATCCACAAAGCAACGGACGGGTGGAACGAGCTAATGGAATGATTTTGACCGGTCTTAAACCTAGAATTTTTGACCGTTTGAAGCCGTACGCAGGAAAATGGGTTAAGGAATTGCCCCGGGTGCTTTGGGACCTACGCACTAATGTTAGCGGGGCTACATGGCAATCTCCTTTTTCTTTGGTGTATGGATCCGAAGCCATGCTACCTACGGAAGTGAATATGGTGTCCGCTCGAGTACGAGTACTATGACGAAGAGAAATATGAAGATCAGCGCCAAGTTGAATTGATTGCTGCGGAAGAATTGAGGGATCAAGCTTTAATTCAAGCAGCAAAGTATCATCGGGGATTGCGTCGTTATCATGATCGCAATGTTCGAACACGGGAATTCCAAGTAGGAGACTTGGTTCTTCGGAAGATTCGATCTAACAAGAACAGGCATAAGTTGTCACCGGTCCGGGAGGGACCTTTTCTCGGTTAAATCGGTTTCCGGACCGGGGCTTATAGGCTTATGACCTTGGAGGAAGAAGAAATTCCAAATTCTTGGAACATTGAATAGCTTCGTCGTTTTTATACTTGACAGTATTTTTTGTAAATTTCTTCATATTATAATAAAGTAATTTTGTCTAATGAGAATGTGTTTGCTTTTGTGTCTCAATATTTTAATATTGCATTAAATTATCGAGCCACGGGACTCGCTGTTTTAATAGCGATCTGTGATATTGTGCTATTCCTGAATAATAAGACCAGTCATATAGTCGGTAGGTCTGCTGTGTTGAGAGCGATCTGTTTCTTTTCGATTTAAGACTGGTACGTTCAGGAAGGGAAATGGTGTAGCATCTTTCTTATGAATACTTGATTGGTAGGCTGCAGTGAGAGCGATCTGTGAAATCTTAGATCTTACAACTTAGCTTTTTCCTATGATTACGTGATCTTGTTAAAGTAAGCTATAACTATGAATTGTGATCTGTGCTGATTAGAGCCGGAATTTAGTCATAGTTAGTTTCAGCTGAAATAACTATCATGTCTTGGGCAAAGAAGTTAATAAGTATGATAGTGACACCAGTATTCATATAGAAAAGAAATCTAAATAGCATGATGATCAAGATGTTTGATTACAAAAGTAAGTTGGCCCTAATACAAAATCTAAACGGCAGGACCGCTGGAAGTATCGGTATCACCGGTCTTAGGATTCTCAACTAGTCTATCGTCCAGCGTTTCTTCGGAATCGAGAGGAAGACAGTGGCAAATCAGCATCTAGATCTTCAAATGCGTCTTCTCATCGTCTGCCTGGCTGCATGCTTGCTGCATCTTGATCTAGAGCAAAAGCTGCTGGCACTACGTTTAGCGGAACACCTGTTGGATCAAGAGGAATATCCTCTATCAACTTCGAAACAAGTACCAATGAGTGAGTTCTTCAGCTCATTGAACCGATCTTCGATGGTGTTCGGGTGGGCGCTATCCTTGATAAAGTTGAAATCACAATCCGAGACCGGAGTCCAAGATTGGATTATAGCGGCTATATGGCCTCCTCTCGCAGCGGCAACCATTTTGGAATGCTCTCCGATTCTTCTAGGGAAAGCCCGGATGGCGGACTCAAGATCTCTCCGATTCTTCTAGGGAAAGCCCGGATGGCGGACTCAAGATCTATCTCGTTGGGATCAATAGTTTGACCGCCATTGAGATATTCCGAGTGCGTCATTGTACTGCAGCAAGTTCTGAAAAAAGCAAAAAATATAAGAAAGAGTTATCACTCGTAGACCGGTATTTTAAAAAGAATTTCATAAGAATGAATAGGAAAGAAGTGACTTACGTCTATGCCTGATTTCTGCGGCTCCGAATCTGCCCTTGATGTTAGTATTGGATTCTCTTAGCTTGAGAGCAAGCGGAGCAGATTTATGGGCGGTCTTCGTAGCGCTCTCTTTGTCGACCTGCGCTGTTTTTGCTGCTTCTAAAGCTTCAGCTAGTTCAGCCTTTAGGCGAGCATTTTCAGTTTCCGAGCATCTTGTTGGAGCGAAGTGCTTGCGCTAGGATGTTATCCTTGGCGGTAAGCTCGCCCTCTTTCTCCAATTCGAGCCGCTTGTTCCTCTTCAACACGAGAGCCCTCTTCAAGTGCTTGCTCCTGAGCAGCTGCCTTCTCGGAAAGGACTTCTTCTGCCTTCTTGTGAGCGGCAACGAGGCCTTCAAGTGCTTGAGATAAGGAGTAGGACCGGTCGGAGAAAGAGGCTACAAGGAAAAATATGGAATACATAGATAAAAATTAAGAGTATTACTCCGGATTTCTCGGCGGCGCTTGATGATTTCTTGCCGGCGTTCCTCCATCAATCGATGGGTGTTTAGCAGATTGGCTTCTCTTCTCTGCAGATTAGTCTCCTTGGATTTCGGATCGGCGGTCCGAGATTCCGATTCGACCGATCGCTCTTGATTGGTGCATAGCTCTTCCTCCAGAGCGAGCGATTATAGCACTCTTAGCTTCGGAGTTGTTCGGAAGAACCTAAAAGAATGAAGAAGTAAGGGATTCAATTATTAAAAGGAAATTGCTTGAAGAAACCATTGAAGCGAGAAGAATGTACCTGGCCGGATTCTCGAGAAGTTCTTCGGGGCCTCGTCTTCTTGGAGGGCGTCCCATTGAGCTGTTGCGGTAAAAGTTCTAGCTCCACTAGAGCTGTCCACCTCCACGTCTCCGACTACCATTTTGGCCGATCTGGGTTCTCCTTGAGATTTGCGTGTCGTCCTGGGCCGACGAGGAATTTCTTCCACCCGGAGCTGGTCCTAGTGAGAGCTTTGGAGGAATTTGGAATAGTGTTGCCTGGGTAGGGAGGTTGCTAGAAGATGAGCCTCCAATGTTGACAGCTTGATCTTCGGTGATTTGAGACGAAGCTCCTACGCTCGGAGGCGGCAGGGATTTCCTTTGCGGGTGCCGCACTTGGAGCTTCGGAGGGTTTGTCACTAACCGGAGGCGCAGTGGAGGAGGTAGTGGAAGCACTACCGGCGGGAGCTGGAGAAGCGACTTTGTTTCTCAAAAGCTAGCTATGCTAGCTTGAAAATTAGAAGGGATTCCGCAAAAAGCAACGAATACTATAAGACGGGATAAAAGCAATTCGGAAAGGAATAAAGATATAGAAGACTTACGAGGAGGCTTTCTTGAAGCCGGTGGAGGTCTTGATCTTCTTGGGGGGACCTTGAGTATCCTCGCTGGTTCCCTCTACGATCCTTTTGCCGCTGGATTGACTTGCGGTGTTGGGACCGTTTCTCCTGCATCATCGGGACCGGTCTGGCTGTCATCACGGGACCTCTTGGGAACATTGGATAAGGAGTCGATCGGGGAGGGAGCTCCTTGAGATTTTCCCAGGGCAGCTTCAAAGGCAGCCAGGGCAGCTTGGTGATCCCTTTCAACGGCTTCGCTTCTCTCGTCGCTCTTCAAGTTTTTGCGCCTCCGTGCGCGTATCGCCGACAGCGAGTGGAGGATGTAGTAGGTTTGCCAATGGTCAAGGAAGTAGTACGTTTTCTTGTACTAGGCTCTTGAACCACCTTTCCGGATTTGGAAATCTTGGAAACTATGCTTCGGGAGGCGAGAGGAAGGACCGGTCCGAAGTCCCTTGAGTTAGACCGGCTTGAACAGACCGGGGGAGCGGTATTGTTCGCATAGTCCTCCCCCAAGTATTGAGCGGTCGAGTTTGCATAAGAGAATGAAGGTTAAAAATTACGAGATTCGAAGATAAAGAAAGAGATACTTACAGGATCACGGAGGTTGGACGAGCTGAAAGCCGGACCTACTCTCGTGCATCCGGATAGATCCGGTTTCGGCTGGAGCATCCGCTCGATGCGGGCTTCTAATCGTTCTTTGTCAAGAAGAGGAGTTCCATCCAGCGGAATGGCAATGTCTTCATTGAAACACCAAGCCGGGTGTTCTTGTCTCTTGAGTGGCTGGACTCCTCGCGCTATGAAGCTCCAAAGGATCTGTCTCGGCGGTGACGCCTTTGACTTCCTGTAAATATTTGATGCAAGCCAAGAGCGAAAGGATTTCTCCGTCTTCTTTAAGTTTTTCCCTAGTATCTGCGGTAGGGAAATTTTTGGCTATCTTGGCGTCGAAGGGAGCAAGTGCAGCCTCGGGATTATCACGGAAGAACCATCCTTGTTTCCAATGAGCTATGTTTTTATTCGGAGAAATAGAGAAATATTCATCTGCGCTCCAGACATTGAATCCCTACCCCGCCGACTACGACTGGCGGTCCGATGAGGAAAGTGGGCTGATTTGGAAAAGGTATTGGAATAATTTGAAGTGGGGGAGAACTCCGAGGAAAGCCTCGCAGAGGTGGATGAAAAAAGCAATTTGCGGGATGGAGTTAGGGTTAAGATTCACTAACTCCCATCCATAAAAGAAAAGGAGACCCCTAAAGAAGGAGCAGCAAGGAAGATCAAGGCCACGGAGGAAAAAAGCTTTGAAAACCAATTGCTGAGAGTCGTCTATTCCCCATGGAACTTGGCCGGGGAAGGGACGCTCCGGTTTAAGATTGGCCGAGGAGGAAGGTATCCGTCACGGATCGCATCATTGAGAGATGTTTCCGTGACTTTGCTACTGCCAAGATCCCGAACGCCAAAAGGAAGCTGGTCGCGAGGAACGAGAGGAAGAAGATGCAGGATTGGCAGAAGATTTCATTTTACCCATCTTAAGAAGATCAAAGAAGAAAATCTAAGATTAGATTATGTGGAAGACAAGAGCGAAGAACAAGCAAATGGCGGGCGCGTATGAGCTTTTGGGAATGGGTTTGACCTAGGTCGACCCTTTGTTTCCTTTTATAGGCACCTGGGATGGGCTCGGGGTCTGAAAAGTTATCGGGCTATTTTGCAAGGCCCGATGGATTTAGTATTAAATGACTTATGTCGTGAATATGCAATTATGACCTAACGGCCATAAGGATATTAAAGATCTGTTATTTGTGTTAATTATGACCTAACGGTCATAAGGATAAGCCGTCGTACTTTTTGTGAATAAAAAGCGGTCCGAAATATGAAATTTTCAGATTGGAATTAAAGTAGTGCTGAATTTTGTAACTTAGCGAGTATGAAAGAGTTAGACTTTATCCGACTCGGTGATAATGGATGCCTTAGGCTGTGGGTGTTAATCATCCGGCTGATCACAGATCCTTGGAGACTCGAGTCGATGTGAGAATATGGGGAATAAACTGGTCCGATCAACCAGAATCTTTAGTTAAACGTGATATGACCGGTTAAACCGGTCTCGAAAAATGTGTTCTTGGCAGAAATTGCTAAGAGGGATATGATTTCATGGAAGATAGTAAAGCATAGTCTCTCCGGAAAGACTCTTGAATTATTTGCGATCCTCAAATGATACAAGAGTCGAGGGCTATACCTAATTAGGTGCACCTAATCGGTGCATCGTATCCAAGAGCGATGCCGTAACGATCGCGGGAGGTGGAAATTAATGGAAACACAAATGGAGTGGTCTCGTAACGATTGCATATCAAAGGAAAATAATGAAGAATCAACTAGTGGATTCTTGCATTATTTGAAAGGAGTTCAAATGATCCAAGAGTCGGGGCTATACCCAATTGGGTGCACCTAGTCGGTGCACCGAGAGAAGAATTTGCAATGATTATCTAATTAGGTTATAGGAAGGATAAACATACTAATTTTTTGGCTTTTTAAAGCGGTTCGAAGAAAGAAGAACCATTGCAGCAGATTAGAGTTCTTTTTAATTTTACCATGGAATCAAGACCAACATGCGGAAGACTGGTCGGTCTTATTCAAGGTCAAATAAAAAATTACTCGGGAGCTACTGTCGTATACTTGCCTTATGGGTATACAAATGATAAAGGAATGGATGCGCAAAGATACGGTAACAAATCAATGAAGATAAAGGTGATAGAGATAGGCGATGACTGGTTCCCGACCGATCCGAATAACAGAGGATTCCATATACCGGTATGGAGATCAGAGCGGGTATCAAGACCGACTTATGATAACTTGAGAAGCAAGTAAAGGAGTAATTTGTAGTCTGTTAGGACTGTGAATCAACAAGGAAAGCTAGAGATAGAACTCCCATATATGTAATCCGTGTAATCGACTAGGACTCGTATGTAACCCTAGCTCCCCGGATATATAAGTCGAAGCGGGGACCCCCAAAAGCTCTCTAAGATCTTGCAATTAGCAATCCGCTAAAGGCAATACATAACATACGGGACGTAGGGTATTACTCTCAATTGGAGGGGCCTGAACCTGTCTAAAATCTTGTGTTCCTGTGTGTTTCATGTGTTGAACCATCGAATTCCACGCTCGTAAGGGATCGGGTAGTACTAGTGCCGAGTTTAAGACTCGACAATTGGTTTGGCTATGATGGAAAAAATTTGGAATGAACTTCCGATAATATCCGGCAAGTCCGAGAAAACTACGGATGTGTTTGACGGTTCTCGGAGTCTTCATATTCAGCACTTCGTCAACTTTACTCGGGTCAACCGAAATTACTTCCGCTGAAATTATGTGACCCAAGAATGGAACTTGATTTAACCAAAATTCACACTTGTTGAATTTAGCATAGAGTTGATGATCCCGGAGTCTTTGGAGCACAATGCGAAGGTGTTCGAGCATGTTCTTCCTCGGACTTGGAGTAGATAAGAATATCATCAATAAATACCACCACGAACTTGTCCAATTCCGGCATGAGTACCAGTTCTTGAGGTACATGAAATAGGCCGGGGCATTTGTCGAGTCAAAAGACATTACGAGATATTCAAAAAGTCCATACCTCACGGAGAAAGTGGTTTTAGGAATATCCTCCGACCGAATTTTAATTTGGTGATAGCCGGAGCGAAGATATTTTGGAGAGAACCTTTGCACCAACTAATTGATCAAACAACATATCGATTCGTGGGAGAGGATATTTATTTTTGATAGTTACCGCGTTGAGTGGTCAATAATCGACACACAACCTTAGTGATTTGTCTTTCTTTTTCACAAAAAGAGCAGGGCAGCCCCAAGGTGATGAGCTTGGGCGAATGTACCCCTTGTCCATAAGGTCTTTAAGCTGCTCTTTAAGTTCTGCTAATTCATTCGGAGCCATTTTATATGGTCTTCTGGAAATTGGTGCGGTATCGGGCTAAAGTTCAAATTCAAATTCAACATCCCGATCTGGTGGCATGCCCGACAAGTCATCCGGGAACACATCGAGAAATTCACACACTACCGGAATGTCCTCCAAAGATCTACCTTCGAGGTGCTGAATTTGGGAGGAGGAGATTTTTGGACACGGCAATTGTAGGTTGGATGGGCCATAGAGAGGTGAGTTTAAATGCACGTGGCGGGTATCGATGTGCAGGACAGCCCTATGACATTTCATCCATCTCATTCCTAGGATCACATCTATTCCTTGACCTCCTAAGATGATTAGTCTAGAAGGATATATATTTCCGGCTAACTTCAACGGAACGTTTCTTATCTCACGGTTTGTATTTATGATGCCGCGGGAGATGTGATAGTGTATGGAATTTGCAAGGTGGTGGGGGATAGATGCAAATTATCCACACATGCTTGACTAATAAAATCATGAGTGGCACCGGAATAAAAAGAACGAAAGCGAGATGTTCATCAATGGAAAACATACCCTAGAGGACCGGTTCTCCGGCTTGCACATCTTCGGCCGTAGTAAAGTTGACACAACCGTTCTTGGTGGGGGTTTTGTTGTGGTTGTTGTTGTTACCGTGATTATTATTGTTCCCATTATTGCCGCGGTTGTTCTGGTTGTGATTATTCCCACCATTGTTGCTGTGGTTCTGGCGAGGATGCGGGCACTCCCCGATAAAGTGACCAACACCGCCGCAATTGTAACACGGCTGCTGCGGGGAAGGCCTGGCACCTTGGTGTTGCTGCTGCGAGGAATGAGTATGCCCACGGTGCTGATATGAGCTTTGTTGAGGACGGAAGGGCTGCTGCAATGTTGTGTGTTGCCCACCCATTTGAGGCACCAGGACACGGAATTTCTAACCAATAGGGCCGATCATAGCAAGCTAATACTTTTGAGATGGCACACCGGATGAATTGCCAGCGGTGCGCTTCCTCTTCTTGTCATCTTGATTGACCCGAATAGCATCCTCCTAGACAATGGCAGCACTCACTGGTTCATTGTACGTGCCATTCAAGAGAGCTAGCCGATCTTCCAATTTCGGGTTTAGACCTTTCTGAAAACAATCACGCTTCTTCTCATAAGTGTCAGCATGATAAGAAGCATACTTGAGCGAGGTAATTGAACTTCCGAGCATACTCTTGCACCATATTGGAGCCTTGCTTTAAGTCTACAAATTCTTGCAGCTTCCTTTCAATCACACCGTCGGGGATGTGGTATGACCGGAATGCTGCAGACAATTTCGGCCACAACACTTGGTGACCAGCGGGGAGTGCGGAGTTATAGTTAGCCCACCAAGCACTCGCCGACCCATGGAGTTGTTGTGCTGCAAACAAGGTCTTTTGATGCTCGGTGCAGTTCAAGAGAGCGAATTTCGACTCCACAATACGCAGAATATTATCTGTTTCCGGGGGATCCTTAGCCTCTGCGAACGTGGGCGGTTGGGTTGCCCAAAAGTCCACATACGAAGTGGGGTGTGGCTGTGGTGGAGGAGCCGGGCCCCGAGCATTATTGCTCCGACTCGCCATGAACATCCGAAACATTTCATTCTGGTTGTGAACAAGCAGCTCCATGGCTGTCATTGGAGGTGGCTTAGGTGGCTGCGACGAACCACCCTCTCCGGAAGGATCCACTGTACGACGAGTGTTCACCATCTCGTCACACAATTAATCATATCATTAGCCTCAGCATTTTTTGAGCTAGAGACATATGATAATAATTAAGGGACATAGTATGAAAGGAAAAATCAGATTGCATCCATAGAAAGAAATTTTCATATGAAGCGTGAAATAATCTGATAAAAGCATATGTTTATTAAACATAAACTTGGTCTTTCGTATACCACAATGGTAACCCATTTGTACAACAAAAGTGCGAGATATTAACACGTTATGACGCGCGGGTTACACGTTTTCGATTTTTACTTGCTAGCTATTTACCCATACTTCCTATGCTGCCATATTTACACAAAATACAGCGACCATGATGTTTTAAGTGCGTACAAGCCACTGGTTAAGTTCTAGCACACTACACTTAATTTATATGACCTTCCCTAGAGCTACCCATAAGCCTAGGCGTCGCTATCGGCATCCGAATTCACATCCGGATCGTTGATATCGGAAGCATCGCTAGCGGCATCATTTCCATTTTTCTCCTGTGGTGGTGGCTGCAATAAATTCCAATGGGCTGCTAGCAACACTTGATGTTCATGCTGCAGCTGAGCCAATAAATTCATGTTAGTCCGAGCTGTCTCGAGCTGTCCGTGGAGAAACTGCATGGTGGCCTGCTGTGAGTGAATGGTCTCATCCTTTTTAGTTATGGCTCTCGAGCGGCATTCAACTCATTTATGGCCTCAATCCTTTCCTCATCACAAAAAGTAGCCATCTGCTCGGCCTCAACATTCTCTTGTTCAGCTCTTTCCTTCCCACGGTCTGCGACAACGCGCAAACCATCGCTGAAAAGGAGATCATCTTGAACTTCCTCGAGGCTTGCAACAAGGGCAGTGTTCTCCTTTTCCAACTCAGCGATACGAGTGATCAGCTGTTTGTTCTCATCCTTGGCCAGGTAGTAGTCGTCGGAGACGTCGGTGAGCCGATCGGTGAGGTCCTCCACTTCTGCACTCAACTTATTCCTTTCGGCCACAAGTAGTCTCACATTAAACAGTAGAGAAATTAATAATAAGGTGCCAAAGGATCTAGCATAATATAAGTAAGAAGAACGGTGCATAAATGAAAGTGACTAGACTTTACAACGAAACCGGTGACCACAAAACAGTTCTGGAACTAGTAGTTTTCACCTCTGGTATGAATAGAAATAATTACCAAAACCTTAACAAAGGTCTAGAGAACTTTACAAGCTTTCCAACGCATCCTAAAATACATAAAAAGCTTAAGCGGATCAAAAGTTACGGCGATTTCCGGCTCTACCGGGTTCTGCCGGAAATTCTGGCAACTCGGCAACCTATGGCAACTCTACTTGCTCTTTGTTTTTGCCTATTTGACGACCTTATAAACTTTTCCTGACCTACTTGATACTAGGAAGGTAGTGGGGAATAACATGAGCTTTCCATAATGGGGTAGATCGTTTAATTTGGATATGTAACGCAGAAGTTATGACGATTTTGGCAAAACACCCGAAATTTGGCAACTCGGGTAAAACTGGCAATTTTGGCAACTTTTGCTAGGGCTTCGGGTAAATTGATTTTTAGCCTATTTAATGACCTTTTCAAGCCTGAGTGTGATTACAGGGTTGTAGCACATATCATGAGCTTTCCAGATTGGGGTCAACCATTCCATTTGGATTAGTGATTCAAAAGTTATGACTGTTTTTTAAAACTAGCAATCGAGGAGGGGGGGGGGTTAGTTGCCGACAGTGGGTATTTTCTTCCCGATTTCACGTTTTCTTGCGTTTTGTTGATTCGGGGACCTCGTGAGTTGATTAGGATCAATAAATTGATGTTAATGATATGCAAATGCTATGAATGGCATGAATGATGACATGAGATGTCGTTTGGCCTACGTCCTTTCAAAATTAAAATGGGTGTGGCCGGTATATAACCGACCACTCGTTTTTGTGGCAACACACAAACGATCTCCACACAAAAGCTACACGAGCTATGGTTCGTGATTAGCGTACCTACAAAGCTCATTTCAGAAATATTACATCAAATTCAAAAGAAACTATGAAAAGAATCACATATCTACTATATTTCACATAGTAACGGTCAATTGAAAGAACCGCCCCGTGGATTGCCACGAGCCAACATTGTCCTGCGGGCACGGGGCGCTAATTTAAATTGCAAACATACCCGAGCTAAGCCGTAGATGCAAAATTTAAACAAGCATAACCCGGGGTTAGTTTGCCACTCGCTACTTCTATTATAGACCTTAATTGGGCTTTCTAGGTCATTCCTCACCGGAAAACACGTTTGAAATTTTTAAGAACGATCATCAACGTACGGCATATCCCGACACGGCTCGATACCGGTTGTGACACCCCTACCTTGCAAAGCAAGAGGGATTGTCGCACAGGACCATATCGGGAGACATTCGACGAACCATAAGTTCTGAAATTCAGATTACACATACTTATGTTCGGGTTTACATTACAATAATATACATGAGCGAAGCGTAATATCTCGACGATAAATATATAACAACTTAATAGGAAACCACATCAGCCCACACGACGTGGTTTCACTCCTGGTTTGGTGATGCCGGAACCAACTCCACCGTCCATTCCTGGGGCTGCTCACCTTGCCACATAAATTTCCCACAATAATCACAGTAGTCGGCCTGTGGTAGGCCTAAAGTTAATTTAAACGCAAACCCTAAGTATCTAATATACTCCGTAAGGCTTACCCATAAAAAATGGTTCTATGAACCAACCCTAATATGCAGGTGGTCCGGCCGGGCTTGCTGGAAATGTCGAAAACAGCACCTATATACTTCTAAAAATTCATGTTTTAGCCATATTAAGAGGGTTGTCACATGAAAAAAAATTTAGTGAGCATTGCTACAAAACATGGTTGTAATACTGAAAGTTGCCTAGAGGGGGGGGGATAGGCAATTTATATAAAAACCTGAAAATCACAACACTTAAAACGAAATGGTTAAATTCGCCCTCGACGGAACTTCCGTCACGGTTGAAGGGGAAAACCTAGGGATCGACAAAGGAGATGGAATTTTATGATTCCACTTGAATGGAAACCTCCCTTAACCTCTTGCTAGTGTTACACCTGCAGGAATTCAATAGACACGCAGCACACGAGTAGATCGGGTGATAAACACCCAAGTGAAAACAAACAAGCACACAACAAAACAAGCACGAGGGACACAGGGATTTTTCACCGAAGTTTGGACCCCTCACAAAGAGGTTCCTACGTCTCCGTTGAGGAGCTCACAAAGAGCCGGGTCTCTTTCAACCCTAATCCTCCCAAGTGACCACAAAGGTCAAACTTTGTTTTCTTCTTCTTCCTTCGATTCTTTTCCTTGCGGAGGCGAATCACAACCTTCACAAACTTCCCAAGGCTCACCACATGCTTGGGAGCCCTAGGGTAACACCTAGCCAATCTAGGAGAACGAATCTCCAAGAGTAATAAGTGAAAACAAGATTAGTTGCTAGGGGAAGATGTGCTCTAGGTTAGGATGATGCTATCAAGCTTGGAATCAAGATGGAGGCTCTCTCAAATGGCCTTGGATCTCAAAGGGAATAGATGGAAGTGAGACAGAGAGCTTGAGAAAGATTTGTGAGTTCAAAAGGCACCAGACAACTTTGCTCATGGGTTGGTCAAAGCTATATATAGTGAGGTCTCCGAAGGGGTCGTTGCTAGGTCAATAATTGATCCGATGGAACTTCCGTCACTCCGGAAAGTCAAAGGTGAAAAATGCCAGGACCGAACTTCGAGAGGACTTCGTCCCAAACTCTCGGAATTAACGAACTTCCGTCGACCACTGACAGAACTGTTGACACCAATTTTGGCACACTAAAAAAAGTGGGCCAAAAATATATTTATATATGTAGTTCAAACTATATTACCAAATGTAAATGAAATAAATATATAGTGTCAATATTAAAAGAAAACATTTAAATCTTTTTTTTGTAGTACCAGGGAAAATATATACGTGGCGAAATAAATAATAAAACCTACCAAATAATAACCTTTTATGAAAGTTTAGTCGTACAAATATGCATAACGTGCAACCAGATATATGAACGTGATGCGTGAGTAGAGCTTGTGTGTTTAAGAAAAAATGCGTACTCGACCCATATGGAGATACGGCCAGCGCTCACCCAAGTCCTCCAGCTAATCAACTTTTCCTTAATCACTTGATTAGCCCAAAGAATGGCGGCCCAAAGCATACCTGCAGACGCTTCCATTCTCAAACAAAAGATATTTTTTAGCCAAACCGATAAAGTTGATCAGTCAACAATATCCACGTCTCGGGTACCTGCGCGCTTCACGCACGACGACCTGGTTGAGAACCGTATTAGCCGCACTTAAAACCGTGATTAATGAATAAGGTAAATAAATAAACCTGCAGCTGGCCCACTCTGCAGCGAGGAAACTAAGTAAACCTCGCTAGACCCAACATCTGGTGGCGAGCGGAACATGCTTCGCGGCCAAGGAGCCAGCTGCGCACATTCCTGCACGGAGCGCTCAATGCGCGCACGACTGCTTGCTCTATAAATAGCAGACAAAGGTCACCGTGAACACCCCCGACTCCCCGATCTCTTGATTCACTACTCGCGCATTTGCAATCCATTCTGCTGTGCTTCCCTGCTCTCACGCTGCACCGCGAGGCTGCCGGAAAAAAGCTCGGAAGGCTTCACCATCAGGCTGCCGGAGCACCACCAGATCGCCAAGTTGCTGCAGCGTCCAGAAGTCGGCAAAGAAGAGCCTTGCGTCGGCAAATCGCCAGAGTGAGGAGCGTCTACGTCTGCACTATACGCCGGCAGCAACCGTTGGCGAGTCGATATCAAGCACTCCTTGTTCATCGGCAACAACCGTCTCGGCAACTCAACATCAAGTGCTCGTGTTCGTCGGCAAGGTCATTCTCCGGCAGCACCATCTGCAACAGCTCTGTCGTGGGAAGTTCTGTGAAGGTGAGAAGCTCACATGCCTCCTCGCCGGTGATTAGGCCTGCTTAAGGTTAATCATGAATTTATTATTTTTCTTCCTACGTGAATCATGTCTCCTGATTTGGTCTAGTTAGTGGATACAAGTCAGGCTCTGAGAGACTTATGTCTCCATCCATGATTTGGTCTCTACAATGATACAAATCATGATGTGCATGGGAAAATCTCGCCGTTCATACTTGTTTCTCTATACTAGATTCGAGTTTTACAAAATTATTATACTCTCTCATCGTTTGTGTTCAAATATAAAATCACTATGCCTCTTGATCCGGTCTTGCCGGCCGATACAAATCAGATCATGACAAACTTTGTCTTGAGCCATGATTTGGTCCCCGCGTTGATACGGAATCATGGTGAGCATAAGTATTACGACTTGATTCTCCATATTAGATTCAAGTTTTCCTTTAAATTGCCTATATGACTGTCATGTTATGTCTAAATATGATGATGCTATGCCCCTGGTTCGGTCTTGTTTGGCTGATACAAGTTAGGCTATGACTTTTGTCTTGGATCATGATTTGGTCACCACATTGATACGAATTATGGCGCGCATAATCCATCATTAAATTCATGTATTTGATTCTTATATATCTTTCATGTGTGTGAAATTAAGATACCCGACTAAGTGCATAATTTCTTTTATCACGCCCATAATCGTGATATATTAGTGACGACATGTGTAAAGAAATAAAACATCCCTGTGTACTGTACCATACATGCAGTTACTTTTGTACCGTATCCTTTATGCTATAGTCATTTTGCATCAAACAAATAAACTGAAAGTTCTATAGGCTGCATTATAGTCCGTTGTCGTGATAGAGCCTTTGATCTTCCGTATTTCATTCCAAAGGAAAATAATTTATTCCGACCAATTAGTATATGATGCCAGCTTCAGATGTTGGTAGTCGTCAAACATAAACCAAACACGGTCTTCATATAGGCTATACTCTTGCATATACATATATATTCAAGTGGTTAACACCATTATGGGCAAATGAATTACACATAGCCAAAATTAAATTATTTCGCCGTCGTTATCTCCGGCCAGTTTGCACTTAAACTATTAAACTAACTATGACCTCAAGTTGTGATCGTGTCTCGGCATATAGGCAAAATACTTGTACGCTGATCATGCAAAAGTGTGCCATCAATTGGCTAAATATCTACTAAAATTATTCACGCTAACCTGTTTCCTTTATAAGAAGCATAAAATTAGTTGGTCTTACACATTCACCACTGGTGGCTAATTGAAATATGAATATAAAATAGACAAATGGTCATTGCATATAGGCATACCAAAATATGTTATAGCGCTATCGTATATGGAATAGTTGAAATACTTTCCCATACCGTTGGCTCGTTTTAAATATGTTTAATGTTCTAAATATCAAAAGGCTGCATGCTAGCTATGAAAGAATACCATATTGGTGTATGTTTAAAATTCAAATTAAATATATGATTGCCGTTTTGCATATGAAATCCTACGACGCCGTTTTGATAGAATTAAAATACTCTATTCATGAATACGAGTAACAATGCTTAAATTGTGCCTGTCGGAAACTTAGGGAGGTCTATATCTCCAATGCCAAAATGTAGATGAAATAGATTTGTACTTCTGTACCTACCATGACAATAGAAATGTTGTGCTTGGGTCTCATATGCCTGCACTGCACTACCCATCGGAAAAATCAAATACATGCTGGGTGTACAAACGTCAAAATCACTCAGTCATATCCGATCCTCATGTAAAAGGTATATCATGCATAAGTATTAAGGAAAGCTCATGTGCGTCATTATTTATGTGTGTACGAACATAAAAAGCAAGTCAAGATTTCTTCATTAAGCCTATTCGGACATGGAGTCAAGATCGAAGATTCTAGTTTCCCTTTTCTTTCATAGTTTGTAATAGGAAACTACATGATGTAACCATAATGTAATTTTATCCTTATGTTGGAATTCTTAATCGGGGGTTTTCTCTACGGAGATGTAATTAACATAATTTTTATGTATATGTAAGAATTATGGAAGTATGAACTCGCAATACCTGAATTATTTTCTTTTATGCATTAAATTAAATTAAAATTCAAACTTGTCTCTTTTGACGAGGGTGCGCGTCACCTCGACCGTTTTCCCGTCATCGAGAACTTCCATCGGTTGAGATTTGAATCGGGAAAGTCCCGGGACGGAACTTCCGTCCTAGGCGGTGAAAAGTGGAATTGGTTGGCTTTTTGATCTTTGGATTTTGGTATTTGGGTTCTAAGATGTTTGAAGGTAGCTAGAGCGCATTCTTCCCTGCACGTAAGATTGTTTCACCCCTCTTAATAGTTTGGCACACCTATACTCAAAAAGCTACAAATCTAAACTCGAGGATCTCGCTTTTGAGTATTTCGATCACTTTTGAATGAGGGGTGTACTTTCTCATATTGTGGGTATTGTTTTCATTAATATCCTGTTGATACACTCAATAACACATTAGAGTTTTTAATTCTTTGTCATTTATCACCAAAACCCCTTAGGTGGCCTAGTTGCATCTTCAATGAATTCTTTTTGGTGATTGATGACAAATAATTAAAAAGGGATAAGGATATCAAATAATAGAAAGAACGAAACAAAGAAAATATAGCGGAGCTCCCCCTAAAGATATGCATGGGTCACACAAACATGTGAGAGAGCTCCCCCTATATTTTGTGCTTGTGGGGTGCTTAAAAACAATGTGCACAAGTGACATGAGAAAGTGTGAAAGCAAAACAGACAAGAGCGCAAAAGCGACACACCACAAAATGCAAGCCTCAAATATGACCAAAAGCATTAATCCACACATTAAAGCGATAAACATTCACCATTCACCACTCAATGTCATAGCTTGCAAATAATAAAAGACTAGCCCTACTATAATAAGGCAATCAGAAACACATAGTCTCATGCATATAAAGTTCCATGAGTTCCAACACTAAGAGAAAGAACGACACTACGAACGACACTACGAACGACACTAGTGATCCCTTTTTCTCGCTCTCTCCCCTTTGGCATCAAGGCACCAAAAAGGAATGAAAGGAAGGAGAGCAAGAGAGGCAATCACTCTTCATCCCCGGAGGCAAAAGCTTCTTCTTCTTGTCCTTCTTGGCCTTGAAAGTCTTCTTCCTCGTCCTCATCATCATGCGCTGCATTAGATCCTTGTCCACCATCACCACCAAGATATGGAGCATAATCCTCGGGCTGCCATCGATAGACCGGAGGAGCTGCATCCTCCTCTTCCTCGGACCCTACAGGAGATACCTCCACACCTTGTGCCCTCATGAGTGCCTCAAGTCGTCGGGCATTCTTCTTGGTGCGTTGCTTGTTCTTGTACACCTTA
The DNA here is from genome assembly GCA_031894775.1 of Chloris gayana. Taxonomy (NCBI): domain Eukaryota; kingdom Viridiplantae; phylum Streptophyta; class Magnoliopsida; order Poales; family Poaceae; genus Chloris; species Chloris gayana. The sequence continues at coordinate 175,942 of JAUNZO010000714.1, read as the reverse complement.
ACTACATTTTCGGTGCACACCGTGAAGATTGACTTAAGGGCTCCCATAAGACGAGAAGTGGGGGAGCCACTGCTGTGAGGAGCTGCACTTCTAGAGGTGAAAACAGGGGTGGAGCACAAGTGGAGCTGCGCTTCTTCTTTGACCCACCCTTGAGCTTGAGCTGCAAAGGGCGATGCTTGCATTCCTTCTCAAAGCGACAACTTGGTCACTCTCTCAATCATAGCCATGATCCACGGAGAATAAGGGAGAGTCATCCTAGTGTTAACGCTACGCCGGCTGATCTCCTTAAAGATAAAGTCCATCACACAAAAAGGAGTTGCTTCTAGAGCAAACCCGACAAGCACACTTCGGACCATGATGCAATCCGATCATTGTACCCGTCCTTAGGCACAATCGTCTATCCGAGGATCCTGTTGAGATAGAAATAGTAGGGCAAGAGACCCTTGATCTATCCATAAACACACGGCACATCCTCATACATGAAGGCCAACTCGGTCTCACGAAGGATGTTCTCATTGGTGATACTACGGTGATCATCATTCCTGTCAAACGCTGGGAGGTGAAAGCAGGAGGCAAAGACCCTCCAGCTGCACTCATATTGCTTCCCTTGAGTCATCCATACAATCTTGTGGCGGCTTGTGTCAATGTAAAGTGTCGCAAAGAATTGGCAGATTACTTCTTCATTCCAATCAGATCTGAAAGCCATCAAGTCATACACACCACAAGCCCTGCAAACATCAATCACTTGATCAAAGATGAGATCATTCTTCTCTTCCAAGTGCTTCAAATCAATCCACCGATGCACATGCAGCCTATGGGATTTCTTCTTCATGTCAATGAAGAAAGTGTGGTAGTAGTCCTGCTGCCCCCACGGATGGAACATTGGATCGGAGGCTTCCCGCTCCCTCACACGGCGGGGATCCTTCTTCCTCAATGCATCAAGCACATTGATAACGACACGCCTAGCAATGTCCAAAATTTGTCCCAATCTTTCACGGCACAGCAAGTAGCAACAAGTTATATGAATAATATGTTGATAGAACAGCAATGCCACACTGGTTTAATCCAACAAATATAGCAAACCACACCACAGATTCGATCTTTACTAGCAATCACAAACCAAGCAACAATCCCGATCACAATAGATAATAGTTGGCTTACAAGAACTTGAAGCAGATGCAAAACAAAAGTAGATAACCTCTCCAACTCGTGACTTTGAATAGCACAATTTAGAGAAAAGAAACCACAGGGTTTCAGCACGCACCCAGGGAAGAATCACATGATCACGCGCTCAGCAGCTCGCCGGCATCGATAGCATCAATCTATAGGGGAGGGCAACGCCCCTAGGGTTCCTTGGAGGCAAACACGACCAAAAACACAATAAAAATGACCTGTTCTTTCAATGGGCGCCGGCCCTAGGCTATATGGCATGTAGGCCAGCCAAAAACACTGGTCCGACTCGACCACGACTCGAAACTAACTCAGCCTGGATACAACTTGATAATGTTTTAATTACTACGACTAGATGTAAACGAATAGTGCAATATTGGATCCGTTGGAAAGGTTATCAAATAAGCTTTCCAACAAGTATTTATTCAACCCAATCGGACTCCGTATGTGCCAGTTATGGTATTTTTATTACACCCATGTCTAGCTGAGTCCGAACCGATTCCGAACTGAATTGGAATTTCCATATCTTGCATATCCCGACACGGCTCGATACCAGTTGTGACACCCCTACCTTACAAAGCAAGAGGGATTGTCGCACAGAACCATATCGGGAGACATTCGACGAACCATAAGTTCTGAAATTCAGATTACACATACTTATGTTCGGGTTTACATTACAATAATATACATGAGCAGAAGCGTAATATCTCGACGATAAATATATAACAACTTAATAGGCAACCACATCAGCCCACACGACGTGGTTTCACTCCTGGTTTGGTGATGCCGGAACCAACTCCACTGTCCATTCCTGGGGCTGCTCACCTTGCCACACAAATTTCCCACAATAATCACGAGTAGTCGGGCTGCGGTAGGCCTAAAGTTAATTTAAACGCAAATCCTAAGTATCTAATATACTCCGTAAGGCTTACCCATAAAAAATGGTTCTATGAACCAACCCTAATATGTAGGTGGTCTGGCCGGGCTTGCTGGAAATGTCGAAAACAACACCTATATACTTCTAAAAATTCATGTTTCAGCCATATTAAGAGGGTTGTCACATGAAAAAAATTTAGTGAGCATTGCTACAAAACATGGTTGTAATACTGAAAGTTGCCTAGAGGGGGGGGGATAGGCAATTTATATAAAACCTGAAAATCACAACACTTAAAACGAAATGGTTAAATTCGCCCTCGACGGAACTTCCGTCGGGGTTGAAGGGGAAAACCTAGGGATCGACAAAGGAGATAGAATTTTACGATTCCACTTGAATGGAAACCTCCCTTAACCTCTAGAGAGTGTTGCACCTGTAGGAATTCAATAGACACGCAGCACACGAGTAGATCGGGTGATAAACACCCAAGTGAAAACAAACAAGCACATAATAAAATAAGTACGAGGGACACGGGGATTTTTCACCGAAGTTCGTACCCCTCACAAACAGGTTCCTACATCTCCGTTGAGGAGCCCACAAAGAGCCGGGTCTCTTTCAACCCACAAAGGTCAAACTTGGTTTTCTTCTTCTTCCTTCGATTCTTTTCCTTGCGGAGGCAAATCACAACCTTCACAAACTTCCCAAGGCTCACCACAAGCTTGGGAGCTCTATGGTAACACCTAGCCAATCTAGGATAACGAATCTCCAAGAGTAACATGTGAAAACGAGATTAGTTGCCGGGGGAAGATGTGCTCTAGGTTGGGATGATGCTATCAAGCTTGGAATCAAGATGGGGGCTCTCTCAAATGGCCTTGGATCTCAAAGGGAATGGATGGAAGTGAGACAGAGAGCTTGAGCAAGATTTGTGAGTTCACAAAGCACCAACAACTTTGCTCACGGGTTGGTCAAAGCTATATATAGTGAGGGTTCTCAAGGAGCCGGTTCTAGGTCAATAATTGACTCGAGGGGACTTCCGTTTGTGACGGAACTAAACTCAAAGGCGAAAAATGCCAGGATGGAACTTCCGATAGAGTTGGGACTTCGTCCCAAACTCTCTGGAATTGACGGAACTTCCGTTTGCCACGACGGAACCTCCGTCGGTTGAGATTTGAATTGGGGAAAATCCAGGACGGAACTTCCGTCTATGGAATTGACGAAACTTCGACTCAGGACGAAACTTCCATCCTAGGCGAGTGAATGGAATTGTTTGGCTTTTTGATATTTGGATTTTGGTATTTGGGTTCCAAGATGTTTTAAGATAGCTAGAGCACATTCTTCCTCGCACGTAAGATCGTTTCACCCCTCTTAATAGTTTGGCACACCTATACTCAAAAAGCTACAAATCTAAACTTGAGGCTCTCGCTTTTGAGTACTTTGATCACTTTTGAATGAGGGGTGTACTTTCTCACATTGTGGGTATTGTTTCATTGATATCCTGCACATACACCGAATAACACATTAGAGTTTTTAATTCTTTGTCATTTATCACCAAAACCCACTAGGGGGCCTAGTTGCCTTCACCGTGACCGACACTTAGCACAAAGGGAGGAGTTGTGACATCCCATGTCACGATTAGAGCCTAAGCACGTGGTTAAGACCTTAATGACGGCATTAACAAAAACCCTAATGCTAATCCTACCAAAAGAAAAACAGGAATGAGAAGATAAGAAAAATAAAAGAAATGAAAGAAAAGGGACAAATTCTAGCTAAACCCTAACCCTAACCCAACCCTTAAGGAATGTGCAAAAATTACAAAAACACCACCCACATATTTTTGCACCACTGCATTGCTCATGTAAAAAGACGAATTTACAGCATTTTTACAAAATTTTTGAACAAAGTTTTGAAGGCCCAAAAATTCAAATTTAAATCTAAAATGCCTTTGTTTATGAATTTTGTATGAATTTTTGGAAACAAATTTAGAACTTCAAACTATAAGATTAAAATTAAAGCACATCATGCAGGAGCTCCACATATTTTTAGTTTTATTTTTGGAGCACCAGAACCATGAATTTCACTCAAACTTTAGTGAAATGCGAGTGCTCATGCCCCATTTCGGGCCGAGGTGATGCGCAAGGGTCCCCGTTAGCTTCCCCTAACATGGCTGCCCCTACCGTGCAGGAGTTCGCCGGCAATTTGGTGAAGACGACGCCGCCGTCGCACCGGCCGCGCCACCCCGCCGACGAGACCCCTATTCCGGCCCGCCTCCCCACCGCACGACCCCACGCCGCCCTCCTCCGTGCGCAGGTGAAGCTTCCCGGCCAGCCCCTCACTCTCTCTCCCTCTCGCGCTAGACGCGCGCCGCCGCCGGAGCTCCCGCGGACGCCGCCGCTCGCCGCGGCCCGCCTCCGGTCGTCGCGGGCCTCCATGGACCCCACCATCCGCCCCTCCTCATCACGCGCACCATTTTCTCCATCTCCCGCACCATGCGCTGCCCCGTGGCGCCACCGCGAGCGACCTCGCCGGCGCCGGCTGCCGCCCGTCGGAGCGCGGGCCCAGCCCCTTTTAAATTTGCCCTAGTGGCAATCTCGTAAATAGACCCGAACTTCATTTGAATTTGAAAAATTCATATCTTCCGTTTGAAAGATCCAAAAATTGCAAACTAAAATTTTTTGGAAACTAAAAACCTATACTTTCATAAAAGTAACATGAGCTGGTCAGATCTGGACGTTTTCTTAATTTTACAAAAATGTTAAAAGTCAATCCCTGAAAACTCATCTAGGTCATAACTTTAAAACTATAGATCCAAAAATAATGCCACTTGGCCAAAACCTTCACCTAAGCATACTTGAATTTCTGGCACTGGAAGATCTGCATTTCATTGCCTATGTTTCAAGTTATTGCATTTCTTGCATTCTATGTATTTAATTTTTAATTAAATCCGTATAACTTATTTTTGCATGAAACTTGGTAATTAATTTCCTCCTAGTACTTTGCATGTGTAGAAAATCCCATGTTAATTTTTGATCATGTTAAATAATTATTTTTGCAAACCCTAGATCTGATTCCATAAAAGGTTAATTTCAGCACATGTATAATTGGATTTATGTTTCTAAAAATTGTGCTTTTGCATGTTTATGTAATTTTCACTGTCCACAATGTCCCCTAGCACTTCATGGCAGGATTAGTAAAAAGGTTTCATGTATTTCACGCATGTAATAATTTTGGAATCAACTTCTCGATTTAAAGGGCGATCGTCATCGCAAGTGATGATGAACGTCGCCTAGGCCTAGTTTTTGGGTTCGCATTTCTATACCTTGTTAATTTCTCTTAAAATCTGAATTTAGGGTGAACCACAGCACTGCTGCACCTTGTATTACATTTTTGCTCGTGTGTTAAGGCTCTACTTGTTAATGTAATTAATTTCCTTAAAAGAGAACAAGTTATACGTTCATGCTTACTAGGGTTTCACTAAATAAAGCTTTTGCTTAACATACTCATATGTGCTCATGCAAACAGCATACATGCATCACCATGTTCATCACCCTTGTGTTCTTTATTTACGCATTGCATTTCATCTTCTAGGTGACGACGCCGAATTGATCCCGCCGGAAGAGACGATTGCAACACTCAACGCTTGTGAGGCTAGTACTAACTTTGATCACTCTCAAGGCAAGCCCCGGTGCATTCCTATTATTTCGAAATGCCTTTCTTTTATTACTATATTATGGAAGATGAATGTGCATTTAAGTTCTAGGAGTTGATTGGAAATCCACGTGCATAAAATTCCTATATGTCCTATGTCGCTTATGTGTCATACCCTTGTTAGAAATGCTATGCTATGTTTATGGAGTCAACAATAGATTGGGGATCTCACTTATGGCTTATGATTAAATGTGCACATGATGAATTGGTTAAAATTGAGAACACCTCATTGTGGCTCCGCGAACAAGTTTGAGTTGTGTACCATTTGCATACCTTTCTTATGGGGATTGGTAAACCTACGTAGCTTGTGAATTGTGAAGTGAGCCGGATATCTCACCGACCTAGAGGTGATGTGTATGGTACGGTGGTTGCACGGGTTGAGGACCGTTGGAGAGTACACGGGTTAAGCCTTGGGCACGTTGTTGAACGGTCGCAAGGGGGACGTGTACTCGGGGTCGATGGCCCCGTGTTTTGCTTTATGATGAACTCGCGAACGGTGGCCATACGTGTTCTTAAATGATGCGTATGTCGTGCATTTGGGTCTTTCCTGCAGGATTAATAATTCGATAATTATTGCTGTTTCCTCTCGGTTAATGAGTACTACTTGATTCGAGCAGTTCACAATGTGTAGTAATGGAAAGAGGATGAAGAACTTGCTGTTTTATATTGATATAAATTTGTATTGCAAATTCTTGTATTGCTAGTATGCTCACTAAAGTTTCTTTTATGCGACAACCCTATTAATTTGGCTAGGTGATAAAAGTGCAAACCTAATTAGCATAGGTGCTATTTATGCAAAATGCCAAGTTGAACCGGTCAAGACCCATGCATCTAGGAGTCGGTCTTGGATGGGCAATTTGATGGGTAAGACTTGCCGAGTATGCTAGATACTTAGGCTTTGCCGATACATGTTTATCTACGGGTTTCCGCAAGCCGGGTTTTGCGATTGTTGTGGTAAGGTGGTGTGGGATGGAGAAGAGCCCAAAGAGTGGACCATTGAATGGGTCCCTAGCTCTCCGACCCATGATGAGTGAGCCATGGCCTAGGCCAGCATGGTTCATTTAAGTTATCTATGTATCGTCAAGTTGTGTATTTCGCTTCCGCACTTTATTTCGAACAAAGATCATGGCTATGTAAGACTTAAATTTGAACCTAATGTATCTTTTATTCGGAACTCTATATTGTAATCGGGACTTAACTAAGTAACCTTGCAAATCGTGTATGTTTGTTAATGTGATGCTATGTATGGTTGCTTCGTCAATCATCTCCCAAGGCGATCCGTACCACACTTAACTATCTTTCGGGATAGGGGTGTGACATGAGTGACCGTCCAACACTATGACTCTCAAGTTACATCGGTTTACCAACTCCCGTACGAAGGTATGCATTTGGTACACAACTCAATACTTGTTTGCGAGTCACAACGAACGGTCCTCAACCGACACGCACGGGCTATGGCGAACAAGGGCTATCATCGTCACCGCATCCTACACATGCACTTCCCCGTACGGTCTCCAATTTAATCTTGTGAGGGTAACAATATTTGAATCCCTAGACCGTGTGGTCTCCAAACCACTCGGTGTTGCCCTAGCCAAAACCATAGGAATAGGGATTTAATGCAACTAGGTTACGATCAACTCCTCAACGTAAATGCACAGTACATAAACATAGACTTGAGTGAATTAAAAGACCGAAAATTAAGCAAGTAGGATTATGCTCCGAGGCTTCCCTTGGTTCCGATCGTAGTTAGCACACTCAATAGAATTCAATTCCGCTTGCTGCCCTTCTTGATTCTCGCCTTCGGTCGGGGTTCCTATATGTATGCAATGCAATGCGTGAGCATGAGCGCATACATAGATATTCGGTTCATGGAACTTTTTCAATAACGAAATCTAATGCAATGTTTGCATAAAATAAACATGTTCATGTGGGGAGGAGATGCTTGCTTATGATGATAATTTTTATAGGATATGTCATGGGGATAACCTTCTAATTAAAGGAAACATAAACTATATAGCATAAAACATGAGTATATATTTAGCAAGTAATATGACATTGTAAATTGAGTAAGGCACATGAATCAAATGACATAACCATTTGGGAATGCTTGCTTCCATGTATTTGCTAAGCATGGCGAATATGTTCATCATATGATAAACAACATATATGGCATAGCCTAGTCATAGAGCTATATGAAAACTATGATATGCACATTATATACTTAGCAAACCTTAAGCAAGTAGTAATGCCCTATTTAAATTATGCACAACCCTTGCAAGAACATACTATATGGCAGGATGGCATGAAAGTATAAACACGGATTTGCAACTATGGCATAAAACTTAATGTGGCAACATGCCCTCATGTCATTTTATGCAATATCATCATAACAACCTATAAAAGACAATTAAGCACTAAAATACTCCTAAACAGGCTTCTCATGATGAATATGACTATTTTTATGATTGAGCACCAGAAGCAAACAAACTTCTTTTTATTCTCTTCTTAAAATAATGCACTTTTCCCTTTTTACCCTAACTATGGCAATCATGCTGTGGAAAATGCTACCCTTCAAATAATGTAACATAACATACCCACTAAACATAATATTCATGTTAAATCTTATTTTGGCTCATGATTGAGCACCATAAGCAAATATTAAGAGAAATTTATACAAGCACTTTTCTCATTTATTAATTATGGCAAATATAGCTCATTTAACAAATAATGCTCAAAATGATGTGAATATGTTCAAATACACCAAAATCATGCATAATATGATGAAACATGTCAGTGTGAGTGATGTGACCAAATTTAGTGGAGATTTACTAATTAAAACATTTAATTTAGTTATTTTCAAGGCTTAACATGATAGCTTCTTCATTAACTTGTAACTTTGATTTTTACCACAGAAACCTATATGGCAGTTGGTCCCATTGCAAAGTACATGTTTCAAGCTTTCCAGAAAGTCCTTATTTGCCTAAATCCAATATCCCTAGCAAAAGGTATTCAATTTATAAAATCTAACAAAGTTTGACTTATTTATGGTTTTGCCAACTGCGTCATTTAAATTAAAAAGCGTGTGCGCAGCGGGGCCTCACCGGAGCAGGGCGGCACCGCTCGCCGGAGTGGCCCAAACGTGGTCCTCCTGCTATGGCTCTCACCGCTTGTGCGTGGCTCGACACGGCGAACACGAGTGGTAGAGCCACAACTCGCTAATTCTAGATCATGTGTTGGGTAATGCTCCTCATGTTGCCTAAGCTGCCAAGATGCGTAGGCAATCACTCGACCTTCCTACATTAGCACACATCCCGAGTCCCGTGCTCGATGCATCACAAGTACACATCGAAGGGCTTGGTTAAAACCGGTTGAGCTAGCACTCGTTGTCAATAACTTCTTCAATGTCCGAAAAGCTTCGTCACATTCATTGCTCCATTCATACTTCTTATCTTTCTCCAGACAAATTTGTCATTGGCTTCGCAATCTTCAAGAAATTGGGAATGAATCTTCTATAGTAGTTGGTCAATCCTAAAAAACGAATCTATGTGACCGAGTTGGGAGGCTTCCAATCTAATACTTCCTTAACTTTCCGGGATCAACGGCCACTCCTTTTGTTGATATCACATGGCCTAGGAATGGTACCTCCTTCAACCAGAACTCACATTTGCTGAATTTGGCATACAACTGATGATCCCTTAGATGTTGTAGCACAATCCTCAAGTGCTCGGCATGTTCTTCTTCCGACTTGGAGTAGATCAGGATGTCATCTATAAAAACCATGACAAACTTGTCCAACTCGGCATAAACACCGAGGTCATCGGATACATGAAGTGTGCCGATGCATTGGTTAATCCAAAAGACAACACCAAGTATTCGTATAGTCAATATCTGGTGGAGAATGTTGTCTTCGGTATATCTTCTACTCTAATCTTGATCTGATGATATCCGAACGAAGAACTATCTTGGAAAGACTTTTGCCCCCATCAACTAATCAAATAGGATGTTAATCCGAGGAAGTGGATATTTGTTCTTGATGGTCACTGCATTCAAAGGTTTGCAATCCACACGCAACCTCAAAGTCCGATCTTTCTTCTTGACAAAAAACACCGGACATCCCCAAGGTGATGAATTTGGGCAATGTATCCCTTGTCCAAGTAACTCCTTTAATCGTACCTTTAACTCAGCAAGCTCATTGGGTGGCATCCGATAAGGTCTTCGAGATATAGGTGTTGTCCCCGGTTGAAGTTCTATCTTGAATTGCACTCGCCCGATCGGGTGGTAAACCAGGTAAATCTTTTGGGAAGACATTTGAATACTCACGAGACTATTGGTATCTCTTCCGGACTTTTATCCACAATCTTGTGAACCATTGGCAAGAGGGTTTGTGGGGAAGTTAAGTTCAAACAATCTCGACCACGAACATGAGAATTCAAATGAACAACACAAACGGCTATGTCAAGAACTTCCTTGTGGAAAATGATCAAGCAGGTGGGATAAACCTTGTTACCCAATTTTAATGGCGCATCCGCTACGGCTTGATTCGCAATTAGTTTACCTCCAGGTGTGGATATGAGATGTGGACAGGACAACCGACATGGCATGATCTGGTGCTTTTGAACATAAGGTTTGCTTATGAAATTGTGGTAGCTCCAGAATCAAATAATATCATGGCAGAGTTGATCATCAATAGAGAACATACCAGCTAGTATCTCGCTCACCCTCCGGTATTTCTTCAATAGTGGTGAAATTGACTAGACCAACCTTCACCTTTGTATTCTTAGGTGGATTCCTTTGTTCCCTAGGACATTGTCGCTGAGAGCAGCAATATCGAGGTTGCGCCTTCATATCCACATTGCTATCAACATCAAATCAGCAAGATCCACAGGTTTCATCTCAAGATCCACGGTCGAATGCTCCACTCGCCATGTTACAGCTTGTTGTCGTACATGCCATATAGCTCGAGATTGCCAATATCAATTGAAGCCAACTTATACACCACGCTCTCGGCGACAATTGAACCGGTTCCTGTTTCAACTACAGGCCTCTTCCGATTCTTCTCGACTTGATGCGCACGAATGACATCCTCAAGAATGATAGCATTGCTAACGAATTCATTAAAGCTAACAGCTCGGTTTAGAGCGATCCGAGACTGCAACTTAGTGGTTAGTCCCTCCTTGAAACGAGCTATCTTTTTAGCCTCGTTGTCCACATTCTCAGGAGCATATTGAGCAAGACGGTTGAACATCTTTGAATAGGCATGTACAGTCATATCACCTTGCTTCAACACCGAGAACCTCTTTGCGCTTCCGGTTTATGATACCTTCAAAAATATGGTGTTCATGAAAAGCCTTTGTGAATTCTTGCCATACTTGGTGACCTTCAGGAATCATTGCCTTGTAATTAGCCCACCATGCTTCAGCAAATCCTTCTAGTTGCTGAGCGGCAAGGATAGTCTTATAATAATCCGTACATGGTAGGAGTTCCAACTTCGACTCAATAGTACGCAACCAATGCTCTGGTTCCTTCAGATCTCTTCTTCGAGAAATTGGGCACGAGAAATTGGGCGGACAAGTGGCCATTAAATCAGAATATGTGACCTGAGCTGGTGGAGCATGGTGATCTTGACCACCGGCATGTGGGGCCGTATTTTGAATGAGCTGCTGAATAAGCTCCCGTTGCTCTTCGCGACTCTAAGATAGTGGCAATTGCTTGTGCCGGTGTAGGTGGAGTAGGTGCTGGCTCCTGAGCATCTTGCTCGAGAGCTTTCTGGATAGCTTCTCTTCGGTTTTCACCATTCTGTTATAAAATTTAGTATTAGTGTCACTGATCCAAAAATATATTATCAGGATACCAACGGTAGAATATATTAAAATTCCAAAGCACAAACGGTGTATATAGAAGAGTTGTACTATCTCTTCGATCGACTTTGTCATCTCGTAGCTGAAGATCTTGAATTCTTCATTCCATTGCCTCCATGTGAGTGTTCTTTTTGTCTTCTATTTTACTAGCATTACCCTTTTCTCATGCTCGCCATGGGAAGCTAACTGTGCACTACGATACTAACTTGATCTAGTCCCAAAGCCTCATATTATAGCACTCAACATGTCACACCCCTATCCCGAAAGATAGATTAGTTTGGTACGGATCGCCTTGGGAGATGATTGACGAAGCAACCATACATAGCATCACATTAACAAACATACACGATTTGCAAGTTCACATAATTAAGTCTCGAATTACAACATAGAGTTCCAAATAAAAGATACATTAGGTTCGCAATTTAAGTTACATAACCATGATCTCTGTTCAAAATAAAGTGCGAAAGCGATTACATAACACGACGATACATAGATAGCTTAGGTGAACCATGTCGGCCTAGGCCATAGCTCACTCATCATGGGTCGGAGAGCTAGGAACCCATTCGATGGTCCACTCTTTGGGCTCCTCTCCATCCCACACAACCTTACCACAACAATCACAAAACTTGGCTTGCGGGAATCCTAAAAATACACATGTAGTGGCAAAGCCTGTCCGCAAGTCTTACTCGTCAAATTGGCCATCTAAGACCGACGCCTAGATGCATGGGTATCACCGGGTTTACTTGGCTTTTGCATAAAAACAGCACCTAGCTACTTAGGTTTGCACTTTTATGATTAGCTAAATTAATAGGGTTGTTGCATAAAAGAAACTTTAGTGAGCATACTAAGCAATACAAGAATTTGCAATTCAAAATAGTATCAATGTAGAACAATGAGCATTTCACATTCTTTCCTCTTACTAAACATTGTAAACTGCTCAAAACAAGTGGTACTCATTAACCGAGAGGAAACGGCGATAATTATCGAATTATTAGTCCTGCAGGAAAGACCCAAATGCACGACATACGCATCGGTTAAGAACACGTATGGCCACCGTTTGCGAGTTCATCATAAAGCAAATCACGGGGCCACCGACCCCGAGTACACGTCCCCTTGCGACCCGTTCAACAACGTGCCCAAGGTCTAACCCGTGTACTCTCCAACGGTCCTCAACCCGTGCAACCACCGTTCCATACACATCACTTCGGGTCGGTGAGATATCCGACCCACTTTACAATTCACAAGCTACATAGGTTTACCAATCCCCATAAGAAAGGTATGGAAGTGGTACACAACTCAAACTTGTTCGCGGAGTCACAATGGGGTGTTCTCAATTTTTACCAATTCATCATATTCAAGTGTAACATAAGCAATATGTGAGTGTCCTATTCTATCGTTGACTCCATAAGCATAGCATAGCATTTCTATCGAGGAAATAACACATATTCTACATGGGACATATAGGGAAATTATGCACATGGATTTCCAATCAATTCCTAGAACGTAAATGCACATTCATCCTCGTTAATATAGTGATAAAAGAAAGCATTTTGAAATAATAGGAATGCACCGGGGCTTGCCTTGGGAGTGATCGAAGTTAGCACTAGCTTCACAAGCATTGAGGTTAGCAACGGCTTCTTCCGGCGAGATCAATTCGACGTCGTCACCTATGGAATGAAATGCAATGCATAAGTAAAAAGAACACAATGGTCGAAGTGATGATGATGATGTATGCTTGCTGTTTGTATGAATGTCGTATGCATAATTTAATAAAACCACGTTCATGTAATTAATAGTATGCATGCACTTAATTTCTTTTCTCTTTAATGAGTTAAATTAAATTACCACTTGTACGTATAACATAGGCAAAGCAATGTTGAGACAAACTAACATGAGTGCTGTGTGTTAAACATTGTGGTTCAGATTTAAAATGATGAGCAAAGTTTAGATGTGGAACAAATGAAATTAGGGTTAGGGGAAGTTTCTATTATCACATGTGATAACGATTTTTTTCTAATATGATTAAAGAGGCACTTAAATAATTAGCACTAGTGTAACATTAATGGAACTTTCTACCAAATCAGATCATGATGGACTAAGAAACATTATGAAGAGTAAACATTAACATAAGCATGCATATATATAATTTAAGAGCATAATTTAAATAACTAAAATGCTGATATTGACAATTTCTTGACTTAAACAAACTGACACCAAAATAATTAATTCGGGTGCTCCAAATTAAACATGGGATTTTGTGCAAGTGCACAGGGCTATGAAGAGTAGATTTACCATGTTTCATGCCAAAATAATTTATACAGAATTAATACGAAATTAATTCCATAAAATGCAATTAATGCCATAACTTGCAAAATATGCAATGAAATTGTGATTTTCCTGTGCAAGACGCTCAAGGGTACTAGAATACATGCTTTGACCAAGGGGCATCTCCATTGGACTTTTATTTTAAAAATTATGGATTTAATGAGTTTACAAGGGTTGCACTTTAACATTTTTGGAAAATTATAAAAATGACCAAAACATACAAGTTCATGTTACTTTTCGAAAAGTACAGGTTCTAAGGATTTCAAAGAATTTTAGTTTGCAATTGTTTGACTTTTAAATCGGGAGATATGAATTTTTTAAGATGCAACAAAGTTCATATTATTTTATGATATTGCCACTTGTCGCGAATTAGGGGCAAAACAAGGAGCTCGCGGCGGCGTTTGGCGGCTGGCTCCGGCAAGATCTTGCGAGCGGACGACGGTAGGGTTTGCTGGGACCTTCCTATGGTTGGGTTGGAGCTCTTGAGGGGGTCCGAGCATCCGGTGGGGGCCATGGGGGTAGGGGCTCACCGGACCGGGCCGGCGGCGAGCGGTGGTGCCGGGGTGAATTCGGCAGCCTCATGCGCAGTGCACGGGGGTCTAGGGGGTGGGTTCTTGGGGAACGAGCTTCACCTCACCTTGGAGATCAACGGCATACAGGAGGTCGAGCTTGGGGAGGGCCGGAAGTGGTTCCTCGTCGACGAGGCGGAGCGAACGGCGGCTGCGGCGGTGCTTTCTCCTCGATTCCGGTCGTGACTGCGTGGAAGGAGAAAAGGAGTTAGGGGAAAGATGCGGAGGTATCTTGCGCGTCGATTTGAAGAAGAATTGGGGAAGGAGGGGCTGCCTAGGACGAGGCTGTGCGTGGAGGCGGCCATGGTGGTCGTGGTGTGCGGCGGCGGTTCTTTTCTCCTCGTGAGCGTGCTTGTGGAGGAGCAAAAGGGAAATGGGAGCAGCGCTAAACTGGACAAGGACGTGAGGGAGCTGGCGGGATGGAGCCTTGGCTCCTGCGCCTTTGTTCTATCGCCGGTAGATGGGGAGCAGACACGGATGGTCGGGTGGCGTGGGAGGGCGCCATCAATTCGAGGCGAGTTTCGTTGGCCGCCGGGTACAATTGCGGTTGGGAGGGTCGGCCGAGGGTCGTGCGGCGCTGGGCGGGCAGGCTGGCCGGACCGGCGGTCCGAGCCGCGATTGCCCGATGGGCAATGAGCTTGAGATGGATTCTCGAATTTGAATCGACCCTTTTGAAACAATTTCCAAAATTCGATTTATGCTGCTCAAATACCTGAACCAAAAATTCGGGGTGCTTAGCAAGATGTGATCCACAATTTTCTTTTTGGTGCGACGTTCAAATTCTGCTCGTAGGTTTTTGTACAAAAATGAGAAACAATGCTGTTTTGAATTCAAATTCGAATTTTTGAGCTTTTCAAACCTTGTTCAAAATTTTTGCAAAAATGCTGTAAATTCATGGTTTTGCATGTACATCATGATGGTGCAAAAATATGAGGGTGTTACTTGTTACAAAATTGAAGTTTCTTAAGGGCTAGGGTTTGTTCCTTTTTAAACTGTGTTTTTCCATTTTATTTCTTGGCTTAATTGGGGTGCTATGTATTAGGGTTTTGCTAATGGTGGATTTGCAGGGTTTAATATGTCATTAACCTCCGAAGTGACATGGGATGTCACAACATGTGATGATGCATGCACTACTCGAGTATTAGTCAAACGACCGAATGTTAGCACGAACTAACACGGATAGTTAATGACTACCCATAAAACCACTGAACCTCGAACCGTTAGAAAGCCAACTGTTCTAAGTCCTTACATGGGCTCTTTACACTATCGGATTTGAAAATGTGTTAAGTTTTCAAAACTAAGCTTGCGAACTACATACTATTGCCCCATGTATTGCTACGATAGCGGTTGTGACATCCCTTCCGAGACAACCAGGAATCATTACGGAGGGACACTCAACGAAGCGAGTTAGAACAGTACATACATACAAGCCGAGAATATATACATCATGGTATAATATAACCAGGTTTTCAAAATACAAACAGTTATGCAGCAGATTTAATACAACAAGTGAGTTTATATAAACAAGCGGGTCTTACAGACGGAAGTTAGATTACACAAAAGACACCTTAACTAACTAACGTGATATATCGAGCCCATCGTAGACCACGGATCTTCGTGCTTCGCGGCAGTGGGTGTGTTCCCATCGAAGGGAACTCCCTTAGGAACCTACTTCTTAGCAAGGAACTACCACACGAGTCATAACGGTATGGCCCGTGACCCGAAAACATAAAGAACAAAGCCCCGAGTTCCTAATACTCAGCAAGACCGACCCGTCAAAAGGCACGCTAAGGCCGACGCCTAGTATGCTCGGGCATTCTGGCTGTAGGTTCACTCAGCTTGCAAAAACAACGCTAGTAGTTCGTCCTTATTTTCAAACTTTTAGCTCAAGATTAACTTTATTAGGAACTATTGTTTGCAATCTGCAACTACTGCAATCAAGTTTGCAAGCAAAAGATTATCTTTAACCAGCAACAAGCTCTTCCCTCTCTTCACATTCCTCTTGATTAACTATGATCTAACTAAGAGAACAAGCGGTACTCATTACTCGTGAGGGACAGCGATTCAAATCGATTTCACTAGCTGGAAAAACCCGAGCACACGACATATACGCACCCCATCATTCATATATGACAACTTTTCCCGCTAACTAATGATAGAGGCTGATCCGTTTCCAACTCCCCTGGAAATATGGAGACCCCACGTAATACCCGTCCTCGACGTTATCCGTGAGCGACCACCAATTCCCTCCCGGGGAGACCTCGTCTCAAAATAAACAAACGCCACCAGCAAAGAAGGCTACGTCGAACCACTGGGGAGTTAGGGTACATCAGCTTACTAGGCCCATTAACACTAGCATATAGGTCGGTACGTTCAATACTTGCTCAGACACGACCAACAACGGTATGGTCCTTGATCGACACGAGACGGGGCTACCACCTTGCAAGACCTCGTCTTTGCCCTTTCCCCTACGGGCCCGTTTGGTCTCAACTTTACCATCTTCACTTCTCACCTCAACCTCATTTTCATTCCTCTTAACATCATCGAACCAAGCAAGATCCTATATCTCGCGAGTAGTGTCGCCACCACTCGATTTCTACCGGTGCCAATGATGTAAACATAGCAACTATCAAGCTATCTATACCGAGTATAAGGGTAACACTTACATAGGAGTCCTACTCATGCATCTATGGTGTCGATCAATTCCTATAACCTGATGCACAACCATGAATCCACTGACATGTTGTAAAGAAAAGACTTTAAAATATAGGTGAGATGCACCGGTGCTTGCCTTTAACTGCAGCGAAGTTAGGTTCTTTTGGTGTGGCGTTAGTGTCGATGAATGCTCCTTCTTGACTCACCTAGGCTGCCGATCGAACGGCTTAACGATTAGTGGCCATGGTGTAGTTGACTCCAACGATCTTACGTTCATTGTTGCCTTGACTTGTCTGTGAAGTCTACAATGGTCAACGATACGTCGCGAGTTAATAACATGCATGCATGATCATGCAAGATATGGCATGCGATGATGAATGCATCGACGATGACCGATTAGAAGCTAAGGTCTATGCTACGAGCGACATGAAATATCAACATAAAATGATAACCTAAAATGATGAGATGCATTCATATGAAATGATGATACAAAATAAGGATGCACGAATTATCAACTATCGATGAATCACTATTTACATCTTCGACATGAAATGACGACATCCGATGACATAAAATGATGAATACACACTTACTTGAAATGATAAATGTTGATGCCATTTTTACGGAAAAGAAAATAATACAAAC
The DNA here is from genome assembly GCA_031894775.1 of Chloris gayana. Classification (NCBI taxonomy): domain Eukaryota; kingdom Viridiplantae; phylum Streptophyta; class Magnoliopsida; order Poales; family Poaceae; genus Chloris; species Chloris gayana. Next base: position 158,141 of record JAUNZO010000714.1, on the reverse strand, counting down.
TTTCATCTGCAGTATCTCTTTCATTAAAAGAAAACACGTTTATTAAATTAAAACCGAAATTAACATTAAAGAGTTAATTAGTTCAAATAAATCAAGTAAATCAAATAAAATCTAATTCACTTAGGTCATTTTGAATGAACCATAAAATAGAGTACAAAATTATGAACCCAACACAACATGTTTTGCATTTTACTGATTTTCGATGAATATTCTATGACACCGACGGCGAGAGGCAGCCGGGAGGAACCTTCGGCGGCGGCTAGGGCTCACCGTGCTTGACCAAAATGCGAATGGGGACCTCTTAGGGCTTCACATGGACGTGTTGAACGTCGGCATCGAGCTTGTCGACATCGAGGATGGCCGGAACTTGGTGCGCACCACGGAGGCGAGGCGGCGGTGCTTTGTGCTTGGGGAAAGATGGGGAAATTTGGTCGGACACGGGCACCAATCACACGGATACGTTACTTGGACGAGAGAGAAGAAAGGTGCGTAGCTATGGGAACAAGAATCGTGAGAAAAGACACACCGGAGACAACAAATTTGACAGGAAGGCGGCGACTAACGGTGATAGCGTTCGGGAGACAAGTTTGCGCGAGCTGGTGCCTTGGGTAGGCTGCGAGAGGAGTTTACGGAGCTTCTAGTAACGGCAGCTCGAGTGGGGACGGCCTGAGCTGGCCGGGAGACGTGGAGCAGAGGCGGTGGTGCGGGAGCGGAGGCGCACGAGCGGTGCCGTTCGAGTGAGAAAGTGAGCGAGAGAGGGAGAGAGAAGGGTTGGGTTTTGGGTTTATCCCGATCGGGCGGGGGAGTGAGGTGGCTACAAAGCAGCTGCGTGGCGCTCGCCCGAGCGGGACGCACGGCTGGGAGTTTTCCGAACAGCGACGACGCTGAGAGAGAGAGGAAAGAGAGAAAGGCTGACGAGTGGGGCTGTTTTGGCGATTTTGTAGAAAAGTCCCTACATTTTTACAAAATTGCAAAACACCTTTCCGAGGGTCAAATAAAGACGCGAAAAATCAGGGATGAAGACAAAAACATTTTGAATCTTTCTCATTATAAGCCAAAGTTCAAATTCTAAACCATTTTTAGATAAAAATTCAAACTTAAAACTGTTATTGGAATTTAAGTAGATTGGTTTTGCTTTTTCCCAAATAGATAAAATTTTGGAAAAATGCTCAAAATTCAAGTTCTCAAATGCTTGATGAGGAAAACTCATAACACCACTAAACTTTAACAAATTTAAACCTTTTCAAAATAGAATTTAAATTTGACCGAGGTTTGGAATTGAAATTTTTAATTTTTCACACATAAAATCATAGCATTGCTTTTACAAACAATATGATATGAGTCTTATGACATGAAATGCACATTTATTTTATTTGTGTTGTTACATGAGCGAGCCACGAGAGATTGACGAGGTCCGAGTCGGAGCCCCGGCTGGGTTGGGGTGGAGCCATCGGCTCGTGTGAGACCTCGGGTGACTCCGGTACACACGCTGCCGAATCGGTAGCCCCGGGTCGGACCCGGGGCCAGCCTTGTGCGGAGCCCGCGAGCGAGTCACGAGAGGTTGACGAGGTCAGAGTCGAGCCCCGGCTCGGTTGGGGGTGGAGCCCCTGGGTCGTGGGGGACCTCGGGTGACTCAGCACACCCGTCGCCGAAGCAGCAACCCCGGGTCGGGCCGGGGCCAGCCTTGTGCGGAGTTGCTATGGTCCGTCCTTTCTTTCTAGAGGTTGCGGCTCGTCGCGTTCGACTACTAGATTGCGCCCGACGAGTTCCGGCTCGTCGCGTTCGACTGCTAGGGCCGCGCTAACCACTTGTGGGGTTGCGGCTAACTAGAGGAGCGAGTGGCTCGCGTGGCTATCGGGCTACCAACACCGGTGCTGACGTTAGGTATCACTTGAGCTCTTCTAGTGCACGAGCTACTTCCGTGGTCAATTCGAAGCGGCTGGTTTGCTTGAGTAGTTTGAACAAGGGGAGTGCGCGTTCGCCGAGGTGGGAGATGAAGCGGCCCATGGCTGCCATCGACCCGGTTAAGCGCTGCACTTCTTTGAGCCGAGTGGGTGGGCGCATTTGTTCAATGGCCTTGATTTTGTTCGGGTTGACTTCAATCCCTCTATGCGATACTAGGAAGCCTAGCGGTTTTCCGGCGGGGACGTCGAAGACGCACTTGTCCGGTTGAGCTTCACCCTGTTCTTCCGCGAGTCGGAGAATGTTTCGTCGAGGTCGAGGAGGAGCGACTCGGCCTTCCTCGATTTGACCACTACGTCGTCAATGTAGGCCCCTACATTTCGGCCGAGTTGAGAGTCTAGGGTGATTCTCATGACGCGTTGGAACGTAGGACCCTCGTTTTTAACACCGGAAGGCATGCTTTGAGACAGACCGACCCACGGACCTTAAATCTCGAGATCGTTGTTTAAGCGGACACAAGATAATACAACAACCGATGGAGTTCAAATATGACACAGCGGAAATTAACATCATTTTACATCGAGTTTAGTGCAGCGGAATTTAAACAAGTTCGGTTTTGAAAATGCGGAGGCGGAAGCGATAATTAACGTCTAACAAATATACATCTCGATGACACATGCGGTGGTGATTAATCCGAGCCCATACGGATAACCACGTAGCCAAACGAAGCAGCGGCAAGGCTAGGCTTCCCGGTGAGAAGACCAGCCCTGCGGGATCTGCAAGTCCCGGGACGAGTACACCAATAGGCAAATCATATGCATCATCTATAGTACCTATAAAACAAAATAGGCACAAGCGAGCAACTAAAGCTCAACAAGATCGACCCGTCAAATGGTTCACGGAACCGACTCCTCGACATACAACGCTCAAAGGAGTGTACTCGACTTTCGGGGTATAAAACAGCGACTAAGCGGTGGATCCTTACTTTCAATATTATTGCCAAGTTAATATTAGCAAAGTGAATACGGTGATCATGCAAGAGAAACATAAATACAAGTGTAGCATAAGTATATCAAGTAACCTCATCAACAATAATAACCAAGCAAGTACCATTAGCATTTAGAATTTAAATTCAAGTTATTAACTACGATGTGACGAAGTGAACAAGCGGGTACTCATTACAGCAAGGGACAGTGATACGTATCGATTTTACACCAGCTGGGAAAAACCCGAAGTACACAACGTACACATCATTTAAGAACACGTATGTCATTCATGCGGGAAGGGTACCAGATCTCCAAAGTGGCCAGCAGCTCATCGGTAACGTCGTGAGCCTACTACGCACTCCTTGTGCGGGTACAACGACCGAAGACCAGGGTTATCTTCCATAGTATAACATCCGAGTGCTACATAAGCTTGCTAGTCCCCAATAAAACTAGCATGTACTCGATACTGATTCAAAACTTGTTCGAGCAGGGCCAACAACGGTACGGTCCTTAACCGATACTGGACGGGGCTACAACCTTGCAAGACAAAGCCACTCCGGACCATTGTAACTTGCACTTTCACCTACGGGGCCCGTCCGGTCGCCATTATTTAATCATGTGATTAACGACATAAGGAACTTTACTAACTTTTGAGCAATTGACCGTATGTACCGTTGATCCTAGAATTAAGCATAGCAATTATTCTAGTAGGCTAACTGTACCAAGGATATAACATCTACATAGGATTCATCCGGGGACAATGCATGTGGATTTAATGCACAATACATCCTAGACAGTCTAGCAATTGTGATACTGAAATTAAAACTTTAAAGCTGGGTCTTCGAGTGCCGGGTCTTGATTGAGAGAGATATCCTTATGGAGATCCTCAACCGGCACTTCAACGTTTTCTAAATAGCGGAATGTCAATATCGATGAATGCAAAGACATGCAAACAATATGGATGATGTCGATGTATGAATGATACATTCAAAAACAGAATTGATATGTTGCGTAAGATGGTTCTTGAAGACATATGCTTAAATATAAATTTATTTTAAAGTATCCCTTCATTATCACATGTAATAATGAAGTACTTAACATGATAATTAAAGACATTTAAAAGGCATGATCACATTTGCAAAGTTTGTGTACCAATGCATTATGCAGGTGATACATGCATGAAATAACAAACTAATAAACAACTTTCATCATTTTATGTGGAGATACTTTAAACATAAAAGCAGCGGTATTTACTAACAACAATTCTTTAGGAATTTATTGATTGCACTTATGAACACATCATAAAACATGGTGATACAACATGCTATTAGTGACATTTTTGCTTTGGTAGAATATTTATTTGATGCATAAATTAATTATTAGAAAATAAACATGCTAAACAAAGAATTAAGCATACAATGCTATACAAGCAGGAACATTATGAATATGATGCACCATACTAAAGAGCATGTCTAGAGGATTCCAAAACATTTTAGTTTCATCATTTGCATTTCTAGATAAATAGATATTAATGAAATAGGGTTTACAAACTTATAAATATTCTTGAAACCTTATGCAGCAAAAATGTGTTTTATTAGTATCAATAAATAGTACTTGTTGTAAGGAATCCAACAAAATTGGTTTTGCTCAATTTGGAGCTCTAAATCTTTAGTTATGATTTTTCTAAATTAATTCAATTTTCGGAGCACAAGTGGATAATTACGAAATTGCGATCATCGTCTTCAACACAGCAGAACGCATCCATGGTGGCTCGATGGCCGGAGATGGTGGGCGAAATGGCCGGGTTGGGCCAAGGGGGCAGGGAAAAGTGCGGAAGCGCAGCACACGAGCTGGAGTAACCCTCGGGCTGGCCCACGCGGACAAAGGCTCCCCGAAGATAGCTCATCCACGGGCAATGACGGACGAGCGACGTTCGGCGGCGGCGTGAGCTCGAACGGATAGACGGATCGACGTGCTTCTTGGCCGTGGAGCTTTACCGGAGCGAGGAGAACACCGACACGGGGTTCATCGTCGAGGACAATGGCCCGAGGTAGTTTCTCACCTTGCGGGTAACGGTGGTTGCAGTTGGGGAAAAAATGATTTCCGGCCTACGCGGAGGGGGAAACAAAGGGGAAATGCATCGGATAGGTGCAGGAGGTCGATGCGCACGCTAGAGACCAAGCTCAAGCAAACGGCTCACCGAGCTTCGCGAATTTGGCGACGAGGTCGGAGGTGCCGTCAATGGCGACGCCGGGAAAAACTTTGATTGCTCACTCGCTCGGTTGACGGTTTCGGATGAGGTTCGGTTCTAAAGCTTCGGCGGGTTCGTGCGCATCCGTCCGTGGGCTTGGTTGGAGCTGGGGCGCGGTGAGGAGGTCGGGCGGCGCGAGCTCGGGAGGTGCGGCAATGGTGAACGTGCTGCTCCTGCCCTGCTGCTGCTCTCGTGTTGGGGAGGGAGAGAGCGAGAGAGTGAGTGGGAGGGAGGATCGGGCATGGGAGATGAGGAGCCGGGTAGTGGTGGGGCTCGGGTGGGGGCAAGGCAGAAGAAAACGGCCACGTACGGCACAGGTGGCCGTGAGTTTTCTGCTCCGGTCGGGCGGGGAGAGAAAAGAAAGGGAGGAAGGGGATGACATGTGGGACCCGCGAGAGTATTCCAAGGAATTTTCTGTTTTCCAGTTTGTGAGTTTTTAGCAAAAGTAGAACCTTAAATAAAATAGGTCTGGTGCTCAAAAATCCAAAACAAAAATACTGGCATGTAGTATTTCACTTGGATTAGATATGCACGAAAAGTTTGAGTCCAAACTCCCTCTTGTTCAATTTTGATAATTCATCAAAAAGGGGTAAAAGTTAATCTTCTCGAATTTTTATAGGGAGTTCTACTGATCCAAATGACATGGGACTTGTTCCCAGATTTTTCTTGTGACTTGCTCTACAACATATGATTTGTCCAGGATCAATTGTTATAGGAAAATGTTGACTTGTAATTCAACCCAATATTAATTTATTTGAATTTCCAATTCAAATCACTATGCATGTGACCAAAATTTTTATATTGGGGTTCTACAGATCATTAGGTAATTTTAGAATTTTGAGTTGAGACGTTCGTGACATCGGGGTGGTGTCACGGCTCTCCCTCCTTAAGGAAATCTCGTCCCGAGATTAAAGTCGGACTAGAGGAAGGTTAACGTGTCATACCCGAGAGTTGATGCAAAAATCTAGGGTAATGAGTACGCAAGAATTCTGCTGATTCCCATGTTGCTTCATCTTCGGAATGATTATTCCATTGGACTTTATAAAACTTGATTGCTCGCTTCAGAGTGACCCGTTCTTTTTCATCCAATACTTTCACTAGATGCTCAGAATAGGTTAGGTCAGGTTGCAAGCGTGAATAATCTTCCAAGACAACATCCATTGGTGGCTTGAGACATTTCTTCAGTTGAGACACGTGAAAGATGTGATGCACACCCGATAGATTGATCGGCAGTTCCAACTTGTATGCTACCGGTCCACATTTCTCAATTATCTTGAATGGACCGAGTATAGCGGGTAGTTAACTTTTCGTTGACTCCAAACCGCTGAATACCTTTCATAGGTGATACCCGAAGGTAGACATGGTCACCCTTTTCAAAAGCTAGGGGTCGTCGTCTTTTATTCTCTTGCAGCTCTCAAATTTGCTCTAATAATCCGAACCTTTTCTTCGGCTTGCTGCACAAGATCAGGTCCAAAGGTAACTCTTTCTCCAGGTTCGGACCAGTTGAGTGGAGTTCTACAGCTGCGTCCATATAATGCCACTAACGGAGACATTCCTGCGCTCTCTTGATAACTATTGTTATAAGAAAATTCAGCGAGAGGCAAGTGGTCATCCCAATTACCACCATGTGTCAAAACACAAGCCCTATGCATGTCTTCCAATATCTGGTTCACAAGCTCGGTTTGTCCATCGGTGGCGGGGTGATAAGCTGAACTGCAAATTAACTTGGTGCCCAAGGATGCATGTAGTTGTTCCCAAAATCGTGCCACAAATTGAGAACCACGATCTGAAATTATCGTCTTCGGTACATCATGCAAACACAATATCCTGGAGATATAAAGTTCAGCATATTGTTTGACACTAAAGTGAGTATGGACAGGGATAAAATGTGGCGATTTGGTGAGTCTATCCACAACTACCCGAATTGAATCACGTTTTCTGGAAGTTAAGGGAAGACCAACAATAAAATCCATACTGATGTCGTCCCATTTCCACTCGGGAATGCTTAATGGTTGTAGCAAACTAGCTTTCTTCAAATGATCAGCCTTAATGCGTTGACACATGTCACATTCCGTGACATAATGGGCGACTTCTCATTTCATCCTAGTCCACCAAAAATTTTCTTTCAGCTCTTGGTACATCTTGTTGCTGCCTGGGTGAACTGAATATTTGGATTGATGAGCTTGTCCAAAATTTTACGACGCAACTCAAAATTTTTGGGGACTACCAAACAGTTATTGAACCATAGAACACCATTGGTATCTTGCTGAAAACAAGCAGCTTTGCCATCCTTAATTTTCTGTCGAATGTGTGCCATGCCCGGAATATGTTTCTTGGCGGCGATCACTTCATCTCGGATGGTAGAATGAATGGCCAAATTATGTATGGCTGCAACCGGTGAAATATGAACTCTTGATTCATCGGAGGGGACATCCTTTCTGCTGTCCTCAAGTTCCAAATTCAGATTATTGCAATGCACTTTTCGTCTCAATGCATCAGCTAAACGTTGGCTTTACCGGTGTGGTAATGAATTTCCAATTCATAATCCTTAATTAGCTCAAGCCATCTACGTTGTTGCATATTCAAATCAGGTTGTGTGAAGATATACCCGAGGCTCTTATGATCCGTATAAATGTGCACAAGATTTCCCAACAAATAGTGCCGCCATATCTTCGAGTGCAAGAACCAATGCAGCTAACTCCAAATCATGAGTTGGGTAGTGCTCTTCATGCTTATGCAATTATCGAGATGCATAAGCAATGACACGGCCTTCTTGCATTAGCACACAACCAAATCCCGTTCCGAGTAGCATCACAATATACATCAAAAGATTTTGTGATATCGGGTTGAGCCAAAACGGGAGCGGTGGTTAGCAACTTCTTCAAATTCTGAAAAGCCTCTTCACACGGTTGGTTCCAATCAAACTTCACACTATTTTGCAGAAGCTTGGAGATAGGTTTTGCCAACTGAGAAAAATTAGGAATGAACTGTCGATAATATCCAGCTAGTCCAACAAAGCTGCGGACTTGAGGGACAGTTTTTAGCGGCTTCCAATTCAGCACATCTTGAATTTTTCCAGGGTCAACTGAGATACCCTCGGCTGAAACCACATAACCAAGGAATGGTACTTGTTCCAACCAAAACTCACACTTGCTGAATTGAGCATAAAGCTTGTGATCACGCAATCATTGCAACACGATAAGGAGATGTTCGGCGTGTTCTTCTTTGGACTTGGAATAAACAAGAATGTCATCGATGAAAACAACAATAAACTTGTCTAACTCCGACATGAATACTGAATTCATCAAGTACATGAAATATGCCGGGGCATTAGTCAATCCAAAGGACATCACCAAATATTCATAAAGCCCGTATCTTGTGCAAAATGCGGTCTTTGGAATATCTTCTTCTCTAATTTTTATCCGATGGTAGCCTCGAGCGAAGATCAATTTTTGAAAAGACCTTGGCACCAATCAGCTGATCAAAGAGAATGTCAATGCGTGGCAGTACAGGAGGAATTAGGCTTGCAATTGAGTTTCAAAAGAAAGTAGACTTTCTAAGATTTCCAACAAGTACTTATTTGCCTCAAAATGATGTGTAAAACTAAAGTTATGAATTTTATATGGTGAGGCACCAAATCTGTGAGCATTCTATCCGGACAGAAAACTAGTCATGATCTATTGACAGATTTAGCCAACTGCCATGCAAAATCATGGGAACCTCATGATACGAAAGTTGTAGATGGATAAAATATCTTTCCAACGGTTACTTATGTGAAAATTTTCACCATCTAGAACGAAAGATATGAGTTATTTACCAACAGGAGTAAGAATCGTGGTTTCGGGAGACTTCAAGGTTTAAGTTGAGGCACTTCTCAACATGGTTGAGCTTTGGCAAGAGTTGTGATATCAGTGGGACTTCCAACACTTTCCAGAAATTTTTTGTATGCCTCAAAATTCAAAAGGGTCAAATAGATATGAATTTTTCATTCAGCCTCACTCGTCGGACATGCTCGCAAAAGGACAACATGAACTGTCTAGCTCGTTTGACATATTCGAAGACTTTCGAAGGCTCAAATGGAGAAAGTTTGAATAGGAAACTTGTAGAGAATTTCAAAACCTTTCCAGAGAGTATGATCCTAAGGTCTGACGACATTTAGAACAGCAGCTATGAATTTTTGGAACATCAGGACATATTGATTACCGATTCGAGATTGAGCTCTAGATTTTTCCTTAAGTCAAAATTTTAGCATCTTGGTTATTTAAAACATACACAAAACAATCAAAAGATTGAAAAGGGGACAAGGCAAATTTTAATTCAGTTATTTGTATGCCATGCCATGATGCAAGTTAATTATTTAACCAAACCGTTCCTCACCAAACGAAAAAGAAATATTTTCACCGTCTCAACGGTGTACTGAATTTTGGGTGGCGACCCGCATCAACCACGTAAGTTAGTCTAAATTATCAACACACCCATAACTAACGTAGTTATGTACCTACAGAAGATTCATTTCGAAACAAGTACATCAAATTCAAAAGGAACTACGAAAAGAAGCACGGTTCTACTAGTAAGTACCCATGGAAATTAATGAAGGAACGTGATTAATTAGTAATTAATAACCATGATTAAGCATTAATTAATGAGCATAATCAATTGTTAATTATTGATTAAGGAACATGCTTAATTATGAATTGTTAATTAACCAATATGAGCAATTATTAATTGTTAATTATTAATGGTTAACTACTAAACATAATTAATCCTTAATTATCGGTTGATGAACATAATTAATAAAACCTTTGCATGATCATATCATATTCATTCATGCATGCATGGTTGTGATTCGCGACGCATTGTTGGTCGACCTAGGTTACGAGGTGATCGAGGTTCCACCCGAGGTCGAGGTAGGCGAAGGGAATCCCGAAGTCGACCCACACGTCGAGGAAGCTAACCCCGACTCGCATCAAGGCAAGCCCCGGTGCATCCTACCTATGTTTTTAAATATTTTATTTTATCACATAATTCAGTTATGTTTGTGCATTAGGTGCTAGGGAATGATTGATGCCCTAGATGCATTGAGATAGGTTTCCGTTTATTTATACTATACTTGGTACGAGATAGCTCAATAGAAGCTAGGCTTAATTCACGATTGTAACGGTAGATATTTTAGGGAATCTTAAAGCATGGAGGCTTTCAGGATTCATGTGTTAACACCAAGATGAAGAGAGTGTTAATGAAATTGAGACCGGACGGGCCCCGTAGGAGAAAGGGCAAGACGGAGACGAGGTCTTGCAAGGTGGTAGCCCCGTCCGAGTCGGTTAAGGACCGTACTTGTTGTTGGCTTAGTTGAACAAGTTTGAACGTACCGTACTACATGCTGGTATCATGGGCCCGATAAGCTGATGTACCCTACCGTCCTAGAGATGTAGCGTAGCCAACTCTCTTTTATCGGTTGTTAGTGAGAGGTTAGTCTCACGGGAGGGAGATGGGTCGGCCACGAAGGAAGTTGTGGAGTCGCCATACTCCCGGGGAGTTGGAAATAGCTAGTCTTCTGTCAAGTGCTAGAGGGAAAAGTTGTCGTATACGATCGGTGTGGTGTGTATACGTTGTGTAGTCGGGTTTTGCCAGCTGGTATAAAAATCGATTCGAATCTCTGTCCCTCGCAGTAATGAGTACCGCTTGTTTAGCTCGTCACATCGTAGTTAATCAACATGGAAGTTGAGGATGAAAGATGAAAGAAACATGGATCTATTTTATCTTGTCTTGCAAACTTGATTGCAATAGTGATAGCATGCAAATACCAAGTTAATGAACTTAATGTTGAGCTAAAATATTGAAAGTAAGGATCCACCCTTTAATGTTGTTTTCGTAAAGGAGTAAACCCCACAGACCAGAAAGCCTTTGCATACTAGGCGTCGGCCTTAGCGTGCCATTTTGACGGGTCGGTCTTGCTGAGTATTAGAATACTCGGGGTTTGTTCGTTCTCTTTCGGGGAATGAGTCGTACTATCACGACTTATACGGTAGCTTCTCGGAAGAGGAGCGAGTGTCCCGAGGGAGGTTCCCTCCAATGGGAACGGATCCCCACGCCGTGAGAAGGAAGGACCGTGATGTGCGACGGGCTCGAGTACATCACGTTGATCGTCCGATAGACTTTTGTTGTATAAAAGTACAAGTTTTCCGCTGCAATACTCGTAGGATGTTAACTTCAATAATGTTTATATTTCCGCGGTGCAAATGTTTGTATTTCGAAAACCTGATTGTATTATACCATGATGTATATATTACAGCTTGTACGAGATGATGTTACGTTGTAACTCGCTTCGTCGAGTGTTCCGCTGTACCGATTGCTTGGTGTCCCGGAGGGATGTCACGGCCGCGCCGGAGGCGGCCTCGGCGGATGGCGTAGATCTGCGAGATCTTCCCTCCACCGCGCCCGCGGACGCGAGTGCCCGCGCAAGGTTCCGGTTCTCGAGCAAGGGCGATGCGGAAGACCGGCGTGCGGACGTGCACACCGATGTCTTTAAACTTGCTCCGGCCGGTGAGCCGGCCTCACGACACGCGGACGCGCGTGTCGATGTCCTTGAACCTGCTGCGCCCGGCGGAGGAGGCGTTGTGGGGCCCTCTCCCGACGTCGAGGCTCCCGCAGAACCCGCCGAGGAGCCGTCGCGGGCGGTCGTCGACCCAACCGTGGCCACCGGCAAGCGTGTTCGCGAGGGCGAACCCGGCGAGGGCACGCCCGCGCCCAGCGGACAATGCCACCGCGAAGAAGGGCTCCGCCTACGACCCTTCGCAAGTCGCCGACCTCCTCGGCGGCGCAGCCGCAAGGTCGAGGAGGACGGACGTCAAGGAGGCGGCCGCGGCGGCCACGGTGGCGGGGGGGCGCCGGCGGAGTCCGGTCGCGCTCGGGGCAGCCTCCGGACCGGAGGCCGTCGAATTTCGTGGCTTGGCTCGCGCGAGCCGTGTGGGTGTTCTTGGCCCGGCTCGAGTCGGAGGCGGGTGAGCTAATGCGGGCGGCCGGCGAGGCTCGCCCTGGTTTGGATGGGGCACTCGCTCGGGAGGAAGCTCTCCGGGCTGCGAAGGAGGCGGTGGAGCTCGAGGCGGCGGAGGCGCGCCGCGCAAGGGAGGAGGCCCTCGCGGCCTTGGTGAAAGCCGAAGAAGCCGCCTCGCGGTGGAGAGGGTCAAGGAGGCGCTCCAAGCGGAGCGGGAGGCCGAGGCGGAAGGCCGAGGCTGCGGCGGAGGTCTCCCACCGGACCACGTCCGGCTACCTCCGCGAGCTCCGGGAGCGGCGAGCCGAGAAGGAGGGTAAGTGCTCGAAACCCTTCCTCTTTGATCCCTTAGTCGTTTCCTCGACGACTTGAGCTCGGGTTTCTAAAGTTAAGTCTTCCTTGTAGGGCTGGAGCAGAGGCCGGTCACGGCGCATGCGTCGCGAGAGGGAGCTCGACGCTGCCCGGGCCGCGCGTTCGTCGACGTCGATGTCGAGCGGAACGTCGAGGCCACTCTGCCGGAGCAGATTGGCGCGGCGATTCGAGGAGCCGGGCGCTCCGCCGTGCGCGCGACCTTCACGGTGCCGGCATCCCACTACGAAGATCTCGACTTCGGGCCGTCGGCACGGGACTTTTCCCCGGCTTCGCCGACGCCGAGCCGGAGTCGGCGAAGGCCGAGACCCACGCACCCGCCGATTCTCCGGCTGCAAAGCTCAAGGAGGAGCCCCTCCCCAAGATGTAGAGAAGTTAGGGGATTAGTTTTCGTTTTTCGTTTTGTTAAGAACAAAGGGGCGTAGTTCCCCGCTTCGACACTCGAGTCTTGCTCTTTATGAAGCGAGTTTTAAGCTTAATTCGACTGTGTTTTGGCCTTTTTATCTTATCTCGTCAATTCGCAAAGTTCGAGCCACCGAGCCTCGTTGAACTTAGTCGTTTTTTGTGAGCATTTGCTAGGGCCGCTGGGGCACTCGAGCTTCAGCCTTCCGACCAACTTAGACTGTGAGTTCCTTTGCTCGCGCCTACTTTGGTCGTCGGCGAGATTTGAATCGACGCCAAGTGAAACTTAGCAAATTTGTTCGCTAAATAGAGCTAAGTGTAGCGATTTTTGTTTTTGAAAAATCGTGGTTTCCCGCCTTCCAGCCCCGAGTGAGGCTCGACCTTGCTGCGGAGGTCGAGGGTCACCGTACTTAGCGGGCGATCGTTTAAGGAGCAAAGGAACAAATGCGAGTTTAGGGATAGAACTTACGTAACTGCGCAATGTTCCGGGCGTTAGTTAATTCTCGACCTTCCACCGTCTTCATCTTGTAGGAGCCGGGCCCGATGACGCGTGCGACGATGTAGGGTCCTTCCCAAGCGAGGGATAGCTTGTGACGATCCTTGTTGCTCGCACTCTGCATAGCACCATGTCTCCGACGTTGAAGCCTCGACTCTTGACGTTGCGATCGTGGTATCGTCAAAGCGCTTGTTGATACTTAGCGAGAATGCAAGAGCGCGGCATCGCGTGCTTCATCGAGCTGGTCTGCTGCATCCTCGAGTGCCGTTTGGTTCCCTTGCTCGTTGAAGGCACGAACCCTATGAGCACCATAGTCGAGGTCGGTCGGAAGGATCGCTTCCGAGCCGTACACCATGAAGAACGGCGTGTAACCGGTTGCTCGACTCGGAGTCGTTCGGAGGCTCCGAGAGGACGGCCGTAGCTCGGCTGCCCATCGACCGCTGAAGCGTTTCCCCTTTGGTCGCATACGACAACCTTTCACGCTAACTCCCGACGGTGGTCGGGTTAGTTTCCCATCCGCCCGAGAACCCGGGGACCCCACGTGATACCCGTCCTCGACGTTATCCGTGAGCGACCACCCATTCCTATCCCTTTGAGACATGAGGCCTCGCCTCATTCTCCAGCCAATTAGGGGATGGGCTACGTCCAACCACCGAGGCAATTAGGTTACATCGGCTTCCTCGGAACTATAATCACCGGTATGTAAATCGGTACGTTCAAATACTTGCTCGACAGGGCCAACAACGGTACGGTCCTTGATCGACACAGATGGGATAAACAGGTAACATAGGAATCCTACTCATGCATCTAGTGTGTCGGGAAATTCCTATAACCTAATGCACAATCACGACTCATTAAGCGTGATAAAGGAAAAGACTTTAAAAGCATAGGTGGGATGCACCGGGCCTTGCCTTGATTCGAGTCGGGGTTAGCTTCCTCGATGTGTTGGTCGACTTCGAAGTTTCCGTCTCCTGCCTCGACCTCGGACGGGACTTCGATCACGCCATGACCTAGGTCGACCTACGATACGTTGCGAATCGAATCAGCGATCATGCATGCATGAATGTAAATGATATGATTATGCAAAGGCTTCATTACATATGTTCATCGACTAACAATTACTGATTAATTATGTTCGATAATTAACAACTAACAATTAACAATAATTCATCCTGTTTATTAATTAACAATTTATAATTAATCAGGTTCTTAGTCAATAATTAACAATTAATCATGCTCGTTAATTAATACTTAATCATGGTCATTAATTAACAATGAATCTTGTTCATTAATTAACAATTCATAATTAATCATTAATCAATGATATATAGAGTACTAAATTGGGATCACATGCAATAACGGTGTTTATGTTGAATTTTGGAAAACAGTTTTCACAAACACTTTCGTCTGCAGTATCTCTAATTTTTAAAGAAATTCATTTTTCAAAGTTAAATAATAAATAGCATAAAATAATAGCTTATCTTAATTAAAGAAAGGTAATTAATTAAACTATGAAATTATAATTTCTCAAAATAGGCATTTGAATACATAATCAAATAGGGAATAATTTTATGAGTCTAATGAACTTGGTTTGGTATTTTTCTGATTTTTATGAAATTTTCTATGAATTTTTTGAAGTTTGAACATATTTCTGAAAATGAATAAATTTGCAAAAAGAATTAAGAGCTATTGGGCCAAAAGTGGCCAGGCCCATCCGGCATCGCAGCGGCCCAGATAGCCGCGCGCGGCCCGGACACCGGGACACGGCGGCCATGGCCGCGGCGGCCGGAGACGAGCGGCGCCACGCCGGAAGTTGTCCGGACGGCGGCCATCCGCGACGAAAAACTTCTACAGGGGCAGCTCGACATGGGGATCCCGTTGGTGGGGTCACCGACACCGGAAGATGGCCGGAACGACACCGACGGCGAGCGACGGCTTGGGTGAAGCTTCGGCAAGGTCTAGAGCTCGCCGGAGTTCACGAAAATTAGGACAACGAGCGCCGCAAGCATCAAGAGGGAATGAGGAACGACGGCACGGGGTTGCTAACCTTGAAGACGGACGGAGAGAGGCACGCATCGACGAGATGTAAGTGGCGGCGGACAAACTCCTAGAAATCAACCAAATTCCGTCGATCCTGCGGTTAGATGACCACATGCGTTGGATAGATGATAGAGGGGCGTTTTGTGCACCTGCGGGAAAAGAGATTGAGAGAAGCCACCCACCGGAGCGTGGAATTTTGGAGATGCGGCCGCGGACGTCGATGATTGCCGGTTGTGGAAAAATGGCTTCGATCTCTGGTTCTAGGGCAGCTCGTCGGAAATTGAGACCATGTGTGGTCCCGAGCACACTCTTGCGGAGGCTGCGAGTGGTGGTAGCTCGTTGTAAGATGGCCGAAGGCGGCCGGACGGCGGGGAACAGAAGGGTGGACGGGGCGGTGCGTCGATAGGAGTTTGGAGAGAGAGAGAGAGGGAGACGAATGCTGCTCGGAGCTTTATCCCCACGGCCGGGAGGTGAGGTGGCGGGAGCAGTAGCCGCGTGGCACGGGCTGACGAGGCGCGCGGCCGGAACTGCTGCGTGGCACGGTGGCGAGGCGGTGCGGGAGGCGGTTCGGAGAGAGAGAGAGAGAGGAAGAAGAGAGTGACAGGTGGGGCTTCGGCCATTTTGCAAAAAGGTCCACGACAAAAGAGCTATTTCGAAAACACCTTTCCGGACGTCTAAAAATTCCACGAAAAATCAGGGTGGAAGATAAAAGGATTTTGAATCTTTCTCGTTATTGGTCAAAGTTTAAATTCTAAATAGATTTCGGATTAAAAAATTCAAGTTTAAATTTAAAAGAGAAGCTTTCATTATTTCTTGTAGACATTTTTACAACATAAAATAATTTCATAAATCTTTTATTTTCATGTTTAACCAACGAGAAAATGTTAAACTCCATGATTTGCTTCTACTTAATTTCTTTTAAGAATTTTTTTACTTTAGCTTAAGTTGATTTGATATTTCATGTGCATTTCTTAACAAAATTAAATATTTTCCCAAATGCACATGATGACATGATGATAAATGACATGAAATGCATTTATTTCGAGAGTTGTTACAGCCCTCCCCCTTACAGGAATCTCGTCCCGAGATTCACGATTGAAGCGACTAGACGATAGTGCTAAAGAACTCGGGGTAGTTGGATCGGAGAAACTCTTCTTGTTCCCAAGTAGCTTCAGCCTCGGAGTGATTCCTCCATTGAATCTTGTAGAACTTGATGGTCCTATGTCGAGTCACTCGATCCTTAGTGTCGAGAACTTTGACTGGACGTTCGTCATACGTCAAGTCCGGTTGTAACTCGTTCCACCTCGTACTGTCGGTATATCCACCGGTGGTTTCAAACACTTCTTCGGTTGAGATACGTGGAATATGTTGTGTATACCCGACAAGTGTGTTGGCAACTCCAAACGATAAGCCACAGCTCTACATCTTTCTAGGATTGGAAAAGGTCCGATGTATCGTGGTGCTAACTTGCCCTTGATTCCAAACCTTTGAACACCTTTGGTAGGAGATACTCGAAGATAAACTTGATCTCCCACCTTGAATACCAACTCTCGACGTCTTTTATCGGCATAGCTGATCTGTCGAGATTTAGCTCTCTTCGGATTCTGTTGAATGAGACGTACTTGTTCCTCTGCATCTTTGACTAGGTCGGGTCCGAAGATTACTCTTTCTCCTCTTTCGGACCAATTGAGAGGGTGCGACAACTACATCCATACAGAGCTTGGAACGGTGACATTCCGGCACTTTCTTGATAGCTGTTGTTGTATGAGAACTCTGCCAGTGGTAAACATTTCTCCCAATCCTTGCTATAAGTTAAGACACACGCTCGAAGCATATCCTCAAGATATTGATTTATTCTTTCTGTTTGTCCATCCGTTTGGGGGTGATAAGCTGAGCTGCGAATTAACTTCGTTCCTAACGACTCATGCAAGCTGTTCCCAAAATCTAGAGACAAATTGAGCTCCTCGATCCGAGATGATGGTCTTGGGTACTCCATGCAAACATAGGATGCGTGAAATATATAGATCTGCATATTGCTTGGTCTTGTAGTTGGTATGTATTGGTATAAAGTGAGCTGACTTGGTCAATCTGTCAATTATGACCCGGATAGAGTCGTGCTTCCGTGGAGTCATTGGTAATCCAACAATAAAGTCCATGCTGATATCTTCCCATTTCCATTCGGGTATGCTCGGAGGTTGAAGTGGACCTGCTTGCTTCAAATGCTCTGCTTTGACACGTCGACAAGTATCACACTCGTTGACATACCTTGCTATCTCTCGCTTCATTCTTGTCCACCAAAATCTCTTCTTTAGTCTTGATACATCTTGTTGGTTCCAGGATGAATGGAATACTTGGACGTATGGGCTTCATCCATTATCTTCTTGCGAAGTTCCAAGTTCTTAGGCACTACTAGCCTATTCTTGAACCGAGATAACACCTTCGTCATCTTTTTGGAAACACTTGACTTCGCCCTTCCGGAGTCGTCTTCTGATGTGTTCCATACCAAGCATCCTTCTGCTCGAGCTGCTACATTTTCTTCATGAATGGTAGGAATAAGAGCCAAATTGGTCAAGGCTCCATACGGAAGAATCCGAAGATTAGGCTCATCACTTTCGGGTGGAGGTGCTTGAATTAAGAGTTGCGCCGTGAGATTATGGCAATGAACCTTGCGACTTAATGCATCGGCTACCACGTTTGCCTTGCCCGGGTGACAGTGAATCTCCAGCTCATAATCTTTAATTAACTCTAGCCATCTTCGTTGACGCATATTCGGATCCGCTTGAGTGAAGATGTACTTGAGACTCTTGTGGTCCGTGTATAGATGTACTAAATTTCCCAAGAGGTAATGTCTCTAGCCCTTCAATGCAAGAACCACTCGCTGCTAATTCCATATCATGCGTGGGATAGTGTTCCTCGTGACGCCTAAGTTGTCGAGATGCATAGGCAATCACTCTACCTTCCTGCATTAGAACACATCCGAGTCCCGTTCTCGATGCATCACGAGTACACATCAAAAGGCTTCGTCGGATCCGGCTAGCGAGTACTAGGGCTGTTGTCGACAACTTCTTTAAGGTATGAAAAGCTTCTTCACAATCCTTGCTCCATTCATACTTCTTATCCTTTTCCAATAGTTTAGTCATTGGCTTGGCAACCTTTGAGAAGTTTGGAATAAACCTTCAGTAGTAACCAGACCAATCCTAAGAAACTCTCGATTTGCGAAACGGACTTCGGTGGCTTCCAATCCAACACTTCTTGAACTTTGCTTGGATCAACGGCCACTCCTTCGGCTGATATCACGTGACCTAGGAACGACACTTCCTTTAGCCAGAACACACATTTGCTAAACTTAGCATAAAGTCGATGATCCCTTAGCCGTTGCAACACGAGTCCTTAAGTGATTTGCATGTTCTTCTTCGACTTGAAGTAGATCAAGATGTCGTTAATGAATACCATGACAAACTTGTCCAACTCGAGGCATGAATACGGAATTCATGAGGTACATGAAGTGTGCTCGTGCATTGGTCAATCCAAAAGACATCACCGAGATATTCATAAAGTCCATATCCGGTGGAAAATGCGGTCTTCGGTATATCTTCCGCCCTTATCTTAATCGATGATATCCTGAGCGAAGATCTATCTTTGAGAAGACCTTGGCTCCCATCAATTGATCAAACAAGATGTCAATCCTCGGAAGAGGGTACTTGTTCTTGATGGTAACGGCATTCAAAGGCCTATAATCCACACATAGCCTTAATGTCTTGTCTTTTTCTTCACGAACAAGGCTGGGCATCCCCATGGTGACGAACTCGGACGAATATATCCCTTATCCAATAATTCCTTTAATTGCACCTTCAACTCTGCTAGCTCATTCGGCGGCATCCGATACGGCCTCCTTGATATTGGTGTTGTTCCAGTCGTAACTCTATCTTAAACTCTACCGCTCGATCCGGCGGTAAACCCGGTAAGTCTTCCGGAAAAACATCGGGGTACTCACACACTATAGGAATGTCGTCCAAACTTTTACCAATAGTCTTATAAATCACTAGAAGAATAGTTTGGGAAGAAGTCAACTCAAAGCAATCTCGTCCGTGAAGAGGAGAGTTCAAGTGAACTGCAAAAGCATCTATATCCAATACTTGCCTTATGATACTTCATCCATCTCATGCCAAGAATCGCATCCAATCGTTGCCCGTTTAAGACTATAAAGGAGGTGGGATAATCCTTACGACCCAATTTCAATGGTAGCTCTGTAGTACTTTGATCTGCAAGTATATTACCTCCGAGCGATGATATGAGATGTGGGTAAGTCATCTTGCATGATGGCAGATTATATTTTTGGACATATCCTTTGCTGATGAAGTTGTGGGTTGCTCCCGAGTCAAATAAAATAATGGCAGCATGATGGTTGATAGAGAACAAACCAGCCATGACTTGTGACCCTTTCGGCATCTCTTCGGCGGTGGTGAAGTTGACACGACCAGTCTTCATCTTAGCATATTTCAATGCATTCTTCCGTCGACCAACTGCTTTCCTTTGAGGGCGCGTTGACAATTTATGCTTTGTTGGTGCGACATAATCTGGAGCCAATTGTCCAAGACAACCATCGTTATAGCATAGATGGTCAGCGGATTGTGGAGTTTGGGATAAGGGGCGTATACTCGATAGGTCCGATTGTTGGACCACTGAACGGGGAAACACACGTTGCTGATACTCGAGGTGGCCGGTAAGAAATGGAATCCGATGGCATAGGTTCGAACCTCCGATCGGCTGCAGAAGTGTGGACCAGACGATACTTGGAGGGTACCTCACTCCCTTGTTCATTGGCTGCTCTCTTCTTAGTTTTCTCTTCTTGATGAACACGAAGAGCATCCTCCATGAGTATAGCACCACTTACAAACTCATTGAAACTAACTCCTCGATCTAAAACAAGCCGGGATTGTAACTTGGTAGTAAGTCCTTGTTTAAAGCATTCCTTCTTCTTGGCGTCGGTGTCCACATTCGAGGAGCATATTGAGCCGGACGGTTGAACAACTTTGAATAGGAGTGTACGGTCATATCACCTTGCTTCGAGTGCTAGAAACTCCTTACGCTTTTGGTTCGGGATACCTTCGAAATATGATGTTCACGAAAAGCCTTTGTGAATTCTTGCCATAGTACTTGGTGACCTTCGGGAATCATGGCCTTGTAATTAGCCCACCATGCTCCAACAAATCCTTCTAGTTGCTTGAGCGGCAAAGATAGTCTTCCGATACTCTGTGCATGGTAGGAGCTCCAGCTTCGACTCGATAGTACGTAACCAATGGTCCGCTTCCGGAGGATCTCCCTCATCCGAAAAATTAGGTGGACCAGTAGCCATGAAATCCGAATATGTAACATGAACTGGTAGAGCATGCTGATCTTGACCACTAGCCTGTGAGACCGTATTCTGAACAAGCTGCTGAAGAAGTTCCCGTTGCTCTTCACGAGACTCCAATATAGTGGCAATAGCTTGTGCCAGGGTAGGTGGAGTTGATGCTGGCTCTCGAACATCTTGCTCGGGAGCTTTCGGGATAGTTTCCTCTTCTAGTTGGTGCCATTCTGTTATAAAACTAGGTATTAGTGTCACTGATCCAAAATTAGAATCTAAGGATACCAACGGTAGAACACGTTAAAGTTCCAAAGCACAAGCGAGTGTATATAGAAGAGGTTCATTATCTCTCATTCCAATCCCAGATTTACTTGTAGTACACATTCGTACGAGCATCTTTAATCTATCCCTTTAAATCCGTAGCTCTCATATGGGGTTCCTCGATAACTACACATGATCATCCTTCTCTCCGATCGCCTTTAATCATCTGTAGATGAAGATCTTGAATTTACCCATTCCATTGCCTCGGTGGGAGAGTTCCGCTTGCCTTCTATTTCACTCGCATAAACTTTTTCTGGAGCCGTCCATAGGGAACTAACTCTGCACTACGATACTAACTTGGTCTAATTCCCAAAACCTCATATTATAGCACTCAATATGACATGATGCATGCTCGGTAGACTAACTATACGTACTATAGCATATACAACTACAACGAATAGTTAGCACTTTCCCAAAACCCGAACATCGAACGGTTAGTAAAAAGTCTAACTATCCTACATCCTTATAGGGCTCCGTACTCTCTCGTATTCTAAACGCACTAAACGTGTTAAGTTTTGAAAGCAAGCTTGTAATGATGAACTGTTGCCTCCGAACCGCTCCGATACCGGTTGTGACATCCCCTCCGGGACACCCAGGAATCGGTATAGAGGGACACTCGACGAAGCGAGTTACAATAGTGTATCATCTCATACAAGCCAGAATATATACATCATGGTATAATACAACCAGGTTTTCGAAATACAAACATTGGCGCAGCGGAAATATAAATCTTATTGAAGTTTAACATCCTACGAGTATTGCAGCGGAAATTGTACCTTATACAACAAAAGGCTATTAAACGATCAACGTGATGCACTGAGCCCTTCGTACATCACGGTCCTCTCTCTGCACGACGTCGGGATCCGTTCCCATTGGTGGGAACCACTCTCGGAGCACTTGCTCCTCTTTCGGAAAGCTACCGTACGAGTCGTGAAAGTACGACTCGGCTCTGAAAAACATAACGTACAAACCACTGAGTATTCTAATACTCAGCAAGACTGACTCCGTCAACATGGCACGCTAAGGTCGACGCCTAGTATGCAAAGGCTTTACGTCTGTGGGGTTTACTCCTTTGCGAAAATAGCACTAAAAGGTAGATCCTTACTTTCGGTGTTTTAGCTCCACATTAGGTTCCTTAACCTCTATGTTTTCGAGTCTATTGCTATTGCAATCAAGTTTGCGAGGAAAAGATCAATTCCAACCATCGGTCCTTTCATCCTTCTTCCTCCATCTTTCACTTGATTAACTACGATGTGACACGGTGAACAAGCGGTACTCATTACTGCGAGGGACAACGATTCGAATCGATTTCACCAGCTGGGAAAACCCGTTTACACGACGTATACGCACCCCATTGGTCGCATACGACAACCTTTCACGCTAACTCCTGACGGTGGCCGGGTTAGTTTCCCATCCGCCGAGAACACGGGGACCCCACGTGATACCCGTCCTCGACGTTATCCATGAGCGACCACCCATTCCTCTCCCTTTGAGACATGAGGAATCGCCTCATTCTCCAGCCAATTAGGGGATGGGCTACGTCCAACCACCGAGGCAATTAGGTTACATCGGCTTCCTGGCCCCATAATCACCAGTATGTAAATCGGTACGTTCAAATACTTGCTCAGCAAGGCCAACAACGATACGGTCCTTGATCGACACGGACGGGGCTACCACCTTGCAAGACCTCGTCGTTGCCCTTTCTCCTATAGGGCCCGTCCGGTCTCAATTTCATCTTCATCTTCATCTTTAACTTCAACTTGAACGACATCAAACAACTTAAAGCCTCCATGCTTTAAGATCGGACCAGTATCAGCTCGCGAGTGTGCTCGAGCACCACTCGACTTCTACCGTAGCCCTATGAACTAAGCGTAGCAACTATCGGGATCCAAAAACCAACATGGGATAAACAGGTAACATAGGAATCCTACTCATGCATCTAGTGTGTCGGGAAATTCCTATAACCTAATGCACAATCACGACTCATTAAGCGTGATAAAGGAAAAGACTTTAAAAGCATAGGTGGGATGCACCGGGTGTGACATCCCATATCACATAATAGCATGTAAGTAATGTCAAAACCTTAAGGGCAGAAATCGAGCACTAATTAAAGGAGTGAACACATGAAATAATGAATTAGAGTATTTGAAAATTTTAAAGTTCAAATATAGTTTAAACCCAACTATTAAAAACTCAAGGATCCTCAACATAAGTATGCAAATATTTTTGCAGATCCATGTAGAGGAGATCAAAACATGATTTTAGGACATTTTTGTGAATTTTTCTCATGGCACAAACCCCTAGAACAATTACCTAAAGGCAGAAAAATGCATTTAATCTCTGAATTTTTCATAATTGTTCAAAGCAGAATATCAACTTTTGCTAATAACGAAAGTTGCTCATCATAATGTGAGGATCACGTACAAAAATTGGCGTAGAAAAATATTGAGCAGAAGTGCCGATTTGGAGCTAAAACAGAGAGGAATACTAGTGGCAGTTTTGAAAATAACTGGAACCTTCGGTGAACGATAACCTGACGAGTAGCGAGGGCCACACGCCGGTGAGCCTCGGTGTTTGTGCCCATTCCGGCCGTGACGACTGCCGTCCTCGCTCCACAACACCGCCCCACGCGTCGCCTATCGTCCTGGTTGCGTGGAATCAACGCGGAATCCCTCACCGTTGATATCGTCGTGTCATTCTTCCCCTGCCGCCACCAAGCTCAACTTTCCTCTCTGCCATTCCCCACCTTCCCAGCTGCAACGCAGCACTCCTACACGCCCCTTGCGAGCTTCTCAAACCATCAACACTTCCCCACATGGTCGGTGTTGCTAGCAATTTGAAGTTCGCTGGTGGACGCCATTGCCGGGCAACCTCGACGCCGGTGACCAATACTCCCTCTACGGTGTGTCTCGTCGTGCGATTCTTCTTCCTAGACCTTCAGCACTACCCGGCGCACGTCTCTGACCCTCCTTTTTCCAGATTTGTTCAACGAGAACAGTGCAGTTTCGTTTTTCCCCACCGCCGTTCTCCGGACCAAGGGAGCTCCGCATCGAGCTGCTGATTTCAGGCCTCCCCAGCCGCGTATTCTTCCATACCGGTGTTCGGCGTCGCCCACTAAAGCTCCAGGAACCAACAGCCCGTGTTTTAGTGCCCTCTGTCGACGTCCAGCCACCGCCGGAGCTTTCCTTTTTCCACCACTCGCCGTCGGCCTACTCCGGTGAGCTCCCGAGCCTTTAAACCCCACCACGTGAACCCCCTTGCCAAGGGCTCCCTTACAGGGAGGAGGAATCCCAGATCTGGTGCAGTTTTCGTGAGTCGGGCGCTACACCGCCGTTCTCCGGTGACCAGGCACCATGACTCTGTTCGAGTTCGCCAATGGCATAGTCGTAAATACTGCTGCACTTTTGATAAACTTGCGAAAATCATATCTTTAGATCTAAAAGTGAGAAAAATGCAAATAATAGCTTTTTGGAAAGCCTGAAACATGTGCTTTACAATAAACCACTTTTTCACATACGGTTCTGTGCAATAAATTGAAGTTTTGATTAAAAACAAGTGGCAGCCTGCTAAGCATTTTAAATCTAGATTTAATTCTTAGCAATTTACAAAAATCATATCTCTAAAAATACAAATCAGAAAAATGCACTTGATGACTTTTTGGAAATCTCAGAGCATGAACTTTACATTTTCCAACTTTGTTGTATAGGGTTCTGTGCAACAATTCAAAGTTTCATGTAAATTAAAGTGGAACCTTGTTAAGCTTATAAATTCCTTAAATAATTCCCTAAAAATGTAAAATTCACCCAAATGGGTATGTTTACTTTTCATTACATATGAGACCCCCTGTTATCTGAGTTTCATGCTTTCATACATATTTTGTCACCATTAGTATTATTGGCTTATGTGGTGTATAGTTGTTTGAAATATGTCATTTTAGAAAAATGAGAGGAAAATACATACATACATCCTCATCAAATTGCTTTAGTCCTCATCTCGAGCAAATTCCATCAAACTCTGTTTAGAGACGTTTTAAAAAAAAAAAATTACGTTTACATAAAACGGTAAGGTAACTAGTTGCATAGTTGCTATGATGGTTTAAATGGGAATTGCTTTACTTTGAGTAATAAGTAAAATAAAAGTCTAATTGTTTCTGATGGTCAATCGTAGGGAAGATCCTATTTCATCATGATGAGTTGTTAGAATTGTTCGTTTCTTCGAGTGCTAATAATAAAATACTAGGTTAAAGGGTGCATAACACGACCACTAACCTTAGTGTCGTATTAATTCAAGTGTGAAGTTCTCCGAGCAATGCTTCTAAGTTCAGCGTGCATAACCATTGTATTTAAGGTGTGTTTGCATCATTTAGGAGTAACCCTGCTCAAAGCAACACTTAGCAGAATTTTGAAATCGCAGTGGCACAAGTGTAAAAACAGTGACTGTCAAGCATTTTAAAAGTTTCATAACTTCGCTTATAAAACTTTGATTTGAACAAATGAAGACTTTCTGGAAACCTTCCGATCTGTACTTTGAAATGAACGCATTGTACATATATGTTTATATGGCAACAATAAAATTTTGAGCAATCTAAAGTTACTATCACGGCCACGAATCTTAACAGGATTGCATATTAGAAATTGCGTAACTTTCGTCTCGAAGATCCAAAGTACTGGACCAAGCCCTCGTTAGAAAGTAGAGAATGTGTGCTTTGCCATGGTAGCATAATCCAAGTACTTTATGTGGGAAAAATAAAAGATCCAAGTACTTTAAAGTGCTAATCCGTTAAGGGCTCGTGACAACTTTGCATTTTAAAAATTCAATAACTTTTGCTATACAAATTCAAATGATGCAAGTGAACCTTCGTTAGAATCCTTGGAGAACTTACTTTACATGACCCTGCTTGGTTCACCCAAGTTCTATAGCAAAAATGTGAATTGAAGGCTCCTTAAGAAGGCCTCACGTTAAGGCTGAAACAGACTTGAATCGAGGCGAATTTGTAAAACAAACTTAATCAAATTTTGAACATACTCTTTCATTTGGAATGAATAATCATAGCACACATGTTCTGGTGCATTTGAGCATGTCATGATATATTTTAACATTTTTGCTTAAGTACATATTTTTGTATTGTCCTTGCATGATAGGAAAGGCTTATAAAAATTCATATTTGCTTTTGGGTGTTCAATCATAAGAAAAGTCATGTTTCATCATTAAGATTGTATTTAGGAGTGTTTTATTGCCTAATTGCTGTTTATAAGTTGCTATGTTAAAATGTGCATAGAAGGACATATAGCCATGTTGCAATATTTAACTCATGCAAGTGCTCTCAATATTGCCTAGAGGTTATTATGCACACACTTAAAAATGTTAACATAACCATACCAATATTTTTACATAATCATCAAGGGTATTCAAAAATAGGAATTTTAGTAATGTTACCATAATTTTTAGTAAAGGTTAAATAGCCCTACCAATTCAGTAAAAGCTGAAAACAGATTTTGATGTAGGATTTTTAGTAATTTTTGTAGGACGAATCTCAAGAAAAGTTCTATATAAAAGTTGTCCCAAATTTCATTCTACACCACCACAAAAATTGGCAACCCCAACAAAAAATCTCATTGATTTTCTCTTGACTGCAACAGTACTAGTGGCAGAATTTTCAACTTTATGGGACCCACCGTTTCTCTCATATCTCTTTGTTTCCTTCTCCCCTAAGCCTCCCACCGGTTGTACAGGCCAGGGTCTTCACCTGGACGTCCTGGGATCCTCCCACTCTTCTCTATGGTCAAGAGCACAAGTCAAGGTCATCCTCCTCCTTTCTCTTCCACAAAAGCAAGCCACCATTGCCAAGCTCAAGAAATCAGCCTCACCATTGCCTAACTTTTTTCCCCAGCAGCACAAACTCCACTTAAGGTCTTTAGCAGCTGTACAGGGAAGCCCTAAACCTTTCCCAAGCATCCTCTTCATCCCTCCCACGATGAGCTGCCAGGAATCGAAGTTCTTCTCCAACACCGGTCAAGCAACCCACGATCGGTTCTTCAAGAGATTCTTCCTCCACGGTCGGTTCTAACCCGAATTCTCATAGAGGCCATTTAAGTCATGGACCATACCATTGAATCACCGAGATTTCCAAAAACCTAGGTGTTCTGGCCGCCATCCTGCTCTCTGTTCTTGGTTACTGTTCACATCAGATTTTCAGAAAACAGGAAAAATTGTTACAAGCTTGCAAAAATCATATCTCCTGAAGTAAAAATGGGAAAAATGCAAACTAAAATGTTTTGGAATCCTTGAAATATGAACCTTGCAATGGTCAAATGTTTTACCTATGTTTCTGTGCAAGAAATTAAAGTTTTATGCAAAAAGAAATGGCATCTTGTTAAGCTTTTATAACCCATATTTAAATCTTGAAGAATGTAAAATTTATGAAAATTGACATGAGCAATTTACATAACATATTGGACCCTCTGGTACATGCCTTTGTACATTCGTACATATTTTCATCATATTTATCATTATATGCTTAGATAGCACATATTTGCCTATAAAGGTTTAATTAGGAAAATGCAAACAAAAATACCACATTATTTGCTTCTGGTGCTCCTCATGAGCAAATCATGTTTTCCCATATAATTCATGTTTAGGATTTTCTTGTAGCACTAGTTGCTTAATTTTGAAATTTGCCATTCCATAGTGCCATAATATGTCATGTTGCCATACTACATATTGCCATATACCATTATGTGCATAATTCATGTTAAGCTTTGCACTTCATGCATGACCATCATCTACCATGCCCCTTTCATGTACATGGCAGCAAGGTAGTTCATATAGGTTTGTCTTCAATACATCATATGCCATGCTCATGTTGCCATATAGTACACTAGCTAAGTCTTATACAAACTACTTGCCATACTCGTGTTTCATTTTCAACCTAGACCATGTGCTTTTATGATACACAGTCTATGTTACGTTTAATTAGAAGGTTGTCCCCATGACATATCCTGTATAAATTATCATCATAAGAAATCATCTTCATCTCCACATGAACATATTTATTTTACGCAAACATTGCATTAGATTTCGTTATTGAGAAAGTTCCATGAACAAAATATATGTGTATGCATCCATACTCACATCATGCATTGCATCCATATAGGGACCCCGACCGAAGAAGGAAATCACGTGAAGGATCCCGCTGAATTGAACTTGATTGAGAGTGCTAACTTCAAACAAAGCCAAGGCAAGCCCCGGTGCATAATCCCACTTGTTTAGTTTTTGGTTTAAATTCACATATGTCTATGTTTATGTATTGCGCACTTACGTTTAGGAGTTGATCGCAACCCTAGTTGCATTATGATCCCTATTGCCTATGGTCTTTGGATAGGTATAATCTTTTTCGATAGGATGGCTATGCTTAAATGAGTCGCCGGTAGCAACATCGAGTGGTTAGGAGACCTCTCGGTTTAGGTTTCAAATATTGTTACCTCTCACATGACTAAATTGGAGACCGTACGGGGAAGAGCATGTGTAGGATGCGGTGGCAAGGTTGGCCCTTGTTCGCCATAGCCCCGTATGTGTCGGTCAAGGACCGTTCGTTGTGACTCCGCGAGCAAGTATTGAGTTGTGTACCAAATGCATACCTTCGTATGGGAGTTGGTAAACTGATGTAACTTGAGAGTCGTAGTGTTGGACGGTCGCTCCATCCTTTGTGCAAAGTGTTGGTCACGGTGGATGCACGGGTTTGTGAGTAGATGGAGGGTGTGTTATTACCCTTGGACCCGACGCTACTGTGGTTGCATGTGGAATGCACACTCGGAGGGTGGACCCGGCTCATATCTATGGTGATCTTGTGAAAGGTGGCCATACGTGTTCTTAAATGATGCGTATGTCGTGCATTTGGGTTTCCCCTGCAGGGTGTAAATCGATATATATCGCCGTCCCTCGCGGTGATGAGTACCACTTGTCTCGAGCAGATCGCATCGTAGTAATGACATGGAATATGATGATGAACTTGCTGTTTTTGAAGTATTAAATTCATGTATTGCAACCATGCTTGTTAGCCTTGCTCACTAAATTTATAATTATGTCACAACCCTCTTAATATGGCTAAAACATGAAATTTTAGACTTAGCATAGGTGCTGTTTTTGGCTATTTCCTGCAAACCCGGTCAGCCCCCTGCATACTAGGAGTCGGTTTTAGAAACCATTTTTATCGGGTAAGACTTGCGGAGTATATTAGATACTCAGGGCTTTGTTGTTAACATTTTTGTGCAGGTAAGATTGTCGAGAAGAATGGGCACATCTACGGGCTGATGTGTTACATTTTAGGCAACTATCGTCGAGATTATCTTTACGCTTCCGCTCATTGTATATTAATGTATATTAAATCTAAATTTCAAACTATATGTATAATCATCACTTGAACTTTAGATGTAAAATATGTCACTCATGTATCTAAACATGCCTATGAAAATGGTGGATGTATCGTTAACGTATGTGCAATGAACGTTCGCTTCGTCGAATGTCTCCCGATACGGTCCTGTTCGACAATCCCTCTCGCGTTGCGAGGTGGGGGTGTCACAGCTGGTATCAGAGCTAAATCGGGATATGCCGTACGTTAATGATCATTCTTAAAAATTGCAAACGTGTTTTTCGGTGAGGAACGATCTAGTAAGCCCAATTAAGGTCTATAATAGAAGTAGAAAGTGGCAAACTAACCCTGGGTTATGATTGTTTAATTTCTTGCATCTACGGCCTGGCCAAGGTATGTTCGCAATTTAAATTAGCGCTCCGTGCCCGCGGAAGTAATAATACGGGACAATGTTGGCTCGTGGCAATCCACGAGGCGGTCCCTTCAATGGATCGTTACTCTATATGATAGTAGAACTGTGATTTGTTTCGTAATTTCTTTTGAATTTGATGTACTGTTTCTGCAATGGATCTTCTGCAGGTACGCTAACCACGAATCTTAGATCGTGTAGAACCGTGATGATAACGTGTGTGTGTTGCCACTAAATTTGCGAATTGGTCGGCTATATACCGATCACGCCTTTTAATTTTGGAAAGGACGTAGGCACCGGCATGTTCAACTCATCATTCATGTCATTCATAGCATATGCATATCACACATGGGCACAAATTTAAATTTATCAAACATAAATGACTCATCAAGTCACCGTGTCGAAAACACAAGAAAACTTGATTCGGGCAGAGAAATACCACCCGATTGCCAGTAAATTTCCACCCGATAATCAGTTTCGCGAAAACGACCATAACTTTTATGTTACTAATCCAAATGAAATGCTTGACCCCAATACGGAAAGCTCATGATGTCTGCTACAACCCTGTAATCCCATCCAGCCATGAAAGGGTGATTGAATCAGCCAACATTTGCCTACCCGAAAACCCTATGAATTTTTGCCCGAGTTGCCAGATTGGCAGATTTCGGGTGTTTCGCTAAAATCACCATAAGTGTTGCGTTACTTATCCAAATCAAGAGATCTACCCCATTCTGGAAAGCTCATGTCATGCCCCACAACTTTCCTAGTATCTATTAGATCAGGAAAAATTTATAAGGTGGTCAAAGTTGCAAAAACAGAGAGCAACCTAGAGTTGCCGGAGTTGCTAGAAACTTTGGCAGAACCCGGTAGAGTCGGAAATCGCCGTAACTTTTGATCCCCTTAAGCTTTTTATGTGTTTTAAGATGCGTTAGAAAGATTGTAAAGTTCTCTATCCTTTTGATAAGGTTTTGGTAATTTTTACTGTTCATACCAGAGGTGAAAATTGCTAGTTTTCAGAACTGTTTTTGGTCGCCGATTTTATGCAAAGCCTAGTTACTTTCTTTTATACACCGTTCATCTTACGTTAGTTCATTTGGCATAATACTATGTTGGCCATGCTATTTGAATTGTTCCAAAAATCCACCACCTCCGGCGAATAATGATGATGACTCCGCTAACGACCATACCGATGTCAACAGCCCGGTCGTGCCTCCCGACACCGATAGCGATGCTTAGGTGTTGTTGTCAGCTATGTGTAGCATATGCAAATGAACGTAGTAGGTTAGACTAAACCAATGGCTTGTAATCGCGTAAACAATAGGTGATGGTGTCTTTTGTTGTATTTATGGCAACCTAATGAGCAATCAAAACGTTGTAACCAAAAGCTTCGCAACATGGATGAATTTCAGGTGCTATCCCAATTGTCGGCCACTAATTTCCAACCCCGCGAACCAATCATCGGAAACCGTTTGGTCTCGACTCAACTTGTTTTATTCTTCCCCTCACTTGGGATTACTACCTTCCTTGTTAGTAAATCCTGAAACTCTCGATCGTCCAACCTTTTATTATGCTAAGTTGTACCGAGAGCAGAATTCAATTTAGTGGATATGTGATTCCAAATTGCCATCTTGTTTTTGGATTGTGCCGGTTCGCCCAGGCGCTTCTCAAAGCCAAAGATAGGCTATATGGGAATGCATGCTGCTAAATCAGAATTTAGTGAGAGAATTCGAATATGATGTTTTTCCGAACGGATGGCGTATAACTCGAGGTACGCAACCGGAAAGAAGAATGTCATGTTTGAAGACTCGTTGGTACTATTAGCCGTATCTCCATCCCACGACCCTCACACATTGAAATCGACATGGTCTCACCATGATCATGGAACTTCTGGTTGTACCCCAAAATTCTGAATCATTCTTGTCTAAATGTTACCGTCATCTTTACCCTCCATAACTCGTTGCAAATCTCGGACGAGATTTCTTTAAGGGGAGGGCTGTGACATCCCATGTCACATAATAGCATGTAAGCAATGTCAAAACCTTAAGGGCAGAAATCGAGCACTAATTAAAGGAGTGAACACATGAAATAATGAATTAGAGTATTTGAAAATTTTAAAGTTCAAATATAGTTTAAACCCAACTATTAAAAACTCAAGGATCCTCAACATAAGTATGCAAATATTTTTGCAGATCCATGTAGAGGAGATCAAAACATGATTTTAGGACATTTTTGTGAATTTTTCTCATGGCACAAACCCCTAGAACAATTACCTAAAGGCGAGAAAAATGCATTTAATCTCTGAATTTTTCATAATTGTTCAAAGCAGAATATCAACTTTTGCTAATAACGAAAGTTGCTCATCATAATGTGAGGATCACGTACAAAAATTGGCGTAGAAAAATATTGAGCAGAAGTGCCGATTTGGAGCTAAAACAGAGAGGAATACTAGTGGCAGTTTTGAAAATAACTGGAACCTTCGGTGAACGAGTAACCCGACGAGTAGCGAGGGCCACACGCCAGTGAGCCTCGGCGTATGTGCCCATTCCGGCCGTGACGACTGCCGTCCTCGCTCCACAACACCGCCCCACGCGTCGCCTATCGTCCTGGTTGCGTGGAATCAACGCGGAATCCCTCACCGTTGATATCGTCGTGTCATTCTTCCCCTGCCGCCACCAAGCTCAACTTTCCTCTCTGCCATTCCCCACCTTCCCAGCTGCAACGCAGCACTCCTACACGCCCCTTGCGAGCTTCTCAAACCATCAACACTTCCCCACATGGCCGGTGTTGCTAGCAATTTGAAGTTCGCTGGTGGACACCATTGCCGGGCAACCTCGACGCCGGTGACCAATACTCCCTCTACGGTGTGTCTCGTCGTGCGATTCTTCTTCCTAGACCTTCAGCACTACCTGGCGCACGTCTCGACCCTCCTTTTTCCAGATTTGTTCAACGAGAACGGTGCAGTTTCGTTTTTCCCCACCGCCGTTCTCGGACCAAGGGAGCTCCGCATCGAGCTGCTGATTTCAGGCCTCCCCAGCCGCGTATTCTTCCATACCGGTGTTCGGCGTCGCCCACTAAAGCTCCAAGAACCAGCAGCCCGAGTTTTAGTGCCCTCTGTCGACGTCCAGCCACCGCCGGAGCTTTCCTTTTCCACCACTCGCCGCCGGCCTACTCCGGTGAGCTCCCGAGCCTTTAAACCCCACCACGTGAACCCCCTTGCCAAGGGCTCCCTTACAGGGAGGAGGAATCCCAGATCTGGTGCCGTTTTCGTGAGTCGGGCGCTACACCGCCGTTCTCCGGTGACTAGGCACCATGACTCTGTTCGAGTTCGCCAATGGCATAGTCGTAAATACTGCTGCACTTTTGATAAACTTGCGAAAATCATATCTTTAGATCTAAAAGTGAGAAAAATGCAAATAATAGCTTTTTGGAAAGCCTGAAACATGTGCTTTACAATAAACCACTTTTTACATACGGTTCTGTGCAATAAATTGAAGTTTTGATTAAAAACAAGTGGCAGCCTGCTAAGCATTTTAAATCTAGATTTAATTCTTAGCAATTTACAAAAATCATATCTCTAAAAATACAAATCAGAAAAATGCACTTGATGACTTTTTGGAAATCTCAGAGCATGAACTTTACATTTTCCAACTTTGTTGTATAGGGTTCTGTGCAACAATTCAAAGTTTCATGTAAATTAAAGTGGAACCTTGTTAAGCTTATAAATTCCTTAAATAATTCCCTAAAAATGTAAAATTCACCCAAATGGGTATGTTTACTTTTCATTACATATGAGACCCCCTGTTATCTGAGTTTCATGCTTTCATACATATTTTGTCACCATTAGTATTATTGGCTTATGTGGTGTATAGTTGTTTGAAATATGTCATTTTAGAAAAATGAGAGGAAAATACATACATACATCCTCATCAAATTGCTTTAGTCCTCATCTCGAGCAAATTCCATCAAACTCTGTTTAGAGACGTTTTAAAAAAAAAAAAATTACGTTTACATAAAACGGTAAGGTAACTAGTTGCATAGTTGCTATGATGGTTTAAATGGGAATTGCTTTACTTTGAGTAATAAGTAAAATAAAAGTCTAATTGTTTCGATGGTCAATCGTAGGGAAGATCCTATTTCATCATGATGAGTTGTTAGAATTGTTCGTTTCTTCGGTGCTAATAATAAAATACTAGGTTAAAGGGTGCATAACACGACCACTAACCTTAGTGTCGTATTAATTCAAGTGTGAAGTTCTCCGAGCAATGCTTCTAAGTTCAGCGTGCATAACCATTGTATTTAAGGTGTGTTTGCATCATTTAGGAGTAACCCTGCTCAAAGCAACACTTAGCAGAATTTTGAAATCGCAGTGGCACAAGTGTAAAAACAGTGACTGTCAAGCATTTTAAAAATTTCATAACTTCGCTTATAAAACTTTGATTTGAACAAATGAAGACTTTCTGGAAACCTTCCGATCTGTACTTTGAAATGAACGCATTGTACATATATGTTTATATGGCAACAATAAAATTTTGAGCAATCTAAAGTTACTATCACGGCCACGAATCTTAACAGGATTGCATATTAGAAATTGCGTAACTTTCGTCTCGAAGATCCAAAGTACTGGACCAAGCCCTCGTTAGAAAGTAGAGAATGTGTGCTTTGCCATGGTAGCATAATCCAAGTACTTTAAAGTGCTAATCCGTTAAGGGCTCGTGACAACTTTGCATTTTAAAAATTCAATAACTTTTGCTATACAAATTCAAATGATGCAAGTGAACCTTCGTTAGAATCCTTGGAGAACTTACTTTACATGACCCTGCTTGGTTCACCCAAGTTCTATAGCAAAAATGTGAATTGAAGGCTCCTTAAGAAGGCCTCACGTTAAGGCTGAAACAGACTTGAATCGAGGCGAATTTGTAAAACAAACTTAATCAAATTTTGAACATACTCTTTCATTTGGAATGAATAATCATAGCACACATGTTCTGGTGCATTTGAGCATGTCATGATATATTTTAACATTTTTGCTTAAGTACATATTTTTGTATTGTCCTTGCATGATAGGAAAGGCTTATAAAAATTCATATTTGCTTTTGGGTGTTCAATCATAAGAAAAGTCATGTTTCATCATTAAGATTGTATTTAGGAGTGTTTTATTGCCTAATTGCTGTTTATAAGTTGCTATGTTAAAATGTGCATAGAAGGACATATAGCCATGTTGCAATATTTAACTCATGCAAGTGCTCTCAATATTGCCTAGAGGTTATTATGCACACACTTAAAAATGTTAACATAACCATACCAATATTTTTACATAATCATCAAGGGTATTCAAAAATAGGAATTTTAGTAATGTTACCATAATTTTTAGTAAAGGTTAAATAGCCCTACCAATTCAGTAAAAGCTGAAAACAGATTTTGATGTAGGATTTTTAGTAATTTTTGTAGGACGAATCTCAAGAAAAGTTCTATATAAAAGTTGTCCCAAATTTCATTCTACACCACCACAAAAATTGGCAACCCCAACAAAAAATCTCATTGATTTTCTCTTGACTGCAACAGTACCAGTGGCAGAATTTTCAACTTTATGGGACCCACCGTTTCTCTCATATCTCTTTGTTTCCTTCTCCCCTAAGCCTCCCACCGGTTGTACAGGCCAGGGTCTTCACCTGGACGTCCTGGGATCCTCCCACTCTTCTCTATGGTCAAGAGCACAAGTCAAGGTCATCCTCCTCCTTTCTCTTCCACAAAAGCAAGCCACCATTGCCAAGCTCAAGAAATCAGCCTCACCATTGCCTAACTTTTTTCCCCAGCAGCACAAACTCCACTTAAGGTCTTTAGCAGCTGTACAGGGAAGCCCTAAACCTTTCCCAAGCATCCTCTTCATCCCTCCCACGATGAGCTGCCAGGAATCGAAGTTCTTCTCCAACACCGGTCAAGCAACCCACGATCGGTTCTTCAAGAGATTCTTCCTCCACGGTCGGTTCTAACCCGAATTCTCATAGAGGCCATTTAAGTCATGGACCATACCATTGAATCACCGAGATTTCCAAAAACCTAGGTGTTCTGGCCGCCATCCTGCTCTCTCGTTCTTGGTTACTCGTTCACATCAGATTTTCAGAAAACAGGAAAAATTGTTACAAGCTTGCAAAAATCATATCTCCTGAAATAAAAATGGGAAAAATGCAAACTAAAATGTTTTGGAATCCTTGAAATATGAA
Source organism: Chloris gayana (assembly GCA_031894775.1). Lineage (NCBI taxonomy): Eukaryota > Viridiplantae > Streptophyta > Magnoliopsida > Poales > Poaceae > Chloris > Chloris gayana. Next base: position 122,038 of record JAUNZO010000714.1, on the reverse strand, counting down.
CCTTGCAATGGTCAAATGTTTTACCTATGTTTCTGTGCAAGAAATTAAAGTTTTATGCAAAAAGAAATGGCATCTTGTTAAGCTTTTATAACCCATCTTTAAATCTTGAAGAATGTAAAATTTATGAAAATTGACATGAGCAATTTACATAACATATTGGACCCTCTGGTACATGCCTTTGTACATTCGTACATATTTTCATCATATTTATCATTATATGCTTAGATAGCACATATTTGCCTATAAAGGTTTAATTAGGAAAATGCAAACAAAAATACCACATTATTTGCTTCGGTGCTCCTCATGAGCAAATCATGTTTTCCCATATAATTCATGTTTAGGATTTTCTTGTAGCACTAGTTGCTTAATTTTGAAATTTGCCATTCCATAGTGCCATAATATGTCATGTTGCCATACTACATATTGCCATATACCATTATGTGCATAATTCATGTTAAGCTTTGCACTTCATGCATGACCATCATCTACCATGCCCCTTTCATGTACATGGCAGCAAGGTAGTTCATATAGGTTTGTCTTCAATACATCATATGCCATGCTCATGTTGCCATATAGTACACTAGCTAAGTCTTATACAAACTACTTGCCATACTCGTGTTTCATTTTCAACCTAGACCATGTGCTTTTATGATACACAGTCTATGTTACGTTTAATTAGAAGGTTGTCCCCATGACATATCCTGTATAAATTATCATCATAAGAAATCATCTTCATCTCCACATGAACATATTTATTTTACGCAAACATTGCATTAGATTTCGTTATTGAGAAAGTTCCATGAACAAAATATATGTGTATGCATCCATACTCACATCATGCATTGCATCCATATAGGGACCCCGACCGAAGAAGGAAATCACGTGAAGGATCCCGCTGAATTGAACTTGATTGAGAGTGCTAACTTCAAACAAAGCCAAGGCAAGCCCGGTGCATAATCCCACTTGTTTAGTTTTTGGTTTAAATTCACATATGTCTATGTTTATGTATTGTGCACTTACGTTTAGGAGTTGATCGCAACCCTAGTTGCATTATGATCCCTATTGCCTATGGTCTTTGGATAGGTATAATCTTTTTCGATAGGATGGCTATGCTTAAATGAGTCACCGGTAGCAACACCGAGTGGTTAGGAGACCTCTCGGTTTAGGTTTCAAATATTGTTACCTCTCACATGACTAAATTGGAGACCGTACGGGGAAGAGCATGTGTAGGATGCGGTGGCAAGGTTGGCCCTTGTTCGCCATAGCCCCGTATGTGTCGGTCAAGGACCGTTCGTTGTGACTCCGCGAGCAAGTATTGAGTTGTGTACCAAATGCATACCTTCGTATGGGAGTTGGTAAACTGATGTAACTTGAGAGTCGTAGTGTTGGACGGTCGCTCCACCCTTTGTGCAAAGTGTTGGTCACGGTGGATGCACGGGTTTGTGAGTAGATGGAGGGTGTGTTATTACCCTTGGACCCGACGCTACCGTGGTTGCATGTGGAATGCACACTCGGAGGGTGGACCCGGCTCATATCTATGGTGATCTTGTGAAAGGTGGCCATACGTGTTCTTAAATGATGCGTATGTCGTGCATTTGGGTTTCCCCTGCAGGGTGTAAATCGATATATATCGCCGTCCCTCGCGGTGATGAGTACCACTTGTCTCGAGCAGATCGCATCGTAGTAATGACATGGAATATGATGATGAACTTGCTGTTTTTGAAGTATTAAATTCATGTATTGCAACCATGCTTGTTAGCCTTGCTCACTAAATTTATAATTATGTCACAACCCTCTTAATATGGCTAAAACATGAAATTTTAGACTTATCATAGGTGCTGTTTTTGGCTATTTCCTGCAAACCCGGTCAGCCTCTGCATACTAGGAGTCGGTTTTAGAAACCATTTTTATCGGGTAAGACTTGCGGAGTATATTAGATACTCGGGGCTTTGTTGTTAACATTTTTGTGCAGGTGAGATTGTCGAGAAGAATGGGCACATCTACGGGCTGATGTGTTACATTTTAGGCAACTATCGTCGAGATTATCTTTACGCTTCCGCTCATTGTATATTAATGTATATTAAATCTAAATTTCAAACTATATGTATAATCATCACTTGAACTTTAGATGTAAAATATGTCACTCATGTATCTAAACATGCCTATGAAAATGGTGGATGTATCGTTAACGTATGTGCAATGAACGTTCGCTTCGTCGAATGTCTCCCGATACGGTCCTGTTCGACAATCCCTCTCGCGTTGCGAGGTGGGGGTGTCACACGGGCCTTGCCTTGATTCGAGTCGGGGTTAGCTTCCTCGATGTGCTGGTCGACTTCGAAGTTTCCGTCTCCTGCCTCGACCTCGGACGGGACTTCGATCACGCCATGACCTAGGTCGACCAACGATGCGTTGCGAATCGAATCAACGATCATGCATGCATGAATGTAACTGATATGATTATGCAAAGGCTTCATTACATATGTTCATCGACTAACAATTACTGATTAATTATGTTCAGTAATTAACAATTAATAATTCATCATGTTTATTAATTAACAATTTATAATTAATCAGGTTCCTTAATCAATAATTAACAATTAATCATGCTCGTTAATTAATACTTAATCATGGTCATTAATTAACAATTAATCTTGTTCATTAATTAACAATTCATAATTAATCATTAATCAATGATATATAGAGTACTAAATTGGGATCACATGAAATGACGGTGTTTATGTTGAATTTTGGAAAACAGTTTTCACAAACACTTTCGTCTGCAAGTATCTCTAATTTTTAAAGAAATTCATTTTTCAAAGTTAAATAATAAATAGCATAAAATAATAGCTTATCTTAGTTAAAGAAAGGTAATTAATTAAACTATGAAATTATAATTTCTCAAAATAGGCATTTGAATACATAATCAAATAGGGAATAATTTTATGAGTCTAATGAACTTGGTTTGGTATATTTCTGATTTTTGTGGAATTTTCTATGAATTTTTTGAAGTTTGAACATATTTCTGAAAATGAATAAATTCGTAAAGAGAATTAAGAGCTATTGGGCCAAAAGTGGCCAGGCCCATCCGGCACCGCAGCGGCCCGGGGACCCAACTCGGCCCGAGTAGCCGCGCGCGCCCGGACACCGGGACACGCGCCATGGCCGCGTGGCGAGACGTGGCGCCACGCCGGAGTTGTCCGGACGGCGGCCATCCGGACGGAAAAACTTCTACGGGGGCAGCTCGACATGGGGATCCCGTTGGTGGGGTCACCGCCACCGGAAGATGGCCGGAACGACACCGACGGCGAGCGACGGCTCGGGTGAAGCTTCGGCAAGGTCTAGAGCTCGTCGGAGTTCACGAAAATTAGGACAACGAGCGCTGCAAGCATCAAGAGGGAATGAGCAACGACGGCACGGGGGTGGCTAACCTTGAAGACCGCCGGAGAGAGGCACGCGTCGACGAGATGTAAGTGGTGGCGGACGAACTCCCGGAAATCAACCAAATTCCGTCGATCATGCGGTTAGATGACCACATGCGTTGGATAGATGATAGAGGGGCGTTTTGGGCACCTCCGGGAAAAGAGATTGAGCGAAGCCACCCACCGGAGCGATGGAAATTTGGAGATGCGGCCGCGGACGTCGGTGATTGCCGGTTGTGGAAAAATGGCTTCGATCTCTGGTTCTAGGGCAGCTCGTCGGATATTGAGACCATGTGTGGTCCCGAGACACTCTTGCGGAGCTGCGTGTGGTGGTAGCTCGTTGTAAGATGGCCGAAGGCGGCCGGAAGGCGGGGAACGGAAGGGTGGACGGGGCGGTGCGTCGATAGGAGTTTGGAGAGAGAGAGAGAGGGAGACGAATGCTCGCTGGAGCTTTATCCCCACGGCCGGGAGGTGAGGTGGCGGGAGCAGCTACCGCGTGGCACGGGCTGGCGAGGCGCGCGGCCGGAGCTGCTACGTGGCACGGTGGCAAGGCGGTGCGGGAGGCGGTTCGGAGAGAGAGAGAGAGAGAGGAAGAAGAGAGTGACAGGTGGGGCTTTGGCCATTTTGCAAAAAGGTCCACGACAAAAGAGCTATTCCGAAAACACCTTTCCGGACGTCTAAAAATTCCACGAAAAATCAGGGTGGAAGATAAAAGGATTTTGAATCTTTTTCGTTATTGGTCAAAGTTTAAATTCTAAATAGATTTCGGATTAAAAAATTCAAGTTTAAATTTAAAAGAGAAGCTTTCATTATTTCTTGTAGACATTTTTACAACATAAAATAATTTCAGAGTAACTTCATAAATCTTTTATTTTCATGTTTAACCAACAGAAAATGTTAAACTCCATGATTTGCTTCTACTTAATTTCTTTTAAGAATTTTTTTACTTTAGCTTAAGTTGATTTGATATTTCATGTGCATTTCTTAACAAAATTAAATATTTTCCCAAATGCACATGATGACATGATGATAAATGACATGAAATGCATTTATTTACGAGAGTTGTTACAGCTAACCTTATGCTGTAAGACCGCCTCCTCGGCCTTCGCTTCTAAGACCGCATTTGTAGCCTCTATCTCGTTAATAGTAGCCATGCGATCTATCTTAATGGATGGCTTACATAAAATCTGAAGAAAAACACCAGGCAGCACTCGCTTGTCTCGAAGATCCTAATATGGCTAACTCATTCACGGTAGAATTATTTTCGCGCAATATATGAGAGAAGCTGCAGGCCATCAAATTTATCTTCAAGCTTCCTTACCTCTTGACGGTAAGCTATCATATGGTCATCATGAGCATCCCATACTTTGTTAACCTGATTGATCACAAGCATTGAATCTCCATATATATCTAATCGCTTAATTCCTAAGCGAAATAGCTACCCGAAGTCCATGAAGCAAAGCCTCATACTCCGCAAGTATTGTTCGAAGCATTGAAATGCATTTTTAATACATATCTCAATGGCTCTTTCTGCGGAGTAAGAAGTACAACGCTAGGCCCGGCGCACGAAAGCTACGGGGACCTATCAAAATACATCTCCTAATACTTGTGACATCCCCTCCGGGACACCCAGGAGTCGGTACGAGGGGACACTCGACAAAGCGAGTTATAACAGTTCATCATCTCATACAAGCCGGAATATATACATCATGGTATAATACAACCAGGTTTTCAAAATACAAACATCGTACAGCGGATGCATAATACATTATTGAAGTTCAAAACACTACGAGTCTTAAAGCGGAACTTAGTCTTTGTACAACAAAATACGACTAAAACGTTTATCGTGATGTACTGAGCCCACCGTACATCACGGTCCTTCTCCTTCACGGCGTCGGGATACGTTCCCATTGGAGGGAACCTCCCTCGGGACATTGCTCCTCTTCCGGAAAGCTACCGTATAAGTCGTGGAAGTACGACTCATGTCCTGAAATTTGAAACATAACGAATAAACCACTGAGTATTCTAATACTCAACAAGATCGACCCGTCAACGAGCACGCTAAGGCCGACGCCTAGTATGCAAAGGCTTTTTGGTCTGTGGAGTTGACTCACTTGCGAAACAGCTCTAATGGTTGATCCTTACTTTCAAGTTTTAGCTCAAGTTAAGTTCATTAGAGAACAAGGGTTTGTGGTCTACAACTACCGCAAGCAAGTTTGCAAGAAAAGATCATTTCCGACCAACACTTCTTTCACCTCTCATCTTCATCTTTCGAGTTGATTAACTACGATGTGACAAGCTAAACAAGCGGTACTCATTCTGCGACGGACAGCGATTCGAATCGATTTTATACCAGCTGGCAAAACCCGACTACACGACGTATACGCAGCACATTGGTCGTATACGACAACTTTTCCCGCTAGCACCTGGTAGAAGACTAGCCATTTCCAAACTCCCCGGGAATATGGCGACTCCACGACTTCCTCCGTGGCCGACCCATTTCCCTCCCGTGAGACTTCCCTCTCACTAACAGCCAGCAAAAGAGAGTTGGCTACGCTACATCTCTAGGGCGGTAGGGTACATCGACTTGCTGGGCCCATGACACCAGCACGTAGTACGGTACGTTCAAACGTGTTCAACTAAGCCGACAACGGTACGGTCGTTGACCAACTCGGATAGGGCTACGACCTTGCAAGACCTCACTCCGTCTTGCCCTTTATCCTACATGGCCCGTTCGGTCTCAACTTTGTTAACATTCTCTTCAATTTAACGTCAACAACATCAAACACTTAAAGCCTCCATGCTTTAAGATCCCTAAAACATCTACCGTTGCGACTATGAATTAAGCCTAGCTTCCACTGAGCTACCTGTACACGTATAGCAAGAATATAAAGGAACCTATCTCATGCATCTAGGGTGTCAATCATTCCCTAACACCTAATGCACAAACATAACTTAACTATTGTGATAAAATAAAATATTTTAAAACATAGGTAGGATGCACCGGGGCTTGCCTTGATTCACGTCGGTGTTAGCTTCCTTGGTGTACGGGTCGACTTCGATGTTCCGTCTCCTGCCTCGACCTCGGACGGAACCTCGATCACGTCAGGACCTAGGTCGACCAACAATACGTCGCGAATCACAACCATGCATGCATGAATGTACATGATATGATGTGCATTGATCCTTATCGACACGTTCATTAATTAACAATGAATAATTAATTAATGATATGCAATAATACATAAAGTAATAAATTAGGATCACATGAAATGACGGTGTTTTTGTTTAATTTTGAAAAACATTTTTCATAAACACTTTCGTCTGCAGTATCTCCTTCATTTAAATAAATTCTTTTCTTAAATTAAATATTTAATTAGCATAAAATAATAACTTCTATTAACCAAAGAATGTAATTAATTAATACTTATGAAATAAAAATACTCAAAATAGATATTTTATTTCATAAACAGGTGGAGAATATTTTACTGAGTCTAACAAATTAGTTTCACATTTTTCCGATTTTTATTTAATTTTCTACGAATTTTAGGAAAAATTGAAAAGGCTCTGTGCCACACGCGAGGCCACGGGGTTGACCGCACGAGATCCTCACGTGGCCACACGCGATCCTGCGCGTGTGGTCCACGGTGTGGCACCACTGTGGCGGCAAGCTCGCGGCGGCGCGGTGGCGGGAGATGGCCGGCGTTGAGCCAAAGCTCGCCGCGAGACCAATAAAACTCTCTACTCGAGCATGGCGAGCACGATGGTGTGGACGAGCTCACATGAGCTCGACCGGATACCTGCCGGCGGCGAGGTACGGCCCTGGCGATGCTCCGGCACGGTGCGGAGCTCGCCGGAGTGCCTCAAATTTGGGGAAAATGGTGCGGGCAGCTTCTACGCAACATGAGCAAGCTCGACAAAGGGTGGTGGAGGCTTGACAATGGCCGGAGATAGGTGCTCACCGTGGGGTGCGGACGGTGGCGGACCGGGCGTGGAGAAAACGCCGATTTTCACGGTGACCTGCGGAACGGTGAGGGTGCCGAGCGGCCGAAGCTAGAGTAGCAAGTTGCGCACGCGTGTATGCAAAGAAATTGCATGATGGCTCACCGGAGCGGACGGATTGCAAGTTCCGGTGACGGCGGCCCGGCGGTGAGCTTCACGGGGACGGCCCGATTCCTTGGTTGCGGAGCCGCTGGAGGACGAGTTGAAGCTCGGACGGTAGCGGGGAGACCGGCGGAGCTTTCGGTGGGGTTGGCTCGGACGAGGAGCTGCCGGAGCTGCTCGGCGACGGCGAGCCGGGGAGAACGGCAATGGCGGTGGTGTGGGAGAGGAACCGAGAGGGAGAGGGAGATGGATAGGGACGGCTCCAGCTTTATCCAAACGGGGAAAGAGGTGAAGCGAGCAGCTGCGTGGGCCGGCAAGCAGCTGCGTGGGGGAGGGGGCACGTGGACGTGAGGCCGGAAGGCGGTCGGAACAGACGGCGGTCGGCGCGAGAGAGAAGCCAGCCTGGCAATTTTGCAAAAAGACCCTCCGGCTTTCACTTAATTGAAAAACTACTTTCCCGAGCTCGGAAAAATTTATAAAAAATTCAGGGTTGCTAATGAAAATATTTCAAACACTATTCCTTTTAAGTCCAAGTTCAAATTCCAAATATTTTTCGGATTAAAAATTCATGTTTAAATTAAAAAGGAAAGCTTTAATTATTTCTTGTAGGCATTTGTACAAAATAAAATAATTTCAGAGCAACTTCATAAATCTTTTATTCTTATGTTTAATCAGCAGAAAATGTTAAACACCATAATTTACTATTATTTAAATTCTTTTTAAGGACTTAATTTAACTTAGGTTAAATTGATATTTTTATGTGCATTTCTTAACACAAAAATTAATTAGTTTCACAATGCAACATGATGAGATGATAATGAATGACATGAGATGCACTTTTATTTATTACGGTTGTTACAGCCCTCCCCCTTACAGGAATCTCGCCCGAGATTCACGATCGAAACGACTAGACGAGGGTACTAAAGATTTCGGGGTAATTGGATCGAAGAAACTCGTCTTGTTCCCAAGTAGCTTCAGCTTACGAGTGATTACTCCATTGGATCTTGTAGAACTTGATGGTTTGATGTTGACTCACTCGATCCTTGGTGTTGAGAACTCGATTGGATGTTCGTCATATGTCAAGTCTGGCTGTAATTGTTCCACATCGATTTGTCGGTATGTCTACCGGTGGTTTTAGACACTTCTTCGGTTGAGACACGTGGAACACATTGTGGATTCCCGATAAATGTGTCTGGTAATTCCAAATGATATGCCACGACTCCACATCTCTCTCGGATTGGAAAAGGTCCGATATAACGTGGAGCTAACTTGCCTTTAATTCCAAACCGTTGAACACCTTTGGTTGGAGATACTCGGAGATAAACTTGATCTCCAACCTTGAATACTAACTCTCGACGTCTTTATCGGCATAGCTTATCCGTCGAGATTTAGCTCTCTTGAGGTTCTGTTGAATGAGACGTACTTGTTCCTCTCGCATCTTTTACCAAGTCAGGTCCGAATATTACTCTTTCTCCACTTTCGGACCAATTCGGAGGTGTGCGACAACTACGTCCATATAGAGCTTGGAATGGTGACATTCCGAGCACTCTCTTGATAACTGTTGTTGTAGGAGAACTCTGCCAGCTGGTAAACATTTCTCCCAATCCTTGCCATATGTCAAGACACATGCTCGAAGCATATCCTCGAGATACTGATTGATCCTTTCTGTCTGTCCATCCATTTGAGGATGATAAGCCGAGCTGCGTATCAATCTTGTTCCCAATGATTCATGTAATTGCTCCCAAAATCTGGAGACAAACTGCGTTCCTCGATTTGAGATAATGGTCTTCGGCACTCCATGCAAACAAAGAATGCGAGCGATGTACAACTCCGCATATTTCTCGGCGGTGTACCGAGTATGTACCGGTATGAAGTGAGCCGACTTAGTCAATCTGTCCACAATAACCTAGATGGAATCGTGTTTTCGTGGGCTTAACGGTAACCCAACAATGAAATCCATGCTGATGTCTTCCCACTTCCATTCAGGAATACTCAAGGGTTGCAATGGACCCGCTTGTTTTAAGTGCTCTGCCTTAACTCGTCGACGGACATCACACTCATTAACATATTTGGCTATTTCCCGCTTCATGCGTGTCCACCAAAATCTTTGCTTCGGATCTTGATACATCTTGTTGGTTCCAGGATGAATTGAGTACTTAGATGTATGAGCCTCATCCATTATTTTCTTACGAAGTGATAGATCCTTTGGCACCACTAGTCGATTCTTGAACCAAATAACTCCTTCATCGTCTTCTCCGAAACATTTAACTTCACCTTTCTTGAGTCGTCTTCTAATATGTTCCATGCCAACACTTTTCCGTTGAGCTGCTACCACTTCTTCACGAATGGTAGGGATAATAGCTAAATTGGTCAACGCTCCATACGGAAGAATCCGGAGATTAGGCTCGCCACTTTCCCGTGGAGGTGCTTGAATCAAGAGTTGAGCCGTGAGATTATTGCAATGAACCTTGCGACTCAAAGCATCAGCTACTACGTTTGCTTTGCCGGGGTGATAGTGAATCTCAAGCTCATAATCCTTTATTAACTCTAGCCATCTTCATTGCCGCATATTCAGATCTGCTTGAGTGAAGATGTACTTAAGGCTCTTGTGGTCGGTATATAAATATACCAAATTACCCAAGAGGTAGTGTCTCCAACTCTTCAATGCAATAACTACTGCTGCTAGTTCCAGATCATGTGTGGGATAGTGTTCCTCATGACCCCTAAGTTGTCGAGAGGCATAGGCAATCACTCGACCTTCCCGCATTAGAACACATCCGAGTCCTGTTCCCGATGCATCACAAGTACACATCAAACGGCTTTGTTAGATCCGGCTGAGCGAGTATCGACGCCGTGGTCGATAACTTCTTCAGTGTTTGGAAAGCTTCATCGCAGTCCTTGATCCATTCATACTTCTTAACCTTTTCCAATAATTTGGTCATTGGCTTGGCAATCTTTGAAAAGTTTGGAAAAAATCTTCTGTAGTAACTAGCCGATCCTAAGAAACTCCTGATTTGTGAGACCGACTTCGGTGGCTTCCAATCCAACACTTCTTGGACTTTGCTTGGGTCGACGCCACTCCTTCGGCCGATATCACGTGACCTAGGAACGGCACTTCCTTTAACCAAAACTCACACTTGCTAAACTTGGCATATAGCCGATGATCCCTTAGACGTTGCAACATGATCCTTAAATGATTGACATGTTCCTCTTCCGACTTGGAATAGATCAAGATGTCGTCAATGAATACTACGACAAACTTGTCCAGCTCCGGCATGAATACGGAGTTCATGAGGTACATGAAGTGTGCCGGTGCATTGGTCAATCCAAAAGACATCACCAAGTATTCATAAAGTCCATATCTGGTGGAAAATGCGGTCTTCGGTATATCTTCGACTCTAATCTTAATCCGATGATAACATGAGTGAAGATCTATCTTAGAGAAAACCTTTGCTCCCATCAATTGATCAAACAAGATATCAATCCTCGGAAGAGGATACTTGTTCTTGATGGTAACTGAATTTAAAGGCCTATAATCCACACATAGCCTTAAGGTCTTGTCCTTTTTCTTCACGAACAAGGCCGGGCATCCCCATGGTGACGAACTTGGGCGAATATACCCTTTATCCAGTAGTTCCTTTAATTGCACCTTCAACTCTGCTAACTCATTTGGTGGCATCCGTTATGGTCTTCTTGCTATTGGTGCTATTCCAGGCTGTAGCTCTATCTTAAACTCTACCGCTCGATCCGCGGTAGTCCCGATAAGTCGTCCGGAAAGACATCCGGGTACTCACGGACTCATTGGTATATCCTCTAGACTTTTACTTATAATCTTATTAACCATTGGCAGAATAGTCCGGGGAAGAGTTAAAAGTAAGCAATCTCGACCATGGACAGGAGAGTTCAACTATACGGCTCGAGATGCTATATCCAGATCTGCCTTATGGAAATCCATCCATTGCATGCCAATAATTGCATCTAACCCTTGCCCATCCAATATGATTAATGAAGTAGAATAAACCTTGCTACCCAATTTTAATGGCATATTGACAGCTGCTTCATTTGTAAGAATTTTACCCCCGGTGTTGAGATAAGATGTGCACATAGCAACTTGGATGGCATGATGCGATGCTTTGCAACATATGACTTGCTCGATGAAATTATGCGTGGCTCCCGAATCAAATAAAACCATAGCAGGATGATCAGCGATAGAAAACATACCCACTAGGATTTGTCCTCCCTCCGGTAGTTCTTCAGCCGTAGTAAAGTTTGCACGACCAGTTTTCACCAGAGTATTCTTGACCTGCGCCCTCGGCTGATTCCGCGGTTGTCCTTGTGGTCGGGGTGCATAAGAAGCTTTCGAGGATATGGACAAGCTGTGGTAGAAATGTCCTGGACGGCCACAATTGAAACATGGCGGTCCATTCTGCTGAGGTGCTTGGATTCACCGGTCGAGAGTTACGAGCATTCTCGCTGCGATAAGGCGGACGATATTGATTCGGCCATTGCTGCTGAGATTGTTGTGGCTGCTGAGGCTGCCGATAATTATTTGGATGAGAAGGCATATGCTGATATCGCTGACCTGATGGTGCGGTATACACCAGACGGTACTTCGATGGTTCGCCACTTCCCTGTCTAGCGGCTGGCCTCTTCTTGTTCTTCTCCGCTTGATGAAGGCGGATAGAATCTTCCAACGAGATAGCATCACTCACAAAGTCATTGAAGCTATCTTTCTTGTTCAGCACAAGCCGTGACTACGGCTTGGTACTCAGTCCTTCTTCGAATAAATTCTTCTTCTTGGCATCGGTGTCCACATGCTCGGGTGCATATTGAGCAAGACGGTTAAATACCTTAGAGTAGGTATGAACGATCATGTCACCTTGCTTCGACGACAGAAATTCTTTCCTCTTCTTGTTCATCAACCCTCCTGGAATGTGGTGTTCCCTGAAGGCTTTAGTAAACTCGGCCCACGAAATCCGATGTCCTAGAGGAAACATCGCTTTATAATTGGCCCACCATGCTCCAGCAAACCCTTGCGATTGCTTGGGAAGCGAAGAGAGTCTTCCGATAATCTGTGCATGGGAATAGCTCCAGCTTTGACTCGATGGTGCGGAGCCAATGGTCGACCTCCAATGGTTCACCCGCATCCGAGAAGACCGGTGGGCGAACCGATAAGAAATCCGAGAAAGTCACCCTTTCTTCCTGGGCATTCCGTCCTTGGTGACCTCCCTGCGGAGCGGTGTTCCGGACTAGCTGCTCCAATAATTCTCGCTGCTCCGCGCGAGAATCCAGCACAGCTGCGATGGCTCGTGCTAAAGTTGGGGGTGGTGGTGGTGTTTCCGCCCCTCGCCGAGAACTTTCCGGCTCATCACGTCTCCTTGTTCCAACCATTCTGTCCAAGAAAAATTTACGTTACACATCTCCATTCCAACATAATTATGGAAGGAACAGGAATACATGGGTGAGAAATTGTCGAAATAACTTTTATGCAACAACGAGTCTTATTATAGCAACCACCAAATCCATAAGCACATTTTGAGACATCCAATTTACAATGATTCTTATTGCGACACTCGTGCATGGTTACACCAAGCTCGTTATTTAACTTCTACCTATATTACATACTAGCTTCCTCACTCGTTACTAGCTACTACTTTATTCTTCGCGAATCCTGGAGGTCACTTCCTGGCTCTTGGAACTTCCTGTCTCGGATTCTCGCATCCTCCGATCGTGGAATCTCCGTAAAATCTATTACCGAGTCCACATCCATTATTTCTTCAGGATCCTCCTCTTCTTCTTCAGATTCATCCGCTACGGGGTTCTCCTGCACTTCTTGTTCATTCACGGGAGGTTGCTGTCCAATTTCTTCATTCGGTAGTGCATTGTGTGCTTGGAGTAAATCTTGCTCTAACCGATGAATCGGGGCGTTTGCGGTTGCTAGTTGTTGATCCTTGAATTGAATCTGCTCCTCCTTATTTAACAACCGCGCCTCTCTAATAGCTAACAACTCCTCCTTTTCCTGCAGCTGTCTCTCCAACTTCACTATACGAACATCCTCCCTTCGTCCTTTCACGTCACTAATGACGTTACTTGTGCTGTCCATCTCTGTGGAGAATGAAGCATATCAAACACGAGCAGAAACCAATCCAGAGCAAACTCTTTTATACTACACTAACAACTGCATAGATATATTATACACTAACACATTTCCTTCATACATTATTTGTTTGTACACATCGACCCAACTTTCCCGTACACTGCCACATCACCCACAACTGTTACTACCCTATGCTACGGTCCGACCTACGTCGGCAAAATATGACTACCATCCTACTCCTGCCTACTATCCTACATCAGCACTAAGCTAGCACTGGCCAAGCCGGCGGCGCGTGGCTGTCGGCGTCGACTCGGCGTCCTCCTCTCGGTGGTGTCGGGGTGCCTCGTAGTCCACACCGAGAGATCTCCTCGGCGTCGTCGGGTGGACCCTGCTGCTGCTCGTAGCTGCTGGAACTGCCCGAACAGCTCGTCATGGTCGTGCAACAGCGCGTGGTGCGCCTCGGCTAGTCCGTCGTATAACTCCTCAAGCTGGTGCATCCGGTTCTCGATCTCAATCAGAGTCTCCACGGCGTGGTTACGCTGTGCGGTCACTCCTGCTAGCTCCGCCACGTGTGCCTCGTCTGCGTCGCAAGCGGCGTCACGGTGGGCTGTAACCGTGGCCAACTGCTCGTCCAAGGCGATAGCCATCCCGTGAAACCTGTCACGGTCCTGTGTGACCTCCACTAGCTGCTCCTCCAGCTGGGCGATCCGGGCGTGAGACCTCCGGATCTCTCGGCGAGTCCACTCGGAAGCGGTTCTTCCAAGCGCCGATCCGACGGTCCTGACTCTGCACCTGCGCCTCCGGGTGGTGGATCCTCTGCTCCAGCTCGGTGACTCGTGCAGCTCGTGTGTCCTCCTCCTCCCGAACACGCTTCCTCACGCGGGTCATAGGCATCTGCAGGGAACATGTTTAAACCGGTTAAGCACTTCTTCCCACGAAACAAAAACGAAAGAACAACCTACTAAAGTACTACAAGACTAGCTAAATCTAATCCCAGCTTCTTATTATAGCACTCAATATGACATGATGCATGCACGGCAGACTAACTATACGTACTATAGTATACGAAGCTACCACGAATAGTTAGTACTACCCACAAACTCGAACGTTGAACAGGTTAGGAAAAATCTAACTATTCTACATCCTTATAGGGCTCCGTACTATCTCGTACTCTAAACGTGCTAAACGTGTTAGGTTTTGAAAACAAGGTTGTAAACGATGTACTGTTGCCCCTGAACTGCTCCGATACTAGCGGTGACATCCCCTCCGGGACACCCAGGAGTCGGTACAGGGGGACACTCGACAAAGCGAGTTACAACAGTTCATCATCTCATACAAGCCGAATATATACATCATGGTATAATACAACCAGGTTTTCAAAATACAAACATCGTACAGTGGAAGCATAATACATTATTGAAGTTTAAAACACTACGAGTCTTACAGCGGAACTTAGTCTTTGTACAACAAAATATGACTAAAACATTTATCGTGATGTACTGAGCCCGGCGTACACCACGGTCCTTCTCCTTCACGGTGTCGGGATACGTTCCCATTGGCTCCTCTTCCGGAAAGCTACCGTATAAGTCGTGGAAGTACGACTCATGTCCTGAAATTTGAAACATAACGAACAAACCCCGAGTATTCTAATACTCAGCAAGATCGACCCGTCAACGAGCACGCTAAGGCCGACGCCTAGTATGCAAAGGCTTTTTGGCTGTGGAGTTGACTCACTTGCGAAAACAACTCTAATGGTTGATCCTTACTTTCAAGTTTTAGCTCAAGTTAAGTTCATTAGAGAACAAGGGTTTGCAGTCTACAACTACTGCAAGCAAGTTTGCAAGAAAAGATCATTTCCGACCAACACTTCTTTCACCTCTCATCTTCATCTTTCGGTTGATTAACTACGATGTGACGAGCCAAACAAGCGGTACTCATTACTGCGAGGGATAGCGATTCGAATCGATTTTATACCAGTTGGCAAAACCCGACTACACGACGTATATGCACCACATTGGTCGTATACGACAACTTTTCCCGCTAGCACATGGCAGAAGACTAGCCATTTCCAAACTCCACCCGGAATATGGCGACTCCACGACTTCCTCCGTGGCGAGCCATTTCCCTCCGTGAGACTTCCCTCTCACTAACAGCCGACAAAGAGAGTTGGCTACGCTACATCTCTCGGGGCGGTAGGGTACATCGACTTGCTGGGCCCATGACTCCAAGCATGTAGTACGGTACGTTCAAACGTGTTCAACTAAGCCGACAACGGTACGGTCCTTGACCGACTCGGACGGGGCTACGACCTTGCAAGACCTCACTCCGTCTTGCCCTTTCTCCTACATGGCCCGTCCGGTCTCAACTTCGTTATCATTCTCTTCAATTTAACGTCAACAACATCAAATACTTAAAGCCTCCATGCTTTAAGATCCCTAAAACATCTACCGTTGCGACTATGAATTAAGCCTAGCTTCCATTGAGCTACCCGTATCGAGCATAGCAAGAATATAAAGGAACCTATCTCATGCATCTAGGGTGTCAATCATTCCCTAACACCTAATGCACAAACATAACTTAACTACTGTGATAAAATAAAATATTTTTAAACATAGGTAGGATGCACCGGGGCTTGCCTTGATTCACGTCGGTGTTAGCTTCCTCGGTGCTCGGGTCGACTTCGATGTTCCCGTCTCCGCCTCGACCTCGGACGGAACCTCGATCACGTCAGGACCTAGGTCGACCAACAATACGTCGCGAAATCACAACCATACATGCATGAATGTACATGATATGATGTGCAATGATGCTTATGGACACGTTCATTAATTAACAATTAATAATTAATTAATGATATGCAATAATACATAAAGTAATAAATTGGGATCACATGAAATGATGGTGTTTATGTTTAATTTTGGAAAACATTTTTTATAAACACTTTCGTCTGCAGTATATCCTTCATTTAAATAAATTCTTTTCTTAAATTAAATATTTAATTAGTATAAAATAATAACTTCTATTAACCAAAGAATGTAATTAATTAATACTTATGAAATAAAAATACTAAAAATAGATATTTTATTTCATAAACAGGTAGAGAATATTTTTATGAGTCTAACAAAATTAGTTTCACATTTTTCCGATTTTTATTTAATTTTCTACGAATTTTTGAAAAAATTGAAAAGGTTGTGTGCCACACGCGAGGCCACGAGGTTGACCGCACGAGATCCTCACGTGCCACACGCGATCCCGCGCGTGTGGTCCACGGTGTGGCACCACCGTGGCGGCAAGCTCGCGGCGGCGCGGCGGCCGGAGATGGCCGGCGTTGAGCCAAAGCTCACCGCGAGACCACTAAAACTCTCTCGCTCAGCATGGTGAACACGATGGTGTGGACGAGCTCACATGAGCTCGACCGGAGACCTGCCGGCGGCGAGGTATGGCCCCGGCGATGCTCCGTCACGATGCGGAGCTCGCCGGAGTGCCTCAAATTTGGGGAAAATGATGTGGGGAGCTTCTATGCAACATGAGCAAGCTCGACAAAGGGTGGTGGAGGTTTGACAACGGCCGGAGATAGGCGCTCACCGTGGGGTGCGGACGGCGGCGGACCGGGCGTGGAGAAAACGGCGATTTGCATGGTGACCTGCAGAACCGAGAGGGTGCTGAGCGGCCGAAGCTAGAGTAGCAAGTTGCGCACGCGTGTATGTGAAGAAATTGCATGATGGCTCACCGGAGCGGATGGATTGCGAGTTCCGGTGACGGAGGCCCGGCGGTGAGCTTCACGGGGACGGCCTCGATTCCTTGGATGTAGACCCGCCGGACGACGAGTTGAAGCTCGTAGAGTAGCAGGGAGACCGGCGGAGCTTGCGGTGGGGTTGGCTTGGACGGGGAGCTACCGGAGCGGCCCGGCTACGGCGAGCCAGGGAGAACGGCAATGGCGGTGGTGTGGGAGAGGAACCGAGCGGGAGAGGGAGATGGATAGTGTCGAGTCTTAAACTCGGCACTAGTACTACCCGGTCCCTCACGAGCGTGGAATTCGATGGTGCAACACACGTAACACACAGGAACACGTGATTTTAGACAGGTTCGAGCCCCTCGAATCGAGAGTAATACCCTACGTCCTGTATGTTATGTATTGCCTTTAGCGATTTGCTAATTGCGAGATGTCGAAGAGTTTTCGGGGGGGGGTCCCTGCTCCGCCTTATATGTCCGGGGAGCTAGGGTTACAATCGGAGTCCCGATCGATTACATGAATTACATATATGGAATTCTATCTCCGACTTTCTTTATTGATCCGAGTCCTAATCGGACTACAAATTGTTCAATATCTTGCTCCTCAAGTCATTGTATACCGGTCTTAGTATCCGCCTTGTTTCCATACCGGTATATAGGATCTTCTATTATCCCAGCATCGGTCGAAGACCGATCCGTTGCCTATCGCCATTATCTCGTATCTTCCTTAATTTGCCACCATATCTCTGCGTATCCATTCCTTCATCATTTGTATACCCATAAGGCAAGCTTACGACAGCAGCCCCCGAGTAATTTTTTATTTAACCTTGAATAAGACTAACCAGTCTTCCACCCGTTGGTCTTTATTCATGGTAAAATTAAAAAGAACTCCAATCTGCTGCAAACTCGTTCTTTTTCTTCACAAGTGCTTTAAAAGAAGCCCAAAAAAATTGTTGTTTTTCACCTTTTATATCACCTAATTAGGTAGTCGTAGCTTATTCTTCTCATGGTGCGCCGACTAGGCGCACCCAATTGGGTATAGCCCCGACTCTTGGATCATTTGAACTCCTTTCAAATAATGCAAGAGTCCACTAGTTGATTCTTCATTATTTCCTTCAATATCCAATTTCTACGGACCGCTCCTTTCAATTTCCATCATTTTCCACTTCCCGAGATCTCTCGCAAACCGCTCTTGAACACGGTGCACCGGTCAGGTGCACCTAATTAGGTATAGCCCCGACTCTTGTATCATTTGAGGATCGCAAATAATGCAAGAGTCTTTCTTGAGAGACTATGCTTGATTATTTTCCATCAAATCACATTCCTCTCAAGCAATTTTTGCCAAGAACATATTTTCCGGACCGGTCATACCGGCTAGAATTTCTTATCCTCTGTATATTCTTACCAATTTCACATAACGGACCACCTAAATCAGCCTGGACTTATAATTCGCTTATCGAAGTTTCACTAAAAACCACAATTCTGGTTGATCGGACCAGTTTATTCCTTATATTCTCACAGCGACTCGAGTCTCCAAAGCCTATAATCAGCCGGATGATTAACACCCATAGCCTAAGGCATCCTTTATCACCGAGTGATGTAAAATCTAACTCTCTCATACTCGCTGAATTACAAAATTCTGCATGACTTTAACTTTTATCTGAAAATTTCCATTTTTCGGACCGCTTTTTCTTTCATAAAAGCACGACGGCTTATTCTTATGACCGTGAAGTCATAATTAACACAGATAACAGATCATTAACTTCCTTATGGCCGTTAGGTCATAATTGCACTGATTACGACATCCCTCGGGCCTCTTAAAAGGCCCAATAACTTTTCAGCCCCGGGCCCATCCCGGTGTCTATAAAAGAAAACGAAAAGTCGACCTAGGTCAACCCCGCTCCCAAAGCTCATACGCGCCCGCCATTTGCTTTCGTTCCGTTGCGCTCTCCTTCCTCATTAACCAATTCAAAGCTTTCCTTTTCCATCTTTCAAGATGGGCAAGAAGAAATCCACCGTTGTTCCCTCATCTTCTTCCTCCGTTCCTCGCGATCAACTTCCGTTCGGGGTCCAAGATCTTGGTCCCAGCAAGGTCACGTAATCCTCCTCGAATGAAGCGGTTAAAGATGGGTATCTTCCTCCTCAACCCATCTTAAACCGGAGTGTTCCTTCCCCAGCCAAATTCCCTGGGGTATAGATCAATCTCAACAACTTGTCTTCAAAGCCTTTTTCGTCCGCGGCCTTGACCTTCCATGCTTGTTCTTTCTTTAGGGGTCTTCTTTTCTTCTATGGATGGGAGTTAGTGAACCTTAACCCTAACTCCATCCTTCGGATCGCCTTTTTATTCATTTGTGTGAAGCTTTCCTTGGAGTCTCGCCACTTCAAGCTATTCCAATATCTGTTTCAAATCCGCCCGCTTCCATCATCGGACCGCCGAGCTGCAGTTGGCGGTGTGGGAATCCGAGTGCTGGAGGGTGGATGAATATTTCTCCTTATCCTTGAATAATAGCATAGCTCATTGGAAAAAAGGCTGGTTCTTCTGCGACAATCCTCGACCATCTCTTCCTCCCTTCAATGCGAAGGTGGCCAAGAATTTTCCTACCGCAGAAACCAGGAAAAACTTAAGGAAGACGATGAAGTTCTTGCTCTTCTCACCTGCATCGGATATCCGAAGAATGTCAAAGGTGTAACCGCCGAGACAGTCCTCCGGAGCTTCATAGTGCGGGGCGTCCAATGAAGACACCGCCATGCCCTTGGATGGAACTCTCCTACCCGACAAGGAGCGGCTGGAATTTCGTATCAAGCAAATGCTGCAGCCAAACCCGGACCTATCCGGATGCACAAGAGTGGGATTGGCTTTCAGCTCATGCAACCCTCGCGAGGTCGTAAGTACCTTTTCTTATTTCTTCAAATTTTTACTGCTTATTGCCATCATTTACTTATAAAGACTCAATCTTTATAATTGCGGAAGATGGACAACTACATAAGTCATCCTCCTCTTCCTCCCGATGACACTTGGGGAGAGGATTACTCCAATAATGCTGCTCCGCTTGCTGTTCAAGCCGGCTCGACTAAAAAACCATCGGACCGGTCTTTCCCTCTTCCTCCCAGCCTTAGCCCCTAAAATCACAAAGTCCGGGACCGTGGTTCAAGCTCCTAGTACAAGAAAACGTACTACTTCCTTGACCATCGGCAGACCTGCTCGCTCCTCCCGCTGTCCCTCCCGCTGCTCCCGGCGACACTCGCTCGGAGGCACGGAGACTCGAAGACCGTCGGCGAGAAGAAGAGGCCGTTGAAAGGGATCGCCGGGCGGCCCGGCCATCCTCGAAGCTTCATTGGGGAAAACTCAAGGCACTTCCGCCTCGGTTGACCCTTTGTCGAAGGTCCCCAAAACGTCCCGTATGATCACCGGACCGGTCCTTCCGATGCTCTGGAGATTCGGCTCCAACTCCGCAAGCCAATCCAGCGGAGAAAAGAGCTGCGAGATAGCAGTGGTGGAGTTACCCAAGGCCCACCCAAGAAGGTCAAAACCTCCACCGGCTTCAAAAAAGCTTCCACGTAAGTTTTCTAGATTATCACTTTTTTTCTGAATTATTCCATCTGTCAAAACTCCTTAGGTACCGAAGCTCCTCGCTCTAATCTAATTAATGTTGCTTTTTCTTACAGATTCCTTCTAACTTCCAAGCTAGCATAGCTAGCTTTCTAAGAAACAAATCTTCCTCTAAAGCTCCTCCAAGCGATGTTCCCGCTTCTTCCCCGAACGTGCCACTGATCGGTTCCACTCCGACACCTCCACCGCCGCTCCTGCCACTTCAAACGTAGGAGCTCAAAGTGCGGTTCCCACAAAGGAATTCCCTGCCGCCTCAAGCTTAGAAGCTGAAAAGTAAGCCTCCAATGTTGAAAGCTCCTCTTCGACAACCCTCTTCCCCAAGCCACCTTATTTCAAATCCCTCCGGAGCTCTCACTGGGACCGGTCCGGACGAAAGAAATCCTCGCCAGGCCAGGACAACTCGCAAATCTTCCGGAGAACCTAAACCGGCCAAAATGGTGGTCGGGGAAGTAAAGGTGGACAGTTCTAGCGGAACTAGGACTTTTACCGCAACGGCTCAATGGGATGCCCTCCAAGAAGAAGAGGCCTTAAAGAATTTCTCGGAATCTGGCCAAGAATATCTCTATCTTTTAATAATTTGTCCAAGCAACTTCCCTTTAATCATCAAATTTCTTACTCTCTTTCTCTTTTAGGTTCCTCTCAAAAGCTCGAGGCCAAGACCGCTATTATCACCCGCTTGCGGGAAGAACTCAACACGAATCAAGAACGATTGGGTGAGCTAGAAATTCGACCGCCGATCCAAAGGCTAAGGAGGACGATCTCGCGAGAGAGAGAGGCCAACTTGCAAAGTACCCATCGAATGATGGAGGAGCGCCGGCAAGAAATCATCAAGCTCCGCCAAATTAATCGCAGTAACGTTCTCAATTTGCCTTATACGTTCTACATTTTTCCCACTATCTCCCTTTCCGATTAATCCCATCCTTGATCTCGGTGCTTGAGAGTCTTGTTGCTGCCCATAAGAAAGCCGAGGAGGTCCTCATGGAAAAACAGCTCAAGAGCGACTCGAAGAAGGCTCGATCGAAGAGCAACAGGCACGGATTGGAGAACTCGAAGGCGAGCTTATCGCTAAAGATAGGATACTAGCTCAAGCACTTCGCTCCAACAAGATGCTAGAGACCGAGAACGCTCGCTTGAAAGCTGAACCGGTCGAAGCATTAGAAGCAACGAAATCAGCTCAAGCGGACAAAGAGAAGGCCTTGAAGACTGCCCAAAAGCTGAAAGAATCCAACATAAACATCAAGGGCAGATTCAGAGCAGCTGAGATCGAGCACGAGCGTAAGTCCCACCTTTCTTGTTTATTCTTATGTTATCTTTTGAAAATACCGGTCTTCAAGCAATACCCGATCTTAAATTTATACTTGTTTTTTCAGAACTTACTGCAGGCACAATTCGTACTCTAGAGTATCTCAATGGCGGTCAAACTATTGATCCCAACGAGATAGACCTTGAGTCCGCCATCCGGGCAATCCCAAGAAGAATCCGAGAACATTCAAGGATGATTGCTGCTTCAGGAGGAGGACACATCGCCGCTATAATCCAGTCTTGGACTCCGGTCGAAGAATGCGATTTCAATTTTATCAGAGATGGCGCTCATCCTAACACTATCGAAGACCGGTTCAATGAGTCGAAGAACTCACTCATTGGCACTGTTTCGAGTTGGTGGAAGATGTTCCTCTTGATCCAACAGGCGTCCCTCTCAACGTAGTGCCAGCAGCTTTTGCCCTGGATCAAGATGCTCATGACGCAAGCAATCGCCGCTGGACGGAGGATAGAAGATGCCTTTGAAGATCTTGATAGGGATTTGCCCATATCCTCCTCCGATTCTGAAGAAACGTTGGATGATAGGCTTGAGGAACCTAAGACCGGTGACACCAGTACTTCCAGCGGTCCTGCTGAGTAGACTTTGTAATAGGTCCCCTCCTCGCTTTTGTAATCAAACATCTTTGAACATCAAGTCATTTATATTATTTGAAGTACCGGTTACTTTGCTTTTCTATATGAATACTGGTTTCACCATCATACTTGCTAACTTATTTACTTAAGACATGATGGTTATTTCAACCGAATAATTATGACCCAATTCTGGCTCTTAATCAGCACAGATCACAATTCATAATTATAGCTTACTTTAACAAGATCATGTAACATAAGCAAAAAGCTAGTTTGTAGGATTTCAAGATTTCACGATCGTCCTTAACACAACAGTCTACCAATCAATATATATCATAGACTCGCTCTTAATCATAGCAGAATAGCAAGTTATCACAGATCGCTCTTAACTTAACAGAATAGCAAATTATCACAGATCGCTCTTAACTTAGCAGAATAGCAAATTATCACAGATCGCTCTTATCATAACAGACCCCTGGCTCAATAATTTAATTCAAGATTAAAATATGGAGACATAAAAAACAAACATCATCGATAGATAAAATTACTTTATTATAATATGAAAAACTTTACAATAAATACTCTTAAATATAAAATCGACGAAGTTGATCAATGTTCCAAGAATTTGGAATCTCTTCCTCCTCTAAGGTCATAAGCCTATAAGCCCCTGGTCTCGGAGACCGATTTAACCAAAAAAGGTCCTTCCCGGACCGGTGACAACTTATGCCTGTTCTTGTTAGATCGAATCTTCCGCAAAACCAAATCTCCTATTTGGAATTCCCGCGTGCGAACATTACGATCATGATAGCGACGCAATCCTTGTTGATATTTGGCGGCTTGAATCGGAGCTTGATCTCTCAATTCTTCCGCAGCAATCAGTTCAACTTGACGTTGATCATCATATTTTTCTTCATCATAATACCGAACCCGAGCTGACACCATATTCACTTCGAGTAGGTAACATGGCTTCGGATCCATATACCAAAGAAAAAGGAGATTGTCCCGTAGCTCGCTAACATTAGTGCGCAAACCCCAGAGCACCCAGGGCAATTCCTTAACCCATTTTCCCGCATAAGGCTTCAATCGATCAAAAATTCTCGGTTTAAGACCGGTCAAAATCATTCCATTAGCTCGTTCCACTTGTCCATTGCTCGCGGATGTGCCACCGACGCATATTGCACCTTGATCCCTAAGCTCTCAGCATAATCTTTGAAAAACTCGAAGTGAATTGAGGCCCATTATCAGTAATAATACCGTATGGAACCCCAAAACGTACAAAAATGTTCTGCAAAAACTTGATTGCACGGGCCGTAGTTGTACTAGTAACTCGCTTCAGCCTCGATCCACTTGGAAAACTTGTCTACTCGCCACAAAAATATGCGTGAATCCTCCCGGTGCCCGCTTAAAAGGTCCCACTATATCCAGCCCCCAAGTAGAGAAAGGCCAAGTCATTGGAATTAATTGCAACTCCTGAGCCGGAGTATGAGGTTGTCTTGCAAAAAACCGGCATCCTTGACAATTCTTAACCACTCTATGCGCATCATCCGTCGCCGTAGGCCAATAAAACCCCTGTCTCGAATATCTTCCCAACCAATGTCTTCGAAGAGGCATGGTTTCCACAAATCCCCTTGTGTATGTCTTCAAGCAATTGAATACCATCGGAAACCGACACACACTTCATCAAGATATTAGCTCCACGCTTATATAATTCTCCTTCGAGAATTAGATAACTGCGGGCTCGAACTTCCAATCTTTGCTTCTCCACTTTATCCTTTGGTGTTTTGCCGGATTGCAAATAGTCAAGATACGGAGTACGCCAATCGGAATCAATAATCATAACATCCAATGGCTGAATATCACCAGTATTGAATCCGCCTAATGTCTTTCCCGGCAAACCCGTACTATCGACCGGTCCTTCAAGACCGCTTTTTCCTCCCGACTTTCTCGAGACCGTCTTATCTTCGATTTCTGTAATAGTAACCTTGGGCTCCATCTTTATAGATGGTTTATCCAACACTCGAAGAAAAACGCCGGAGGAACCGCCTGTCGCGAAGATCCCAGTCTAGCCAACTCATCCGCAGTAGAATTATTTCCGCGCAAGTATATGAGAAAATCGCAAACCATCAAATTTATCTTCAAGTTTCCGAACCTCTTGACGATAAGCGATCATATGATCATCATGAGCATCCCACACCTTGTTAACTTGGCTTATCACTAACATCGAATCACCATAGATATCCAATCGTCGGACGCCTAATGAAACGGCTACTCCGAGCCCATGAAGCAAAGCTTCATACTCCGCTCGTATTGTTTGAAGCTCGAAAGTGCATTTGCAACACATATCCGAGCGGTTCCTTTTGTGGAGTGAGAAGTACCACACCAGCCCCCGCGCTCGAAAGCTGCAGGGACCCATCAAAGAACATCTCCCAATACTCCAATGCTTGAATCTCCCGCGGCACTTGTGTTTCCAACCACTCTGTTATAAAATCAGCTAATGCTTGTCCCTTAATAGCCGTCCGCGAAGAGAACGTAATTTCATATTGGCCAAGTTCTATAGCCCACTTAGCAACTTGACCAATCGCTTCTCGATTGCGAACAATATCTCCAATGGCAAACCCAGTCTTAACCTCAATGGGATGCGCTTGGAAATAATGTTTCAACTTCCGAGAAGTTATCACTACAGCATATATTAACTTCTGTAATTGGAGATATCGTATCTTAGATTCAGTAAGAACTTCACTTACAAAATAGACCGGATGTTGCACCAATTGCAGGTGTCCTTCTTCCTTCCGATCAACCGCCGTAACCGTGCTCACCACATGGGTTGTTGCGGAGATATATAATTGGATAACCTCGTCAGGCTCCGGCGGGACCAACACCGGAGGGTTACCGAGATACTCTTTAAGTTGATCAAGCGCTGCTTGTGCTTCACTAGTCCACTCAAACTTATCTTGTTTTTTGAGTAACTTGAAGAACGGAAGTCCTCGTACTCCCACTCTTGAGATGAAACGGCTAAGAGCCGCCATACTGCTCGTCAACTTCTGAACATCCTTCAAGCAACTCGGGGTTGCATGTTAACAATTGTCTGAATTTTTTCTAGATTGGCTTCAATACCTCTCCATGATACCAAATAACCCAAGTAATTTCCCGAGCAAACTCCAAATACGCACTTTCCAGGGTTTAACTTCATGGAAAAGTTCCGCAGATTATCGAAGGTCTCTGCCAGGTCGGAGAGGAGATCTTCGGTTTTCGAGACTTAACCACTATATCGTCAACATAAGCTTCTGCATTCCTTCCCAATTGCGAATCCAAACAACGTTGTATGCCTCGACTGATACGTAGCTCCAAGCATTTTTCAATCCAAATGGCATAGTTGTGTAGCAAGTATGCTCCAAAGGGCTTGATAAACGCGGTCTTTATCCGATCCTCAACTCTTAGCGGTATTTGATGATACCCTGAATAAGCATCAATGAAACTAAGACGCTCGCAGCCAGCCCGTGGGCTGGGGAGCGGTCGCAGGGCGCTTCCTCTAGCCGGAGCAGCAACACTTGCGCGCGGATCCGCGGTCGAAGGTGGTGGAGGTTGTTCATCTCTATTTGCTTCTTCCGCTTCACGACGATCGCGTTCGGCTTCAACTCCCGCCATCCTTGCTGCTTCTTCGGCAGCTTCCTCGAAGTGAGTTGTCGGATAACTAGTCCTGTCATGAATACTTGGAAGAAAACTAGAGCGTCTTCCTCGGAATCAATATCCAGCTCGGGAAAACAGCTTTCGCCGCAGCCCGGGCACCGTTCCGAGGCATAAGCGTAGGGAGTCCGATGTTTCGCGCTCAAGCTGCGTCGGACCCGCTAAGTCGTGAATCGGAGGTGTCAACCATGGTAGGTGATCGCGCTTTAGAAGCAACGGTCCGGCAACGAGTCGGATTGATCAAAGACAATTTCCCGTCCGAGTCGGCTTCAAAGTGGAGGGACCCGAAGCGAATCTTGAAGCCGGGCTCGAAGTCGACAACAAACGAAGTGGCCATCGAACTCGCTAGGAACTCGCCGGGACCCCTACCGGCGCGCCAAATGTCGAGTCTTAAACTCGGCACTAGTACTACCCGGTCCCTCACGAGCGTGGAATTCGATGGTGCAACACACGGAACACACGGGAACACGCGATTTTAGACAGGTTCGGGCCCCTCGAATCGAGAGTAATACCCTACGTCCTGTATGTTACGTATTGCCTTTAGCGATTTGCTAATTGCGAGATGTCGGAGAGTTTTCGGGGGGGGAGGGGGGTCCCCGGTCCGCCTTATATGTCCGGGGAGCTAGGGTTACAATCGAGTCCCGATCGATTACATGAATTACATATATGGAATTCTATCTTTGACTTTCTTTATTGATCCGAGTCCTAATCGGACTACAAATTGTTCAATATCTTGCTCCTCAAGTCATTGTATACCGGTCTTAGTATCCGCCTTGTTTCCATACCGGTATACGGGATCTTCTATTATCCCGGATCGGTCGAAGACCGATCTGTTGCCTATCGCCATTATCTCGTATCTTCCTTAATTTGCCACCATGTCTCTGCGTATCCATTCCTTCATCATCCGTATACACATAAGGCAAGCATACGACAAATAGGGACGGCTCTAGCTTTATCCGGATGGGGAAAGAGGTGAAGCAGGTAGCTGCGTGGGCGGCAAGCAGCTGCAGGAGGGGGCGCATGGACGCGTGGCTGGAAGGCGGTCCGAACGGCGGCGGTCGGTGCTGAGAGAGAAGAGAGAAGAGAGAGGTCGGCGCACGGGCCCGACCTAGCAATTTAGCAAAAAGACCCTCCGGCTTTCACTTAATTGAAAAACTACTTTCCCGAGCTCAGAAAAATTTATAAAAAGTTCAGGGTTGCTAATGAAAATATTTCAAACACTTTTCCTTTTAAGTCCAAGTTCAAATTCCAAATATTTTTTGGATTAAAAATTCATGTTTAAATTAAAAAGGAAAGCTTTAATTATTTCTTGTAGGCATTTGTACAAAATAAAATAATTTCAGATCAACTTCATAAATCTTTTATTCTTATGTTTAATCAGCGAGAAAATGTTAAACAACATAATTTACTTTTATTTAAATTCTTTTTAAGGACTTAATTTAACTTAGGTTAAATTGATATTTTTATATGCATTTCTTAACACAAAAATTAAATAGTTTCACAATGCAACATGATGACATGATGATGAATGACATGAGATGCATTTTTATTTATTAGGGTTGTTACAAATACTCCAAATTCTGAATTGCTTGTGGCACTTGCTTCTCAAGCCATTCGAGTAATAAAGTCGACCAAAGCTTGTTCTTTAATGGGTGTGCGTGAAGAAAAAGTAATTTCATATTGCCCAAGTTCTATAGCCTATTTGGCAACTTGGCCAACAGCCTCCCGATTACGCACGATATCCCCAATGGCAAACCCAGTCTTGACCTCGATGGGATGTGCTTGAAAATAATGTTTCAACTTCCGAGAGGTTATCACTACAGCATATATCAATTTACGTAATTGGAGATATTGCATCCGAGACTCGGTTAGGACTTCACTGAAAGTATACTTGGATGCTTGAACCAATTGCGAGATGTCCTTCCTCCTTCCGGTCAACTGCTAATCTGTGCTCACAACATGAGTAGTTGCGGATATGTACAATTGAATAGTCTCATCGAGTTCCGGTGGCATTAAAACCGGCGGATTATCGAGATATTCCTTGAGTTGATCAAACGTGGCTTGCGCCTAGTCCGTCCACTCAAACTTATCCTGCTTCTTGAGCAGTTTAAAGAACGGAAGACCTCGGACCCCTAGTTTTGAAATGAAACGGCTAAGTGCGGCCATACATCCAGTCAACTTCAGTACATCCTTCAAATAGCTTAGAGGTTTCATGTTAACAATCGTCCGAATCTTTTCTGGATTAGCTTCAATGCCTCGCCACGATACCAAATATCCCAGTAATTTTCCAGAACAAACTCCAAACACACACTTACCGGGATTGAGCTTCATAGAAAAGCTCCGCAGATCATCGAAGGCCTCCGTCGAGTCGGAGAGAATATCTTCGACTTTCCGAGATTTCACCACTATGTCATCAACATAAGCTTCTGCATTCCTTCCAAGTTGCGAGTCCAAACGAGCATTGCATGCCACGCCGATAAGTGGCGCCGGCATTTTTAAACGGAACGGCATTGTTATGTAGCAAGTATGCTCCAAAGGGGGTGATAAACGCAGTCTTAATATGGTCCTCAATCTTCATGGGAATTTGATGGTATCCGGAATACGCATCAAGGAAGCTAAGACACTCGTAGCCAGCGAGTCGAATCAACAACTTGGTCAATCCGAGGTAGCGCGAAAGGGTCTTTGGGGCAAGCCTTGTTAGGGTCGGTATAATCAACGCACATTCTTAACTCTTTAGTATTCTTTTTGGTACAAGAATTGGATTGGCGAGCCAATCTGGATGATACACCTCCCTAATGAACTTAGCTGCTAATAATCTAGTTAACTCCTTCTTAATCGCCTCCTTGCGGTCTTGAGCAAACCTCCGAAGCTTTTGCTTGACTAGCTTCGCATCGGGACGCACCAAGAGTGCATGCTCAATCTTCTCCCTAGGAACACCCGGCATGTCGGAAGGCTGCCATGCAAAGATATCCCTATTTTCCTAGAGGAAAAGAATGAGTGTGCTTTCCTATTTGTACCCCGTGTCAGCCCCAATATGGGTGACCTTGGAGGGGTCTGTCTCATCAAGCTGAATAGTCTTGGAAGCAACTGCATCGATCTTCACTTTCTCCTTAGCAATCTTCTTGGATGGAACTTCGTCTTCCAGTAGCACTCGTGCCTCAATGGCATCCGTCGCTTCTCCGATTTCTCGACGTTCTTCCTCCGAGTTGACTCGAGTGGCCAACTCGGTGCTATGTACTTCACAAGCATACGCGGTCTTGATATCAGACCGGAACGATAAGACCCCGTTGGGTCCCGGCATCTTCAACATCAAATACTCGGTAGTTAGGGATAGCCATAAACTTTGCCAGGGCCGGTCTTCCTAGTATAGCGTGATATGTTGAATCAATGTTAGCTACCTAGAAGATAATATTCTCCCTTCCGTAATTCTCGTTTGTCCCAAAAGTCACCGCGGAGAAATCTGCCCCGGAGGATAACCGTTTCGACCGGGAATTATACCATGAAACGGTGAAACGCTACGATCCAAATCCGCCACGTAAAGGCCAATCTTTGGCGGGGTTTAAGCAAAGAGAATATCTAAGCAGCTTTCCCCATCGATGAAAGTTCTCTTCAAGCGTACCTTATGGACAATGGGCGCCAAGATGAGTGGATATCTACCGGCTTTATGTAACACCTCCGGATGATCGGCTCTACCGAACGTGATCGGTACCTCCGACCACCGCAGATACTCGGGAGTAGCAAGAGCAATGGCGTTGACCTCCCCGAATACTAACTTTTGCTTTCGCTTTGACCCATACGCATCCGGTCCTCCATGGATGAAGTTTACCTCTCTTGCTGGCTCCTCAAAACCTCCTTCATCTTCATCATCCTCGTGCTTCTTATCTTTGCCCTTATCATCCCGTCGGTTTCGATGTCCGGACCGAGGTGCCACCTTTAATGCAAATGAAGCAAACGCTCTTAATAGGAAACATTCCTTGTTCTTATGATTCCCATTGTGAATCATGCAAGGCCCCTCCATCGGTGCTTCAAACGAAAGACGTTCTCTCGGGCCCCTCTTAGGAGGTCCAGGATGGTTCCCTCCATGAGACCGGTCTACAGCTGCAACAAGGTTATCAGCCTTGCGCTTGTTGTTCTTGGATCCAGACTCGGTTACCTTGGTCGTGCTTCGGCTCCTTCCCTCTCGTTCCCGCTCAAATTGATCATGTTTGATTCTCCAGCGAGCATAGTCATCTCGCTATTGTGAAACACTCGACGCCGCCATGGTAAGATTCCGGTTACGCCTACCAATCTTGTGCACCAATGCTTCACTTCGGACACTAGCTTGAAACGCCGTAATTATCTCGCCGATCGGGAACATTGGGGATTAAGGCCTTCTTGTTGCAAAAACGTCCGATGAACTCCATAAGCGTCTCATCGGGCTTACGCTCGACCTATTGAGATCGAAGTACTATCCCGGCTTCTCACAAGTCGCCTAAAAATTATCAACGAACTTTTTGGTAAGATCGCCCTAAGAAGAAATAGACCTCTCGGGAAGAGATTGTAACCACAAGCGTCCAGCCTGCTCCATGCACATGGGAAGATAGTTTTCTAAGACAAAAGTATCTCCTCCTCGCTGATCGGATGGCGGTAGTATACATACGGAGCCATTCAGCGAGGAGGGGCTTTACCATCATATTTGTCTATGGCCCCGGGCTTAAATCCTCTAGGGTACTTACAAATGCGCAGATCCCGCGAAAAGCTGGGATTACCGAATACTCGTCATCTTTCAAACCGGTGATGGTGACCGTCGGCTGGGGTAGTGCCGGTAGTTGCGGTCCCGGTCATCATCCGAGTAGTCTTAGTAATGATAATCCTGGTTGCTAGCCCCGAACCATCCCGACGATCATTTTTGCCTTGCTCCGGAGGAGGCGGAGGAGGGCGGTGGCGCCGCCCGACGATCATTATTATCTTATCGAGGCTCCCCGTCTCTGTCTCTATTCTCCCGTCCCCGTCGGTCTCTCGTGATCACGGCGATCATCTCTTCTTGGTCGATTATCACGATGAGCGGAGCGATTGCCGTACCCTCGATGATCATTGCGTGGAGGATTGCCAACCGGGGCGGCGCCAAGCAGCCCGGCCCATGCCTAGTCGAGCTGGTCACACATGGGCGAGGTGTAGCAGGATTCCGCGGACAATCATATACATGACCAATCCGTCATCGCTCGTCTTCTTCTTGTCTCCTGCGTTCCTCTGCTCTCTCTCGCATGATGGTCAATATGCACATTACGAGCGTCACGATTGCCACCGATAGGCACACGCCGATCCCGATTGGGGGCGCGTTCATGCTCGTCCGCGATCGGGTTGTGCCGGGGTCCAATTCTTCCCCGGAAGAGGCTCCTTCGGACCGGGCTCTCGCGTGCCGCTCCGAATGCGAGCGCGAACCACTGGAAGATTCAGCTCTATCTTGGGCAAGTTGGTTAGTTTGCAAAGCGGTCGTGTCTACCAAGCTCAAAGCACGTTGTAATCCCGGCGTTGAGTTGAACACCTCCTCCGTAACGAGTCTCAAGAATCTTTTTCACCCCCACAATGTTGTGGACTGGTGATGTGAAGACCCGAGCACTCGTTTAATTCAACCTCCATGGAGCCCATGTCCAACCCCCTACTAGAAGAACGATGATTTCTACCACCGCGACATCCGGGTCGGTTGTTATAGCCTTGTGATTGTTCTGCAGCGTCGTGGACCTGCTCCGGTAGTGGTCCGAGTAGCGGGTGGGGCTATAGCGAGAACGCCCTCCCCTTCTTCACCGGTACCTACAATGTTTGCGCGAGGGTTCGCAACCGAAGCTCGTGGAGGCGGATCCTCCGTATCCGTTTCGTCCGTTTCACGTTGGCGGCGGTTTGCTTCCACTCTCGCCATCCTAGCTTCTTCGGCAGCAGCTTCCTCGGGATTGGGCCAGCCATAAATACTTGGAAGAAGTCCGGAGATCCTTCCTCGAAGTCGTTACCAAGCTTGACGGAGCTACCCATTATCACGGACCGGGTATCGGTCCGATGGTTCGCGCTAAAGTTGCGTCGGTCCCGCTGGATTCCATGCGTATGGTTTCGACCAGTGTCCGGTGATCGCGCTTTAGAAGCTGCGGCCGGATCGCGGATCGGGTTCATCGGGTGTAACTTTCTAGCGGAATCGGCTTCGAAGATGAGGGATGTCGACGTCGAACGAAGAAGCCATCGAACTCGCTTGGAACTCGCCGGGACCCCTACCGGTGCGCCAAATGTCGAGTCTTAAACTCGGCACTAGTACTACCCGATCCCTCACGAGCGTGGAATTCGATGGTGCAACACACGAACACACAAGAACGCGCGATTTTAGACAGGTTCGAGCCTCTCCATGGAGAGTAATATCCTACGTCCCGTCCGTTATGTATTGCCTTTAGCAGATTGCTAATTGCGAATTATCGGAGAGTTTTCGGGGGTCCCTGCTCCGCCTTATAGATCCGGTGGAGTTAGGGCTACATGTAGAGTCCTAATCAATTACATGGATTACATGTTCGGAAGCTCTATCTCTAAGCTTTCCTTGTTAATTTAGAGTCTTGCTCTTTTACTTGTTGCTCAAGTA
Source organism: Chloris gayana (assembly GCA_031894775.1). Taxonomy (NCBI): domain Eukaryota; kingdom Viridiplantae; phylum Streptophyta; class Magnoliopsida; order Poales; family Poaceae; genus Chloris; species Chloris gayana. The sequence goes on along the minus strand of JAUNZO010000714.1, from coordinate 88,907 downwards.
TTCATACGTCGGTCTTGACGCCCACCTTATTTCCATACCGGTATATGGAATTTTCTGTTATTCCATACTGGTCAAGGACCACTCGTGGGCCCTCTCCATCGGTCTTATCTTCATTGATTTGTCACCGTATCTCTAATTATCCATTCCTGTATCATCCGTATACCCGTAAGGTAAGTATACGACAAGCATGTAGCATACATCCTAGATCAAAATTTTAGAGAACCCGTGTCAACGTTTCTACGAATACGGATCAATGTTTCGGAAAGATGAATCGATATTTTCAGAAAAATGTTGATATAGAATATCAACAATGTTGACCTAGCGTAAACAAAATGTTGATACGAGTGCATCGAAGATATTGACAAAAATTCAATTTTAAAAATGCATTAAAAATATTCATAGAATTAATTCTAAATAACACGGTGATACAAACGAATTCGAAAACTGATTCGAAAACGGAGTTACGGTTTGGAAGAAAAACATGTTTGAAGTTTCGAAATCAATTGGTTTCTATCTCCCTCCCACCAGCTCCAATCTTGTGGCGACACGTGGCAGCACTAGCCATCCTTCCCTTCTCCACCCGCCTGAATTTGTAGCGTTCATCTAGTCTCACGAATCTTAAACATTAATCTAGACAAAGACTCCATATGATCGATTTACATATAGGAAGTCCCGCTAGGGTTGGCGTGGGATCTTGTGTTTTGGCTGCGCGTGTGCGCTGGCTCGCTGGACCAAACGGGTGGCGAGCCGGGTGGGTCGCGAGTGAGCTTGGCTAGGTACGGTGCGGACGGCCTCGCTGGGTGCATGGGTGCATGGGCGGAAGAGACGTAAGAGAAAGGAACTCACGAATGCAAGATTCAAATACAATAAACTAAATTAATTTATTAAATTAGAAGAAACGAAACATAATTGGTCATAAAACCAAATTCATCAAAATAAGAAAACTCATTTTATTTGTTGAAAAATATTTTAGACCTAAGACTCCTTGCTACAAAATAAAATACATTAAACAAATCCAACCTTTCTAAAATAAACTATTTTCATATATCACAATTTATTTTATTTTGCAAATAGGTCTTTTGCTCACATAAAATGATAACACCCTTCTTTTTCTCACATAAAATGATAGCGCTATACAAAATTCTAGATAGATTTTAACTTGTTGCCAAATTTTTTAAAAAATCGAGAGGATTTTAGTCAAAAAGAAGATTTTAAAATTTTGGGGTGTTATACTTCGGCGCCTCCTCGTCGGACAGACAGCACCGACACCATCACCATGTCGCCGACGACATGGTCATTAGCTCCAACAAGGGCTGGTCTGTCGAGTCAGCTCGGCTCGGCTCGTGATCGGCTCGCTTAGCTCGGTAGCATAGCGAGCTAGCTCGATTCGACTTGTTATACTAACGAGTTAATAATGCAACTCAGCTCAGCTCATTATGCTCACGAGCTAGCTCACTATGGCTCATTGAGCTTTATATAATAAAACATATTTTTAACTATATTATATAAGTTAAAATAAAGAAAAAAATAACATACATAATGTAATATAAGTTAAAACAATGGAAAAATACACTAGATATTTTAGATCATCCAATATATCTAAGATCCAAACAAAATATTCATCATATGACTCATCAATCCAAACAACTCAAATATTTCTTATACATTATAAATTTATAATATAAAAGTAGTAATTATCTAACTTAATCTTCACCAGTGTTAACCATCAATCACCATCACATTTTACGAATTCCTCCATCTCTATTAGTCCCCATAGCTTAGGAGTGGCTTCTTAGTTTTAAAAAGGTGTGTCTCATTAGGCTTGCGAGCCGGCTCGTCGGCTAGCTCGAGTTGGCTCGTTATCTTAACGAGCTAAAGAATTAGGTCAGCTCGTTCCAAATTGAAACAAGTCGAGTCGAGTGAGCTAGGGAGTCACGAACTTTATTGCCACCCCTACATCCCACCCTCCATATGGGAAGGGTGCGGGCCATCACGGGCACAAACCGGCGACGGTGGTACTCACCAACCACCACGACAACAATAACGTCGTGGTCCTTCGGTTGTTGGATCGCGTGGCGCGCCTCATCAATCCCCGTGTTCTCCGACGAACCGGCGCCCCAACTCGAGGAACGGGTGCACGGGGCAATTCCGGAGGGAGAAGCACCTCCGATGCCACCTATCGAGTCTTAATCTCGGCACTAGAACTACCCGGTCCCTCACGAGCGTGGAATTCGATGGTGCAACACACGAAACACATTGGAACACGAGATTTTAGACGGGTTCGAGGCCTCTTGATGGAGAGTAATACCCTACGTCCCGTATCTTATGTATTGCCCTTAGCAGATTGCTAATTGCGAGTTGTCCAGATCGTAGGAACTTGTAAGAACATGTCTTTCTAGGGGTCCTTGGCCCCGCCTTATATCTCCGGGGAGCCAAGGTTACATATAGAATCCTAGTCCGATGCAAGATTTACATACTTAGAAACTCTAAGCTTCCTTATCAATTCGGAGTCCTACTCGGTCGGTCTTGTACTTTCCTTGGAGATTAAGTTGGTCTTGTTGTTCGCCTTTGTTTCCATACCGGTGTATGGAACCTTCGTTATTCCATACCGATCGGACACCAGCCTGTGGGCCCTCCCGACCAGTCATATGTTTTTAATATGCAACCATGTCCTTGTCAAATCATTCGTCCGATCAAAGTATACCCGTAAAGTAAGTCTACGACAACGAGCCCCGAGTTATTTTTTATTTTGCCTTGAATAAGGCCGACTAGTCTTCTATATGTTGGTCTAATTCTAGCGTGAAATTAAAAAGAACTCCATCTTCTGGATTACTTCTTCTTGCGCTTTGGCTTCCGAAGCCAAAAAATTGGTCATTTATCCTCCATACCACCTAATTAGGTGTGCAAAAATAAAAGAATTTTCCTTCTAGTGCACCGGTCAGGTGCACCCAATTGGGTATAGCCCCGACTCTTGGACATTTGAACTCCTTTCAAATAATGCAAGAGTCCACTGGTTGATTCTTCATTATTTTCTTCATCCTCTACAGATTGCTCCTTTCTATTTCCATGATTTTCCACTTCTCGCGATCCCTACGGACCGCTCTTGAACATAGTGCACCGGTCCGGTGCACCTAATTAGGTATAGCCTCCGACTCTTGTATATTTGAGGATCACAAATAATGCAAGAGTCTTTTCGAGAGACTATGCTTTATTACTTTCCATCAATTCACATTCCTCTCGAGCAATTTACGATAACAACATATTTCCGGACCGGTCATAACTTCATATCTCCTGGAGATTCACACCTAGTTGACATAACAGACCGCCTAAATCAGTATGAACTCATAATCCGCTTAGTGAAATTTTACTAAGAATCAAGATGCTGGTTGATCGGACCAGTTTTCCAATTATCTTAAATTCAACAGTCTCCAAAGCCCATAATCAGCCGAATGATTAATACCCAGGGCCTAAGGCAAATCAATATTAACCAATCGGTCCGACCGTAGTCTTCAACCCGTCCGGTTTGCTGTATAAGTCACTCCAGAAATCATATATTCTGGGCTAAAAATGCTTAACTGTCTAAGCGTGGAACACTCGGACCAGTCATCACATTTGGCAAAAGAGTCCCCCTGTGATTATCCGAATCATGTGGACTTCTCCTCCGTAACCAAAAAGGCTACGAAAACTTATCCTGGGCCTTAAGAAATAAAACTTCTCGGATTCCGAGAAGGCAGTCCATGATCCACTTGTTGCCGCACCCAAGACCGGTAGCACCGGTACATTAAGTGGTGCCGAGACCTAGTTCTTAGTCATTTGTGTACTGTAAAAACAATTTAAGAAGTACATAAATGTGTTCATATGTAAATTGTCGTATACTTGCCTTATGGGTATACAGATGATAAAGGAATGGATACGCAAAGACACGGTAACAAATCAATGAAGATAAAGATGATGGAGATAGCTAGAAGACCGGTTCCTGACCGGTCCGGAATAACGGTGAATTCTATATACCGATATGGAGACTAGGCGGATATCAATACCGGCGTATGATGACTTGAGGAGCAAGTTAAGGAGTAATTTGTAGTCCGTTAGGACTCGAATTAATAAAGAAAGCTAGAGATACGAGTTCCCATATACGTAATTCATGTAATCGACTAGGATTCTGCATGTAACCCTAGCTCCCCGGATATATAAGGCGGAGCGGGGACCCCCGAAAACTCTCTCGAGATCTTGCAATTAGTGTGTTGCACCAATTGGTATTACTCTCAATTCGAGGGGCCTGAACCTGTCTAAAATCTGGTGTTCCTGTGTGTTTCGTGTGTTGCACCATTGAATTCCACGCTCGTGAGGGACCGGGTAGTACTAGCGCCGAGTTTAAGATTCGACATTTGGCGCGCCGGGTAGGGGTCCCGGCGAGTTCCTAGCGAGTTCGATGGCCTCTTCGTTCGTCGTCGACTTCGAGCCCGGCTTCAAGATCCGCTTCGGGTCTCTCGACTTTGAAGCCGATTCGGCCGGAAAACTGCTTTTGATAAATCCGACTCGTTGTCGGGCCGCAGCTTCGAAGCGCGATCACCTGCCACGGTTGGCACCCTAGGCTCCGAACTCGGCGGAACCGACGCAGCTTTAGCGTGAATAATCGGACCGCCGACATCTCGGATTGGTGCCCAATCCGTAATGATAAGCCGCTCTTGCGAGTTTGTTAATGACTTCGAGGAAGAACGTCCGGTCTTCTTCCAAGTGTTCATGACAGGACCGGTTATTCGCCAACTTACTCCCGAGGAAGCTGTCGAAGAAGAAGCAAGGTCGGCGAGAGAAGAATCCGATCGTCGTCGCCGTGAAACGGAAGAAGCAAATGGAGATGAACAACCTCCACAACCTTCGGCCGCAAATCCGCGCGCAAATGCTGCTGGTCGAGCCGGAGGAAGCGTTCCCGCGATCGCTCCCTAGCCACGGGCCCATCGCCGGACCAGTCCGGAGACCCGAAGAAACGTCCCCAGGATATAACAACCGACGTGGTTGTCGCAGTAGAAGGCGACATCGTTCTTCGAGCAGGGCTTTGGATTTGAGCTCCATGGAAGTGGAATTAAATGGCGCTCGGGTCTTCACGTCGCCGATTCACAACATCGTGGGAGTGAAACAAATCCTTGAGACAATACCGTAAGAAGTCTTCAATGCAACACCGGGGTTGCAACGCGCTCTGAATTTGGTAGATGCGGCTGCTCTACAAACAAATCAACTCGTCCATGACAGGTCGGAATCTTCAAGCCGCTCGCGTTCTCGCTCGGAGCGGCCTACGAGAGCTCGGTCCGAAGGAGCTTCCTTCGGAGGAAGGCTTGGGCCTCGACACACCCCGATCGCGGATGCACATGAACGAGCTCCGGACCAAGATTTGCGCGTGCCGCTTAATGGTAACCGGGACGCTCGTAATGTCCTCATCGATCGCCATGCGGAGAGAACGGAAGAACGTCAAAGACATGAAGAAGATGAGAGGCGTCGCACCGGACATGTGGATGATCGTCCGCGGGACCCTGCCCCGCCTCGCCCGCACGTGACTAATTCACCTCGGCGTGGACCGGCTGCTTCGGTGCCGCCCCCGGTGGAAATCCTCCGCGCAATGATCAGCGAGGGCAAGGTAGCCGACATGCTCATCGGGTTGACCGGCCGAGACGAGATAATCGCATTGATACCGGGGATCGAAGGGAACGCGACAACAGGGACAGAGACGGGGAGCCTCGACATGACAATAATGATCGCCGGGCGGCGCCTCCGCCTCCCCCTTCGCAGACCGCACAACCGGCTAACAATGATCGTCGGGATGGACCAGGAGATAGATATCAAGATGATCGATACTATGACTACTCCGATGATGATAGAGATCGCAACTACCGGCATTACCCTCGTCGACGATCCCCTTCACCGGTCTGGACCGGTCCGGAAGATGATGAGTACTCCGTGATTCCCGCTTTCACGCGAGATTTGCGCATTTGCAAATACCCTGGGGATTTAAGCCCGGGGCCATTGATAAGTATGATGGTAAAGCACCTCCTGCCGAGTGGCTACGCATGTATACCACCGCCATCCGGTCAGCAGGAGGAGATACATTTGTGCTAGCTAATTACCTCCCCATGTGCATGGAGCAGGCTGGACGCTTATGGTTGCGGTCCCTACCCGAGAAATCTATCTCTTCTTGGGGTGATCTCACCAAAAAGTTTGTAGAGAATTTCCAAGCGACTTGTGAGAAGCCAGGGAATTACTTCGATCTCAACAGTCGAAGCGAAGCTCGACGAACCTCTCACAGATTTCATCGAGCGTTTCTGCAACAAGAAAGCCTTAATCCCCAATGTTCCTGATCAGCAAGTAATTGTGGCGTTTCAAGTCGGCGTCCGTAGTGAAGCCTTAGTTCACAAGATTGGAAGGCGCAACCGAAATCTCACCATGACGGCGTCGGAGTGCTTCAAGATAGCAGATGATTATGCTCGCTGGAGAATCAAACGTGGTCAATTTGCGCGGGAACAAAGGGAAGGAACCGAAGCATGACCAAGGCAACCAGTCTGGATCCAAGAACAACAATAAGCGCAAGGCCGATCACCTTGTTGCAGCTGTCGACCAGTCTCATGGAGGAGACCGGCCGAGCACCTCCTAAGAGAGGTCCAAGGGAACGATTGTCGTTCGAAACACTTCTAGAAGGCCCTTGCATGATTCATAATGGGAATCATAAAGCCAAGGAGTGCTTCCTGTTAAGGCCGTTTGCTCGGCTTGCCTTAAAGGTCGCGCCCCGGTCATTCTCATCGGAACCGGAGAGATGACAAGGGCAAGGACAAAGAGCACGATGACAATGGGGATGACGAAGGTTTTCAAGAACCGGCTCGAGAGGTGAACATGATTTTTGGAGGCCCGGACGCTTACGAGTCAAAGAGAAAGCAAAAGTTGGCGTATCGAGAGGTTAATGCCGTCGCTCCCGCTACACCCGAGTACTTACGGTGGTCCGAGGTGCCCATTACTTTCAGCAGAGCTGATCATCCCGAGGTATTGCCAAAAGCCGGTAAATATCCACTCATCTTGGCTCTCATAGTTCACAAGGTGCGATTGAAGAGGACCTTCATTGATGGAGGCAGTTGCTTGGATATCTTGTTTGCCAAAACTCTGCCGGAGCTTGGCCTCTCTGTAGCTGATTTGGAGCGCAGCGTCTCACCGTTTCACGGTATAATACCCGGGCGGAATAGCTATCCTTTGGGGCAAATTTCTCTGCCGGTGATCTTCGGGACGAAGGAGAACTACAGGAGGGAGAATATTATCTTCCGGGTAGCTGATATTGATTCAGCGTATCATGCGATACTTGGAAGACCAGCTTTGGCAAAGTTTATGGCCATCCCGAATTACCAATACTTGATGTCTGAAGATGCCAGGACCAAATGGAGTTTTGTCGTTTCGAGGCGACATCAAGACCGCTTACGCTTGTGAAGTACATAGCACCGAGTTGGCCTCTCGGGCCAATTTAGAGGATGAACGCCGAGAAATCGGAGAAGCAGCTGAGGCTCTAGAAGTCCGGGCAAGGCTGGAGGATGAAGTTCCGGTCAAGAAGGTCACAAAGGAGAAATTGAAGGTCGATGCGGTGGTTTCCAAGACTATTCAGCTTGATGAGTCGGACCCCTCCAAGGTCACCCATATAGGGGCTGACTTGGGGGATAAATAGGAAAGCGCGCTCATTCTTTTCCTCCAGGAAAATAGGGATATCTTTGCATGGCAGCCTTCCGACATGCCGGGTGTTCCTAGGGAGAAGATTGAGCACGCATCGTTGGTGCGTCCCGATGCGAAGCCGATTAAACGAAGCTCCGAAGATTTGCTCAAGACCGCAAGGAAGCTATTAAGAAGGAAATAACTAGGTTATTAGCAGCTAAGTTTATTAGGGAGGTGTATCATCCAGATTGGCTTGCCAATCCGGTTCTTGTACCAAAAAAGAATACTAAAGAATTGAGAATGTGTGTCGATTATACCGATCTCAACAAAGCTTGCCCCAAAGATCCTTTCGCGCTGCCTCGAATTGACCAAGTTGTTGATTCGACTCGCTGGCTGCGAGCGTCTTTGTTTTCTTGATGCTTACTCGGGATATCATCAAATACCGCTAAGAGTTGAGGATCAAATAAAGACCGCATTTATCACCCCCTTTGGAGCATACTGCTATACGACTATGCCTTTTGGATTAAAGAATGCTCGGAGCGACATATCGGCGTGGTATACAACGTTGTTTGGATTCGCAATTGGGAAGGAACGCAGAAGCTTACGTTGATGATATAGTGGTAAAATCTCGAAAACCGAGGATCTTCTCTCGACCTGGCAGAGACCTTCGATATCTGCGGAATTTTTCCATGAAGCTCAATCTTGGAAAATGTGTGTTTGGAGTCCGCTCTGGAAAATTACTAGGTTACCTAGTGTCATGGCGAGGCATTGAAGCCAACCTGAGAAAAATCCATACGATCATCGACATGAAACCCCCGAGTTTCTTGAAGGATGTTCGGAAGCCGACGGGCAGTATAGCGGCTCTTAGCCGTTTCATTTCGAGATTGGGGGTTCGTGGACTTCCGTTTTTCAAGTTGCTTAAGAAGCAAGATAAGTTTGAGTGGACGAGATGAGGCGCAGGCTACGCTTGATCAACTCAAGGAATACCTTAGCAATCCTCCGTATTGGTACCTCCAGAGCGAGATGAGACCATTCAGCTTGTATATTTCAGCAACAACTCATGTGGTGAGTACGGTTTTGGCGGTCGATCGAAAGGAAGAAGGACATCTACAGTTGGTGCAGCATCCGGTATATTTTGTAAGTGAAGTTCTTACCGAATCACGGATGCGATATCTTCGATTACAGAAATTAATATACGCAGTAGTGATAACTTCTCGAAAGTTGAAACATTATTTCCAAGCGCACCCCATTGAAGTTAAGACCGGGTTTGCTATTGGAGATATCGTGCGGAACCGAGAGGCAGTGGGTCGAGGTTGCTAAGTGGGCTATAGAGCTTGGCCAATACGAGATTACATTTTCTTCGCGGACCGCTATCAAGGGACAGGCTTTAGCCGATTTTATAACGAGAATGGTTGGAGACACAAGTCTCGCAGGGAATGCAAATGTTGGAATATTGGGAGATGTTCTTTGATGGGTCCCTGCAGCTTTTAGTCGCGGGGGTCGGGGTTGTACTACTCACCCCACGGAAGGAACCACTCGGATATGTATTACAAATGCATTTCAAAGCTTCAAATAATATTGCGGAGTATGAAGCTCTGCTTCATGGGCTTCGAGTAGCTATTTCGTTAGCGAGTCAGACGGTTGGATATATATGGTGATTCAATGTTGGTGATAAGTCAAGTCAACAAAGTGTGGGATGCTCATGATGATTATATGATCGCTTATCGACAGGAGGTTAGAAAACTTGAAGACAAATTTGATGGTTTGCGATTTTCTCATATACTCGCGCGGAAATAATTCTGCTGCGGATGAGTTAGCCGGACCGGGATCTTCGAGACAGGCGGTTCCACCCGGTGTTTTTCTTCAAGTATTGGATAAGCCATCCATAAAGATGGAGCGCAAGGTTACTATTTCGAAATTGCGGATGAAGCGGCTTTGAAGGATCGGTGGAGAAGGCGGTCTTGAAAGACCAGTCGAAGGAGCGGTCTTACTACATAAGACAGATGAGCGGAATCAATGTCGACAATATTCGGCCACTTGATGCTATGATTATTGATTCTGATTGGCGTACTCCGTACCTTGATTATCTTCGATCTGGTAAAACTCCGGAAGATAGAGTGGAGAGGCAAAGATCGGAGGTTCGAGCACAAAGTTATTTAATTCTTGAAGGAGAGTTATATAGGCGTGGAGTTAATATTTCGATGAAATGTGTATCTGTTTCGATGGCATTCAATTGCTTGAAGACGTGCACAAGGGAATTTGTGGAAATCATGCTTCTTCAAAGACTCTAGTTGGGAAGGTATTTAGACAAGGATTCTACTGGCCTACAGCGGCGATGATGTGCAGAGAGTGGTCAAGAGTTGTCAAGGATGTCAATTCTTCGCCGGACGACCTCATGCTCCAGCTCACGAGTTGCAATTAATTCCAATGACTTGGCATTTTTCTACTTGGGGGCTGGATATAGTTGGACCTTTTAAAAGGGCGCCGGAGGATTCACGCATATTTTTGTGGCAGTAGATAAGTTCTCTAAATGGATTGAGGTTGAAGTCATTACTAGTACGACTACGGCCCGAGCGATCAAGTTTCTGCAAAACATATCCGTGCGTTTTGGAATCCCGCACGATATCATTATCGATAATGGGCCTCGGCTTACTTTAGAATTTTTCAAGGACTATGCTGAAGGTTTGGGAATTAAGATACAATATGCGTCGGTATCACATCCACAAAGCAACGGACAAGTGGAACGAGCTAATGGAATGATTTTGACCGGTCTTAAACCTAGAATTTTTAGCGTTTGAAGCCATACACAGGAAAATGGGTTAAGGAATTGCCTTGGGTACTTTGGGGATTACGCACTAATGTTAGTAGAGCTACGGGGCAATCTCCTTTCTCTTTGGTGTATGGATCCGAAGCCATGTTACCTACGTAAGTGAATATGGTGTCTGCTCGAGTACAGTATTATGATGAAAAGAAATATGAAGATCAGCGCCAAGTTGAATTGATTGCTGCGGAAGAATTGAGGGATCAAGCCTTGATTCAAGCAACAAAGTATCATCGGGGATTGCCTCGTTATCATGGTCGCAATGTTCGAACACGGGAGTTCCAAGTTGGAGACTTGGTTCTTCGAAAAATTCAGTCCAATAAGAACAGGCATAAGTTGTCACCGATCTGGGAAGGACCTTTTCTGGTTAAATCGGTCTCCGGACCAGGGGCTTATAGGCTTATGACCTTGGAAGAAGAAGAAATTCCAAATTCTTGGAACATTGAACAACTTCGTCGTTTTTATACTTAAAAATACTTCTTGTAAATTTTTTCTTTTTATATTATAATAAAGTAATTCTGTCTAATGAGAATGTGTTTGCTTTTCGTGTCTCAATATTTTAATTTTGAATTAAATTATTGAGCCAGGGGACTGCTGTGTTAAGAGCAATCTATGATATTGTGCTATTCCTGAATAATAAGACCAGTTATATAGTCGATAGGTCTGCTTGTATTGAGAGCGATCTGTTTCTTTCGGTTTAAGACTGGTATGTTCGGGAAGGGAAACGATGTAGCATCTTTCTTATGAATATTGAATGTAAGGCTGCAATGAGAGCAGTTTGTGAAATCTTAACTTTTTTCCTCAGGTTATGTGATCTTGTTAAAGTAAGCTATAACTAAAATCAGTGCTGATTAGAGCCGGAATTTAATCATAGTTAGTTTCAGCTGAAATAACCATCATATCTCGGGCATAAAAGTTAATAAGTATGATAGTGAAACCAGTATTCATATAGAAAAGAAATCACCATAACATGATGATCAAGATGTTCGATTACAAAAATAAGATGGCCCTAATACAACATCTAAACAAGCAGGACCGCTGGAAGTACCGGTATCACCGGTCTTAGGATTTTCTTCAAGTCTATCATCCAGCGTTTCTTCAGAATCAGAAGAAGATACTTGGTAAATCCCTATCAAGATCTTCAAATGCATCTTCTATTGTTTGCTTACGGCGACTGCTGCGTCCTGAGCGTCTTGATCCAAAGCAAAAGCTGTTGGCGCTGTGTTTAGAGGGACACCTGTTGGATCAAGAGGAACATCTTCTATCAGCTACGAAACGGTGCCAATGAGTGAATTCTTCAGCTCGTTGAACCGGTCTTCGATAGTATTAGGGTGGGCGCCATCCTTGATAAAATTCAAATCACACTCTTCGACCGAAGTCCAAGATTGGATTATGGCGGCGATGTGTCCTCCTCCCGCAGCAGCAACCATCTTTGAATGTTCTTTGATTCTTCTAGGGATTGCCCGGATAGCGGACTCAAGATCTATCTCATTGGGATCAATAGTTTGACCACCATTAAGATATTCCGAGTGCGCACTGTACCTGCAGTAAGTTCTGAAAAGACAAGCAAAAATTTAAGAAAAAGATATTTGCTGCAGACCGGTATCTTTAAAAGGATGTTATAAGAATGAACAAGAAAGATGGGACTTACGCCTATGCCTGATTTCAGCAGCTCCGAATCTTCCCTTGATGTTCGTATTTGATTCTCTCGGTTTGGCTTCGATTTTCAGCAAACGCTAAATCTCGCGATCTTTTGCTTGGAGAGCCGGTTGAGCGGATTCACGAGCGGTCCTCAAGGCGCTCTCTTTGTCCGGTTGAGCTGATTTTGGGCCTCTAAGGCTTCAGCTAGTTCAGCCTTTAGGCGAGCATTTTCAGTTTCCAGCATCTTATTGGATCGAAGTGCTTGAGCTAAAACACTATCTTTTGTAGTAAGCTCGCCTTCTAGTTCTCCAATCCGAGCCGCTCGTTGCTCTTCGACACGAGAGCCTTCTTCGAGTGCTTGCTCTTGAGCGGCTGCCTTTTTAGTAAGGACTTCTTCGACCTTCTTGTGAGCGGCAACAAGGTTCTCGAGCGCTGAAATCAAGAGTGGGACCGGTCGAAAGGGAGGCCATAAGGGAAAATATGGAATATAAAGGAAAAATTGAAAGTATTACTCCGAATAAATTGGCGAAGCTTGATGATTTCTTGCGGCGCTCTTCCATCGATCGGTGGGTGTTTTGCAGGTTGGCCTCTCTTCTTTGAAGATCGTTTTCCCTGGATTTTAGATCGGCGGTGCGGGATTCCGGTTCAACCAATCGTTCTTGGTTGGTGCAGAGCTCTTCTTCTAAGCGGGCGATTATAGCGGTCTTGGCTTCGAGCTTTTTAGGAGAACCTAAAAAGAAGAGTGGGAGAGTTAATAACTAAAATGCACTTACTTGGAGAAATTATTTGAGCGAGAGAGATATACCGGCCGGATTCCGAGAAGTTCTTCGGGGACTTTTCTTCCTGGAGGGCGTCCCATTGAGTCATTGCGGTAAAAGTTCTAGCTGCGCTAGAACTGTCTACCTCCACGTCTCCAACTACTATTTTGGCCGGTTTAGGTTCTCCGGGAGATTTGTGTGTTGTTACGGGCCGGCGAGGAATTTCTTCCATCCATACTGGTCCCAATGACAACTCGGAGGGATTTGGAATAAGGTAGCTTGGGGACGAGGGTTACCGGAAGATGAGCTTTCGACGGTAGCCTGCTCTTCGGCTTCTATGTGTGAGGTGGCTGGGAGTTCGTTTGTGGGTGCCGCACTTTGAGTTTCTGTAATTGCAGCAGCGGGAGTGGTATTGGGAGCAATACCGGTCGGAGATGAGGAGACGGGAGCGAGTACCGGTCCGAGATGCGCTAGGAGTAGAAGCGAAACACCACCGATTGGAGCGGTGGAGGAAGCTTTCTTTCTTAAAAAACTAGCTATGCTAGCTTGGAAGTTAGAAGGGATCCTGTGAAGGAAAGCGGATGTAATAAGGCTGGGGTGAGGATAATTCGGAACAGAATTGATAATATAAAAGACTTACGAGGAAGCTTTCCGGAAGCCGGTGGAGGTCTTGATCTTCTTGGGAGGACCTTGGGTATCTCCACCACTTCTTTCTGCAGTCCTTTTTTTCACGGGATTAACTTACGGGGTTGGGACCGCTCGCCAGGCATCAGCGGTACCGGTCCGGTTGCCATACAGGGACCTTTTAGGGATTTTGGATAAGGGGTCAGCCAAGGAAGGAGTACCTTGAGTTTTCCCCAAGGCAGCTTCAAAAGCGGCCGGGGCTGCCTGACGATCTCTTTCGACGGCTTCTTCTTCTCATCGTTTATCTTCAAGTTTTTGCGCCTCGAGCGAGTATCGCCGGGAGCGGCGGAAGAAGTAGTAGGTCTGCCAATGGTCAAGGAAGTAGTACGTTTTCTCGTACTAGGTGCTTGAACCACGGTTCCAGATTTGGAAATTTTAGGAGCTATGCTTTGGGAGGTAAAGGAAAGGTCCGGTCCGAAGGCCTTTGAGTCGAGCCAGGCTTGAACAGCCAGGGGAGCGGTATTGTTTGCGTAATCTTCTCCCCAAATGTCGTTGGGAGGAAGAGGAGGGTGACTCCTGAAGTTGTCCATTTTCTGCAATTGAAGGGTTGAGTTTGCGTAAGAAAATGATGGTAACAAAACAGCAAAGATTTGAAGAAGCGAGAAAAGATACTTACGGGATAACGAGGGTTGGACGAGTCGAAGGCCGGACACACTCTTGTGCATCCGGATAGATCCGGTTTTAGCTGGAGCATTTGCCTCGAGGCGAGCTTCTAATCGCTCTTTGTCGGGGAGAAGGGTTCCATCCACCGGCATGACGGTGTCTTCGTCAAAACACCAAGGCTGGGTGTTCCCGCCTTTTAACGAGGTTGGACTCCCCGCACTATGAAGCTCCGGAGAAGCTGTCTCGGCGGTGACACCTCGACATCCTTCAAGTATCTAATGCGAGGCAAGGAGCGCAAGAATTTCATTATCTTCTTTGAGCTTTTCCCTAGTATCTGCGGTAGGGAAATTTTTGGCTATCTTAGCACCGAAGGCGGGAAGTGCTTGGTTGGGGATTGTCGTAGAAGAACCATCCATTTTTCCAATAGGCTATGCTTTTGTTTAAAGAAAGAGAAAAATATTCATCTATGCTCCAGACATTGGATTCCTACTCCGCCAAGCTGCAGCTTGGCGGTCCGATGAAGGAAGTGGGCGAATTGGGAACAAATACTGGAATAACTTGAAGTGGGGGAGAACTCCAAGGAAAGCTTCGCATAGATGGATGAAAAAGGCGATTTGCAAGATGGAGTTAGGGTTGAGGTTAACTAACTCCCATCCGTAAAGGAAAAGATGTCCCCTAAAAAGGAACAGTAGGGGAGATAAGTTTGAGAATCATCTATTCCCCATGGGATTTGGCTAGGGGAAGGGACGCTCCAATTCGGGATTGGTTGAGGAGGAAGATATCCGTCACGAACCGCCTCATTGAGGGAGGATTCGGTGACCTTGCTCGTTACCAAGATCTTGAACGCCAAAAGGAAGTTGATCGCGAGGAACGAGAGGAAGAAGATGCGGGGGCGGTGGTGTATTTCTTCTTGCCCATCCTGAGAGATGGAAAAGGAAAGCTTGAGATTGGATTGAGCGAAAGACGAAACGAAGAACAGAGGCAAATGGCGGGCGCGAATGAGCTTTCGGGAATAGGTTTGACCTAGGTCGACTCTTCGTTTTCTTTTATAGGCACCTAGGATGGGCCCGGGGCTGAAAAGTTATCGGGCTATTTTGCAAGGCCCGATGGATTTAGCATTAAATGACTTATGTCCTGAATACGCAATTATGACCTAACGGCCATAAGGATATTAAAGATCCGATATTTGTGTTTATTATGACCTAACGGCCATAAGGATATTTAAGATCTGATATTTGTGTTTATTATGGCCTAACGGCCATAAGGATAAGCCATCGTGCTTTTTGTGAATAAAAAGCGGTCTGAAATATGATAATTTCAGATTAAAATTAAAGTAATGCTAAATTTTGTATTTAGCGGTATGAAAGAGTTAGATTTTGTCTAACTCAAGGATAATGGATACCTTAGGCTGTGGGTGTTAATCATCCGGCTGATCATAGGCCTTGGAGACTCGAGTCGATGTGAGAATATGGGGAATAAACTGGTCCGATCAACCAGAATCTTTAGTTAAATGTGGTATGACCGGTTAAACCGGTCCGAAAAATGTGTTCTTGGCAGAAATTGCTAAGAGGGATATGGTTTCATGGAAGATAGTAAAGCATAGTCTCTCCAGAAAGACTCTTGCATTATTTGCGATTCTCAAATGATACAAGAGTCGGGGCTATACCTAATTAGGTGCACCTGACTGGTGCACCGTACTCTAGGAGCGATGCTGTAATGATCGCGGGAGTTGGAAAATAATGGAAAATTCAATGGAGTAGTCTCTAAAGATTACATATAAAAGAAATAATGAAGAATCAACTATTGGACTCTTGCATTATTTGAAAGGAGTTCAAATGATCCAAGAGTCGGGGCTATACTCAATTGGGTGCACCTGGCCGGTGCACCGAAAGAAGAATTTGCAATGGTTACCTAATTAGGTGATAGGAAGAATAAACTTACTAATTTTTTGGCTTTTTGAAGCGCTTCGGAGAAAGAAGAACCATTGCAGCAGATTAGAGTTCTTTTTAATTTTACCATGGAATCAAGACCAACATGCGGAAGACTGGTCGGTCTTATTCAAGGTCAAATCAAAAATTACTCGGGAGCTATTGTCGTATACTTGCCTTATGGGTATACGAGATGATAAAGGAATGGATACGCAAAGACAAGGTAACAAATCAATGAAGATAAAGATGATGGAGATAGTTGGTGTAACAACTCTCGGAAAATAATGCATTTCATGTCATCATGAGCATGTCATCACATTGTTGCATTTTTGAAGATATCAAATTTTGTGTTAATAATAAACACATAAAATAACAAAATAGATAAAGAAGAAAGGAAGTGTTTAAAAAGAAATAAAATAAGCAGAAAATTCATGGTTAATATTTTCTATGGCTCAAATGTCATAAATAAAGATTTGCAAAAATCTCCTGAAAGTATTTTGCTTTGTGAAATTATTTACAAGAAATAAACAAAGCTTCTTTTATTAATTTAACTATGAATTTTTAATCCAAAAATGATTTGGAGTTTTACCCTGGGCTTAATAGGAAAAATGCCTAAAATGTTTTCATTTAAACCCCTGAAAAATTTGGGAATTTTTGGAGCACCGGAAGGTTGCTTTTTAATTTTCGAAAAGCCCGGGGTGTTTTTGCAAAATTTCCAGTGGCGGCCCGGCGCCGATCTCTTCTTCTCTCTCCCTCTCTCACCGCGTCTCGGCGCCGCTCGGGCCGCACCGCCTCTCCGGCCGGGTGCCACGCCTCCAGGCCACGCAGCTGCCGGCCTAGCCGCCTCCCATTACCGCCTCTCCAGGAGATAAGAACCCCCCCCCGCCGAGCTTCCCTTTCTCTTTCTCTCTTCCGCCATTGCCGCTCTTCTTCGGAGCTCGCCGTCCGGTCGCCTCGATCACTCCCTGTCCACCCCACCGCCGGCGAAGCTCCGCCAGGACCTTGCGAAGCTCCACGACCCGAGCAATTAACTTGAGCACCTCCACTCCGTCGAGGCGAGCACGTTCTTCATTCTCGGGATTTCACCGTCGCCCTTCACCGCAATCCAAAATTCTTCCACGTCGGTGAGCTAATCTTGGTTCTACTTCTTCCTAGAGGTGCGCAAGCTATTCCTTTACACCCAGTACACTTATCCGAGCATGCGCCATGCGGGTTCATCGGAATTCCATCGATTTCCCGGAGCTCGGTCCGCCGCCGCCATCGGCCCTCACGGTGAGCTCCATTCTCCGGTCATGCTCATGCTCCGTTAACCACTCGTCGTCGTTGCGCATGGGCCGTAGTAGCTTCCCGTCAAGTTTCCTTAAGGTTCGACCTCTCTAGTGAGCTCCCCACCGTGCCGGAGTCGCCGCCGTGGCCGGGTCTCGCCGTCGGTGCCTCTCCGGTGGAGCTCATGTGCGCGCGTCCCCACCGCGAGGGTTCGCCGGGTTGTGTAGAGTAGGAAGGTGTCGTCGCGGCGAGCTTTGGTCCAGGCCCGGCCGTCTCCGGTGGCCACGCCGCCGCTGACCCGCCGCCGCGGTGGTGCCACACCGCGGGCCACACGCGTGTGGGATCGCGTGTGGCCACGTGCGGATCGCGTGCGGCCAACCCCGTGGCCTCGCGTGTGGCACGGAGTCAAATTCAAATTTCAAAAATTCGTAGAAAATTCATTAAAAATCGGAAAAATGTCAAACCAAGTTTGTTAGACTCAGAAAAATAAGATCTATTTAATTGTGAAATAAAATATTTATTTTGAGTAAATTTATTTTATAAATAGTGTTTAATCACTTTATTTGATTAAAGAAAAGCTATTATTTTATGTTAATAAAATGTTTAATGAAGAAAAATAATTTAACTAGATGAAGGAGATACTGCAGACGAAAGTTATTATGAAAATTATTTTCCAAAATTAAAGTTAAACTCTATTATTTTATGTGATCCCAATTTATTAGCCTTTTATCACATTTCCTTTAAAGTAACAATTTATTTATTGCTTAATAAACAAGAATAATTTGTTAATTATAAAACCTAAGTAATTAAGGAACAGAACTAATTAATACTTAATGACCTTGATTAAGCATTCATTAATCAGCATAATTAATTGTTAATTATTGCTTAATGCACATGCTTATCCCTAATTTATTAATTAACTAAGGTGATTAAGCTTTGATCTTTAATTATTAATTACTGAAGTTAATTAATGAACTTTGCATAATTTTATCATGCGCATTCATGCATACATGTTGGTGATTCGCAACGCATTGCTTGGTCGACTAGGTTACGAAGTGATCGAGGTTCCACCCGTGGTCGAGTCGGAGCCGGAATCTCGACGTCGACCCAGCCGCCGAGGAAGCTAACTCGGAACAGTATCAAGGCAAGCCCTGGTGCATCCTACCTATGTTTTAAATATTTTACTTTGTCACATAGTACAGTTATGTTTGTGCATTAGGTGTTAGGGAATGGTTGACACCCTAGTTGTATTATGGTAGGTTTCCGTTTGTTTATTCTATACTTGGTACAGGTAGCTCAATAGAGGCTAAGCTTAATTTCATAATCGTAACGGTAGATGTTTAGGGAATCTTAAAGCATGGAGGCTTTAAGGGTTTTGTGTGACACTAAGATGATGAGAGTGTTAATGAAGTTGAGACCGGACGGGCCCCGTAGGAGAAAGGACAAGATGGAGATGAGATCTTGCAAGGTGGTAGCCTCGTCCGTGTCGGTCAAGGACCGTACCGTTGTCGACTTAGTTGAACAAGTTTGAACGTACCGCACTACATGCTGGTATCATGGGCCCAGCAAGCTGATGTACCCTATCGCCCCGAGAGATGTAGCGTAGCCGGCTCTCTTCTGCGCAGTCGTTAGTGAGAGGATAGTCTCACGGGAGGGAGATGGGTCGACCACGAGGGAAGTCATGGCTTCGCCATACTCCCGGGGAGTTGGAAATGGCTAGTCTGCTGTAAGGTGCTAGCGGGAAAGGTTGTCGTATACGATCGGTGTGATGCGTATACGTCGTGTAGTCGGGTTTTGCCAGCTGGTATAAAATCGATTCGAATCGCTGTCCCTCGCCGTAATGAGTACCGCTTGTTTAGCTCGTCACATCGTAGTAAATTATATGGAAGATGAAGACGAGAGATGAAAGGATTAAGATCTATTTTATCTTGTCTTGCAAACTTGATTGCAATAGTGATAGGTTGCAAACACCAAGGTTAATGAACTTAAAGTGAGCTAAAATACCGAAAGTAAGGACCCACCCTTTAATGTTGTTTTCGCAAAGGAGTAAACCCCACAGCCAGAAAGCCTTTGCATACTAGGCGTCGGCCTTAGCGTGCCATATTGACGGGTCAGTCTTGCTGAGTATTAGAATACTCGGGGTTTGTTCGTTACTTTTCGAGGAACGAGTCGTGCTACCACGACTTGTATGGCAGCTTCCCGAAGAGGAGCAATGTCCGGAGGGAGGTTCCCTTCGGTGGGAACGTATCCGCTCGAGTGCATCACGTTGATCGTTTAAAGTCTTTTGAGTTGTATAATAGAACAAGCTTCCGCTGAATACTCGTAGGTTGTCAAACTTCAATAATGTTATATTTCTGCTGCACGAATGTTTGTATTTCGAAAACCTGGTTGTATTATACCATGATGTATATATTCTGGCTTGTATGAGATGATGTTTCTGTTGTAACTCGCTTCATCGAGTGTCCCTCTATACTTGATTCCTGGGTGTCCCGGAGGGGATGTCACGGTTGGAAGACCGGTTCCTGACCGGTCCGGAATAACGGAGAATTCTATATACCGGTATGGAGACTAGGCGGATATCAATACCGGCGTATGATGACCCGAGGAGCAAGTTAAGGAGTAATTTGTAGTCCGTTAGGACTCTGAATTAATAAAGAAAGCTAGAGATAGAGTTCCCATATATGTAATTTATGTAATCGACTAGGATTCCGCATGTAACCCTAGCTCCCCGGATATATAAGGCGGAGCGGGGACCCCCGAAAACTCTCCGACATCTTGCAATTAGCAAATCGCTAAAAGCAATACATAACATACAGGACGTAGGGTATTACTCTCAATTCGAGGGGCCTGAACCTGTCTAAAATCTGGTGTTCCTATGTGTTTCGTGTGTTGCACCATCGAATTCCACGCTCGTGAGGGACCAGGTAGTACTAGTGCCGAGTTTAAGACTCGACATAAATAAATACTCTAATGTTTTTTTTACTGCAAGTCTCAAATTATTTCCATATTCTTGACCGGTATTTATATGTTTTCCTTACTTCAACATATAAGATTTTCTCCTTTCACGCAAACCGCAACTCAAAAAACTTAAATTTAACATCCCGATTCAACCAATCAAGTCCATAATCAAGCAACAATGGTTAATTCAACACAAACCAACTATGACATGACCGCTAGCTCTACTCAAGACTCGGATATAGCTCATAGCGGCGGTCTACTTAACAAAATCGTGCCGTATAGAAAAAATGACCGGTCTTAGAATTTAGGATCACAAATTATTAACCGACTTCTCTCAAAGAGCAGCCCACTAGCTTGGTATATTAATGCAAAATTAAGATTCCAAGATAAACAAAATCATGCAGATAGGCAAAGATTGACATATTTCATATTATCAAAAAGTCTGTCATGAGCATAGCTTTACATAAGATTAAACGCAAAAGCTTAAGTGTAAAAGCGACATAGCTGGTTTATTGGGCGTAGCCCCGAGCCTGGACCGAAGATGATGTAGCCCGTGGATGAATAGTTTGATGGTCGTGCTAATGCTCAAGACCGCTTCCGAGCAGCAGCGGCACTATAAACCAAAATTGCCAACCAATGAAGATGATTGAAGGCGACGCAATCTGTCAAAAGTAAAGATTAGCCGCCGCGCTAATGCTCACGACCGCGTCCGAGCAGCGAGCACCGCTCAAGCGGAACCGACGACCGATGAAGGCGCGATCGGTCGAAACGAAGATTAGCAGCCGCGCTATTGCTGAAGACCACGTTCGAGCGATGAGCGACGCTCCAAGCAAAAATTGATGACTAGTGAAGGCGGTTGAAGACGATACAACCGATCAAAGCGACGATTAGCGATCACGCTATTGCTCAAGACCGAGTCCGAGCAGCGAGCAGTGCTCAAGCCGAAATTGACGACCGATGAAGACCGTTGAAGATAGTGCTATCGGTCGAAACCGAAGATTAGCATCGACGCTAATGCTCAATACTGCGTCCGAGCAGCGAGCGGCGCTCGAAGTTGAAGCTAACGACGATAAAAGCTGTTGAAGACGGCGCGATCGATCAAAACCGAAGATTACCGACCGCGCTAATGTCGAAGACCGTGTCCGAGAAGCAGCGGTGCTTGAAGTTGATGCTCGACGACCGATGAAAGCTGTTGAAATTGTCATTGTGGCGTCGGTTATCGCTCGGCGGCATCGATCTTCATAGTCACACGACAGCGATCATGGCACCGGTCGCCATTGTCATCGCGGCGGCGGTTGTCGCTCCGTGACACCGGTCGTTGTTACGCAGCGGCGGCGATCATCGTCTTGCGACACCACTCGTCGTTGTCATCGTGGCGGCGGCCCTCCTCACCCTACAACGGTCGTCCCTCGGCTATACCGGTCGTCGTCACACGACGGTGGGGGTCGTCATCCTGCAACACCGCTCATCGTCGGCGTCGTTGCGGCGACGGTCCTTGCCCTACCACAACACTTGTCATCATCGTCGTCGCGGCGGCAGTCCTCGCCCTACAACGGTAGTTGCTCCATGACACTAGCCGTCGTCACACGACGACGCGGCCGTTGTCCTGCAACCCCGCTCGTCGTCGCGGCGGCGGTCCTTGCCCTGCAACACCACTTGTCGTCGTCGTTGTCACGGCGGTAGTCCGCGCCCTGCTATGGTCGTTGCTCCACGACATTAGTCGTCGTCACACGATGGCGATGGTCAATATCCTGCGACCATAGTCGTCGTCATCGTCATCGCGGCGGTAGTCCTACGCCGGTCGTCGCTCCGTAGCACTAGTCGTCGTTGCGGCGGCGGTGTCATCGTCGTTAAACGAAGTCGAGAGACCCGAAGCGGATCTTGAAGCATGGAACGAAGTCGAAGTCGATCGTAGAAGCCATCGAATTCTCTAAAAACTCACCGAGACCCCTTCCTGGCGTGCCAAATATCGAGTCTTAATCTCGACACTAGAACTACCCAGTCCCTCACGAGCGTGGAATTTGATGGTGCAACACACGAAACACACAGGAACACAAGATTTTAGACAGGTTCGGGCCTCTCGATGGAGAGTAATAACCTACGTCCCGTATGTTATATATTGCCCTTAGCAGATTGCTAATTGCGAGTTGTCCAGATCTGTAGGAACTTGTAAGAACATGTGTTTCTAGGGGTCCGTGCCCCACCTTATATGTCCGGGAGGCGGGTTACATGCGGAATCCTAGTCGGATGCAAGATTTACACACTCGATCGGTCTTGTACTTTCCTTGGAGATTAAGTTGGTCTTGTTGTTTGCCTCTCGCTTTGCATACCGGTGTATGGAACCTTCTGTTATTCCATACCGGTCGGACACCGACCTGTGGGCCCTCCCGACCAGTCATATGTCTTCAATATGCCACCATGTCCTTGTCGAATCATTCTTCCGATCAAAGTATACCCGTAAGATAAGTCTACGACACCTTCCCTTGGTTGGTCGTGGGGGTCCACGGCGGGATGTACTCGGCGGTGCGGTGGCCACGCAGCCGGAACCCAACGCAACCAATGTCGGTGAGGGAACCATCGTGGGTGTCGAGGAATAATCTCGGCACTAATACTACCTAGTCTCTCACGAGTATGGAATTCGACGGTGCAACACACGAAAGACACAAGAACAGGTGAGATTTTTAGACTGGTTCAAGCCTCTCAATCGATTGTAATACCCTACGTCTTGTATGTTGTGTATTGCTCTTAGCAGATTGCTAATTGCGTATGTCCGGATCGTTTCGAGGGTCCCTCCTCGGGCTTATATATCCGAGAAGGTAGAGTTACATGCAGAGTCCTAGTTTCACGAATTACATATTCGGAAGCTTTATCTCTAACTTTCTTTATCAATTCAGAATCTTAATCAACTACTCTTGCTTCTTTACTTGAGGATCATGCCATAGTGCACCGGTCTCGTAATCCACATCCGTTTCCATACCGGTGTATGGAACCTTCTTGTCGAGTCTTAATCTCGGCACTAGAACTACCCCGTCCCTCACGAGTACGGAATTCAATGGTGCAACACAAGATTTTAGACGAGGTTCGGGCCCCTCGACCGAGAGTAATACCTTACGTCCTGTATGTTGTGTATTGCCTTTAGCAGATTTTGCTAATTGTGAGTTGTTAGAGAGTTTCCGAGGGGTCCCTTCTCCGCCTTATATATCCGGGGAGATAGGGTTACATGCGGGGTCCTAGTCGGTTACAAAGATTACATAGGCGAAAGCTCTATCTCTAAGCTTTCCTTGTTGAAACAGAGTCCTATCGAACTAATATTGCACCTTTACTTGTCAATCAAGTCAGTACATGCCGGTATTGCAGTCCGCCTTGCTTCCATACGGGTATACATGATCTTTTGTTATTCCATACCGGTCGGGCACCACTCGTGTGATAGAAACCCGCGAGGGTTTTGGTGCCGATCTTTCGATGAGAGATGAAGATAACTCGATTTGGTGGATGGAAATGACGTTCACGGCCGTAACAACTTTCAGAAATAAATGCATTTCATGTCACTCATGAGCATGTCATCATATTGCATTTATGAAGTTATCAAATTTTGGGTTAAGAAAATGCACATAAAATATCAAATTAACTAAAGATTAAAGGAAATGCTTAAAAAGAATTTAAATAAGAGAAAATAATGTGTTTAACAATTTCTATTGCTAAAACATCATAAATAAAGATTTATAAAAGTTCCCTGAAATTATTTTGCTTGGTAAAAAAATAATTACAAGAAATTAACAAAGCTTCTTTTGTTAATTTATCTATGAATTTTTAATCCGAAAGTAATTTGGAATCTTAACCTGGACTTAATAGGAAAAATGCCTAAAATACTTTCTTTTACACCCCTGAATTTTTGGGGAATTTTCTCGAGCACGGGAAGCTTAGTTTTTAATTACGCGAAAGGCCAGGGGTGTTTGTGCAAAATTACCGGGCCTGGCCTACGAGCCAGCCTCTCTTCTTCTCTCCCTCTCTCCCGCGTCTCACCACCGCCCCCACCGTGCCGCCTCCTCGTCGAGCTGCCACGTAACAGCAACGCAGCTGGTTGCGCCGCTGCTCGGCTGCTCGCCGTGCCGCCTCCGGCGAGGATAAAGGCCCCCGCCCGGCCCTATCCTCTCCCTTCTCTCCCATTTCACTTCACACCTCACCGCCACCCTCGCCTCTCCGGAGCACCGCCGCCAGGCCGTTCCGGCAGCCTCCCAACCGAACCAAGGCTGCCAAAAGCTCCGCACCACGCCCCTGAAGCTCCTCCAAGTCACCAATCAGGTTGAGCACTTCTACGCCACCGTGGCGAGCTCATTTTCTTCTCTGCGACCTCACCGCCGTTCCTCCGCCGCGGATCAAAATTTGCACTCGTCCGGTGAGCCGTTCGTCCATTTTCTCGGTTCTTGCGGGTGCGCAACCCATGGCTCCATGTCTCTAGTCGCTTATCATTGCATTTGTTCTACAAAGGGCCAAGTAAGCGACGTTCTTCCAAAGCTCCGGTCGCCGCCGTCCGCACCCCCACGGTGAGCACCACCTTCCCACCATGCTCATGTTCCTAGAACCCCATGACGAGCTTGTTCATGTTGCGTAGAAGCTCCTAGAGCCTTTTCCCTAATTTTCGAGCTCTCGGGCGAGCTCCCCACCGTGCCGAAGCATCGCCGTGCCCGAGTCTCGCCGCCGGCGTGCCTAGGGTTGAGCTCATGCGGGTGCACCGGCTCCGTAGTCCTCGCTAGGTTGTGTAGGTTCTTTAGGTGGGTCCGCGACGAGGTTTGGCTCAACGCCGGCGAAGTCCGGTGGCCGCGCCGCCGTGCCGTCGCCGCCGCGGTGGTGCCACACCGCGGGCCGCATGCTGCGCTGGATCGCGTGTGGCTACGCGGGATCTCGTGTGGCCCACTCCGTGGCCCGGCGTGTGGCACGGAACGTATTTCAATTTTTAAAAATTCGTATAAAATTCAATAAAAATCGGAAAAATGTGAAACCAATTTTGTTAGACTCGGAAAAATAAGAACTATTTGTTTATAAAATAAAATATCTATTTTGAGTACTTCTATTTCATAGATAATAATTAATCACATTCTTCGGTTAAAGAAGAGCTATTATTTTATGCTAGATAAATGTTTAATGTAAGAAAATAATTTAATTATATGAAGGAGATACTGCAGACGAAAGTAATTATGAAAATTATTTTCCAAAATTAAACTTAAACATTATCATTCCATGTGGTTCCAATTTATTACCTTATTATCACATGCCATTGAGTAATAATTATTTATTGTTTAAAAAACAGGATTAATTATTAATTACTAATCCTAAGTAATTAGTAACCAATTTATTAAGGAACATGATTAATTAATAATTAATAACCATGGCTAAGCATTACTTAATGAGCATAATCAATTGTTAATTATTGAGTAATAAACATACTTAATTATAAATTGTTAATTAACAAATATGATGAATTATTAATTGTTAATTACTGAACATAATTAATCATTAATTATTAGTTGATGAACATAAATAATAAGACCTTTTGCATAATCATATCATGTTCATTCATGCACGCATGATTGTGATTCGCGATGCATTGTTGGTCGACCTAGGTTCCGAGGTGATCGAGGTTCCACCCGAGGTCGAAGTAGATGAAGGGAATCTCGAAGTCGACCCACACGCCGAGGAAGCTAACCCCGACTCGTATCAAGGCAAGCCCGGTGCATCCTAGCTATGTTTTCAAATATTTTATTTTATCACATAGTTAAGTTATGTTTGTGCATTAGGTGTTGAATGATTGATACCTAGTTGCATTATGATAGGTTTCCGTTTGTTTATACTATACTCGGTACAGGTAGCTCAATAGAAGCTAGGCTTAATTCATAGTCACAACGGTAGAGGTTTTAAGGAATCTTAAAGCATCGAGGCTTTAAGGGTTAATGTGTTGACACTAAGATGAAGAGAGTGTTAATGAAGTTGAGACCGGACGGGCCCCGTAGGAGAAAGGGCAAGACGGAGATGAGGTCTTGCAAGGTGGTAGCTCCGTCCGAGTCGGTCAAGGACCGTACCGTTGTCGGCTTAGTTGAACAAGTTTGGACGTACCATACTACATGCTGGTATCATGGGCCCAGCAAGCTGATGTACCCTACCGCCCCGGAGATGTAGCGTAGCCGGCTCTCTTTTACCGGTGGTTAGTGAGAGGTTAGTCTCACGGGAGGGAGATGGGTCGGCCACGAAGAAAGTCGTGGAGTCGCCATACTCCCGGGGAGTTGGAAATGGCTAGTCTTCTGTCAGGTGCTAGAGGGAAAAGTTATCGTATACGATCGGTGTGGTGCGTATACGTTGTGTAGTCGGGTTTGCCAGCTGGTATAAAAATCGATTTGAATCGCTGTCCCTCGCAGTAATGAGTACCGCTTGTTTAGCTCGTCACATCGTAGTAAACAATATGGAAGATGAGGATGAGAGATGAAAGGAGTAATGATCTACTTTGATCTTGTCTTGCAAACTTGATTGCAATAGCGATAGGCTGCAAACACCAAGGTTAATGAACTTAATGTTGAGCTAAAATATTGAAAGTAAGGATCCACCCTTTAATGTTGTTTTCGCAAAGGAGCAAACCCCACAGCCGGAAAGCCTTTGCATACTAGGCGTCGGCCTTAGCGTGCCATTTTGACGGGTCGTTCTTGCTGAGTATTAGAATACTCGGGGTTTGTTTCGTTATCTTTCGGGGAATGAGTCGTGCTATCATGACTTGTACGGTACCTTCCCGGAAGAGGAGCGAGTGTCGTGAGGGAGGTTCCCTCCAATGGGAACATATTCCCACGCCGTGAGAAGGAAGGACCGTGGTGTACGATGGGCTCGAGTACATCACGTTGATCGTTGATAGTCTTTTGTTGTATAAAAGTACAAGTTTCCGCTGCAATACTCGTAGAATGTTAAACTTCAATAATGTTTATGTTTCCGCTGCACGAATGTTTGTATTTCGAAAACCTGGTTGTATTATACCATGATGTATATATTCGGCTTGTATGAGATGATGTTCCGTTGTAACTCGCTTCATCGAGTGTCCCTCTGTACCGATCCCCGGGTGTCCCGGAGGGATGTCACAGCTGGTATCGGAGCGGTTCGGAGGCAACGAGTACATCATTACAAGCCTATTTTCAAAACTTAAGACGTTAGTACGTTAGAACACGAGAAGGATGTAGAATAGTTAGATTTTACTAACTGTTCGACGTTCGGGTTTTGGGAAGTGCTAACTATTCGTCGTAGTTTTATACACTATAGTACGTATAGTTAGTTTACCGAGCATGCATCATGTCATATTGTGTGCTAAATAAATATTAGGGTATACTTAGCTAGTTTCGCAGATCTTGTATAGGTTGTTCTGTTCGTTTTCTTCTATGGGAAGAAGTGTTTAACCAGTTTAAACATGTTCCCTGTACATGCCGATGACTCGCGGTAGGAAGCGCGTTCGGAGGAGGAGGACACACGGGCTGCACGCGTCGCAGAGCTGGAGCAGCAGATCCACGGTTTGGAGTTGCGGACGCGAGCCGGGTCCGACAGCTAGGTGCTTGGAAGAACCGCCGTCGAGTGGATTGTCAGGAGGTACGGAGGTCCCACGCCAGGATCGCCGAGCTGGAGGAGCAGCTGGTGGAGGTTACCCTAGACCGTGACGGTTTTCACGGGGCGGCCATAGCGTTGGACGCGCAGCTAGCCACGGTCACCGCAGAGCAAGACGCCGCTCGCGAGGCGGACGAGGCGCACGAGATACAATTGGCGGGGATGACAGCGCAGCGTAACCACGTTGTGGAGACGCTGATCGAGGTGCAGGACCGGATGGGTCGGCTTGAGGCGATGTTTGACGGATCGGCCGACGCGCACCACGCACCGATACACGACCACGACGCACTACTTGTGCAGTTTCAGCAGATTGCAGCAGCAGCAGCAGGGTCCACCGGACGACGCCGAGGAGGTCTGCGGGATGGACTACGAGCCACCACCGGCCTCACCAGCGAGAGGACGTCGAGTCGGACGCCGACAGCCACGCGCCGTCGGCTTAGTTATGTTGTGACCTTACCGATGTAGGAGGGTAGTCACATTTTGCTGACATAGGTCGGATGTAGATAGGGTACTAGTAGGTGTTGGTCGGATGGTAGTGTATGAAAAGTTGGGTCCGAGCTGTACAAACAATAAATAATGAAAAGAAGTGGTAGTAATATATCTATGCAGTTATTAGTATAAAAGAATTGCTGAAATAATAGGATTAGTTTCTGCTTGTGTCCGATATGCTTACTTCTCCACGAGAGATGGACAACTCGAGTACCGTCGTTAGTGAAGTAAGAGGACAAAGGGAGGATGTTCGTATAGTAAGGTTGGAGAGGCAACTGCAGGAAAAGGAGGAGTTGTTAGCACTTAGAGAGGCGCAGCTTGCTGAATAAGGAGCGGCAGATTCAATTCAAGGATCAACAAGCGGCAACCGCACATGCCCCGATTACTCGGTTGGAGCAAGATCTACTCCAAGCACACAATGCGATATCGAACGAAGCAATAGGACAGCAACCTCCCGAGGATGAACCGATGAGTGCAGGAAAATCCCGTGGCGGCTGAATCGAAGAAGAAGAGGAGGATCCTGAAGAGATAATGGACGTGGATTCAGTCATAGACTTCACGGAGATTCCACAACTAGAGGATGCAGAATCCGAGGCAGGCAGTTCCATAAGCCGGAAGTGACGTCCGGGCTTCGCGAAGAAGAGTAGAGTGCTAGCTAGTAGCAAGTGAGAAAATTAGTATGTAAAATAGGCGTTAGTTAAATAACGAGCGTGATGTAACCACGCATGAGTGTACCATAAGAATCGTTGTAACATGGATGTATGAGCATGTGCTTATGGATTTGGTGGTTGTTCTAATAAAGATGGTTGTTGCATAAGATTCATTTGGAATTCCTCATCTATGTATTCCTGTTTCTTCCATTATTATGTTGGAATGGAGATGTCTAACGTAAAATTTTCTTGGACAGAATGGTTGGAACCAGGAGACGTGATGAGCCCGAAAGTTCTCAACGCGGGCGGAAACACCACCACCACCTCCAACATTGGCACGAGCCATCGCAGCTGTGCTTGGATTCTCGCGCAGAGCAGCGAGAATTATTGGAGCAATTGGTCCGTAACACTGCTCCACGGGAGCGCCACCAAGGCCGGAATGCACCGGAAGAGAGGGTGATTTTCTCGGACTTCTTATCGGTTCGCCCCCGGTCTTCTCGGATGCGGGTGAACCACTCGGAGGCTGATCATTGGCTTCGCACCATTGAATCAAAGCTGGAGTTGTTTCCATGCACCGATCACCGGAAGACACTCTTCGCTTCCCAGCAATTGCAAGGATTTGCTCGGAGCATGGTGGGCCAACTACAAGGCGATGTTCCCTCCAGGGCATCAAGTTTCATGGGCCGAGTTCACCAAAGCCTTCAGGGAGCACCATATTCCGGAAGGTTTAATGAACCGGAAGAGGAAGGAGTTCCTATCAACTGAAGCAAGGCGATTCAACCGTCTTGCTCAATATGCTCCTGAACATGTGGACACGGATGCCAAGAAGAAGAATCTGTTCAAGGAAGGAATGAGTACCAAGCTACGATCACGCCTGGTGCTAAACAAGACCGATAGCTTCAATGACTTTGTGAGTGATGCTATCGCGTTGGAGGATTCTATCCGCCTTCATCGGACGGAGAAGAACAAGAAGAGGCCGGCTGCTGGACAAGGAAGTGGCGGACCATCGAAGTACAGGCTGGTCTACATTGCACCATCGGGTCGGCGCTACCAGCACACGCCTTCTCGTCCAAATTTCTATCGGCAGCCTCAGCCACCCCATCAATCTCAGCAACAACGGTCGAATCAATATCGTCCGCCTTATTAGCAGCAAAATACTCGGAATCCCGGACCGGTGAATGAAGCACCACAGCAGAATGGACCGCCGTGTTTCAATTGTGGCCGTCCGGGACATTATTACCGCAGATTGTCCATATCCACGAAGGCACCATATGCACCTAGACCACAAGGACAGCCGTAGAATCAGCCCGGAGCACCAACCAAGAATACACCAGTGAAGACCGGCCGTGCAAACTTTACCACGGCTGAGGACCTACCCGAAGGAGGACAAATCTTAGCGGGTATGTTTTCTATCGATGATCATCCTGCTATGGTTTTATTTGATTCGGGAGCCACGCATAATTTCATCGACAAGTCATATGTTGTTAAGCATCACATCATGCCATCCAAGTTGCTATGTGCTCATATCATTTCAACACACGGGGGTAAAATTCTTAGCAATGAAGAAGCTGCCAATATGCCATTAAAATTGGGTAACAAGGTTTATCCCACTTCGATGATCATATTGGATGGGCAAGGGTTAGATGCAATTATCGGCATACAATGGATGGATTTCCATAAGGCAATATTGGATATAGCATCTCGAGCCGTATATCCGAACTCTCCCGTTCATGGTCGAGATTGCTTACTCTTAACTTTTCCCCAAACTATGCTGCCAATGGTTAATAAGGTAATAGGTAAGAGTCCGTAAGATATACCCATAGTTTGTGAGTACCCGGATGTCTTTCCGGACGACTTGCCGGGACTGCCGCCGGATCGAGCGGTAGAATTTAAGATAGAGTTACAGACTGAAACAGCACCAATGTCAAGGAGGCCGTATCGGATGCCGCCAAACGAGCTGGCAGAGTTGAAGGTACAACTAAAGGAATTATTGGACAAATGATATATTCGTCCAAGTTCGTCACCATGGGGATGCCCGACCTTGTTCCTGAAGAAGAAGGACAAGACATTGACGCTATGTGTGGATTATAGACCTCCGAATTCGGTTACCATCAAGAACAAGTACCCTCTTCCGAGGATTGACATCTTGTTTGATCAAGCGATGGGAGCCAAAGTCTTCTCTAAAATGGATCTTCGCTCGGGGTATCATCGGATTAAGATAAGAGCCGAAGATATACCGAAGACTGCATTCTCCACAAGATACGGACTTTATGAGTACCTGGTGATGTCTTTTGGATTGACCAATGCACCAACACATTTCATGTATCTCATGAATTTCGTATTCATGCCTGAGCTGGACAAGTTTGTCGTGGTATTCATTGACGACATCTTGATCTACTCTAAGTCGGAAGAGGAGCATGCCCATCACTTAAGGATTGTGTTGCAACAACTAAGGGATCACCGACTATACGCCAAGTTTAGCAAGTGTGAGTTTTGGCTAAAGGAAGTGCCGTTCCTAGGTCATGTGATATCAGCCGAAGGAGTGGCCGCTGACCCAAGCAAAGTTCAAGAAGTGTTGGATTGGAAGCCACCGAAATCTGTTTCACAAATCGGAAGTTTCTTAGGATTGGCTGGTTACTACGAAGGTTTATCCCAAACTTCTCGAAGATTGCCAAGCCAATGACTAAACTATTGGAAAAGGATAAGAAGTATGAATGGAGCAAAGAATGTGAAGAAGCTTTTCAAACATTAAAGAAGTTGCTGACAACGGCCTCGGTTCTCGCTCGACGGATCTAGCCAAGCCGTTTGATGTATATTGTGATGCATCGGGAACGGGACTTGGATGTGTTCTAATGCGAGAAGGCCGAGTGATCTCCTATGCCTCTCGACAACTTAGGCGGCATGAGGAACACTACCCCACGCATGATCCGGAACTAGCAGCAGTGGTTCTTGCATTGAAGAGCTGGAGACACTATCTCTTGGGTAATTTGGTACATCTCTACACCGACCATAAGAGTCTCAAGTACATCTTCAGCCAAGCGGATCCGAACATGCGTCAACGAAGATGGCTAGAATTAATCAAGGATTACGAGCTGGAGATCCACTATCACCTAGGCAAAGCAAACGTGGTAGCCGATGCTTTAAGTCGCAAGGTTCATTGCCATAATCTTACGGCTCAACTTATGATTCAAGCACCTCCCCGAAAGTGATGAGCCAAATCTTCGTTTCATTCCATATGGAGCTTTGACCAATTTAGCTCTTATCCCTACCATTCGTGAAGAAGTGGTAGCGGCTCGGTGGAAAAGTGTTGGTATGGAACATATAAAAAGACGACTCAAAAAGGGCTAAGTTAAATGCTTCGGAGAGGATGATGAAGGAGTTATTTGGTTTAAGAATCGATTGGTAGTACCGAAAGATCTATCACTTCGCAAGAAGATAATGGATGAAGCTCATATGTCCAAGTATTCTATTCATCCTAGAACCAACAAGATGTATCAAGATCCGAAGCAAAGATTTTGGTGGACACGCATGAAGCGGGAAATAGCCAAGTATGTCAATGAGTGTGATGTCCGCCGGCGAGTCAAAGTCGAGCACTTCAAGCGAGCGGGACCCTTGCAACCCTTGAGTATTCCTGAATGGAAGTGGGAAGACGTCGACATGGATTTCATCGTTGGGTTACCACTAAGCCCACGAAAGCACGACTCTATCCGGGTTATTGTGGACGGAGTTAACTAAATCAGCTCACTTCATACCAAGTACATACTCGGTACACTCGCCGAGAAGTATGCGGAGTTGTACATCGCTCGCATTCTCTGTCCGCATGGAGTGCCGAAAACCATCATCTCGGATAGGGGAACGCAGTTTGTCTCTGATTTTGGGAGCAATTGCATGAATCATTGAGAACGAGATTGATACGAAGCTCGGCGTATCATCCTCAAACCGATGGACGGACGGAAAGGATCAATCAATATCTCGAGGATATGCTTCGAGCATGTGTCTTGACCTATGGTAAAGATTGGGAGAAGTGTTTACCGTTGGCGAGTTCTCATACAATAATAGCTATCAAGAGAGTGTCGGAATGTCACCGTTCCAAGCTCTATATGGACGTGGTTGCCGCACACCTTTGAATTGGTCCGAAAGTGGAGAAAGAGTAATCTTCGGACCGGACACAGTAAGACATGCGAGAGGAACAAGTACGTCTCATACAGCGAGAATCTCAAGAGGGCTAAATCTCGACGGATCGGTTATGCCGATAAAAGACGTCGAGAGTTAGTATTCCGGTGGGAGATCAAGTTTATCTCCGTGTCTCTCCTACCAAGGGTGTTCAAATATTTGGAATCAAGGGCAAATTAGCGCCACGATATATCGGACCGTTTCCAATCCTAGAAAGATGTGGAGTCGTGGCATATCGTTTGGAGTTGCCAGCACACTTGTCGGGTATACATAATATATTTCATGTATCTCAACTGAAAAAGTGTTTGAAACCACCAGTGGATATACCGATAGCTGAAGTGGAACAGATTATGACCGGACTTGACATATGACAAACGTCCGGTTAAGATTCTCGACACCAAGGATCGAGTGACTCGACATAGGACCATCAAGTTCTACAAGATTCAATGGAGTAATCACTCGAAGCTGAAGCTACTTGGGAGCAAGAAGAGTTTCTCCGATCTAACTACCCCGAGTTCTTTAGCACTATCGTCTAGTCGCGTCAATCGTGAATCTCGGGACGAGATTCCTGTAAGGGGGAGGGCTGTAGCAACTTTCAGAAATAAATGCATTTCATGTCATTCATGAGCATGTCATCATATTGCATTTATGAAGTTATCAAATTTTGTGTTAAGAAAATGCACATAAAATATCAAATTAACTAAAGATTAAAGGAAATGCTTAAAAAGAATTTAAATAAGAGAAAATAATGTGTTTAACAATTTCTATTGCTAAAACATCATAAATAAAGATTTATAAAAGTTCCCTAAAATTATTTTGCTTGGTAAAAAAATAATTACAAGAAATTAACAAAGCTTCTTTTGTCAATTTATCTATGAATTTTTTATCCGAAAGTAATTTGGAATCTTAACCTGGACTTAATAGGAAAAATGCCTAAAATGCTTTCTTTTACACCCCTGAATTTTTGGGGAATTTTCTCGAGCACGGGAATCTTAGTTTTTAATTACGCGAAAGGCCGGGGATGTTTGTGCAAAATTATCGGACCTGGCCTATAGGCCAGCCGCTGATGTACCCTACCGCCCCGAGAGATGTAGCGTAGCCAGCTCTCTTTTACCGGCGGTTAGTGAGAGGTTAGTCTCACGGGAGGGAGATGGGTCGGCCACGAAGAAAGTCGTGGAGTCGCCATACTCCCGGGGAGTTGGAAATGGCTAGTCTTCTATCGAGTGCTAGAGCGAAAAGTTGTCGTATACGATCGGTGTGGTGCGTATACGTCGTGTAGTCGGGTTTTGCCAGCTGGTATAAAAATCGATTCGAATCGTTGTCCCTCGCGAGTAATGAGTATCGCTTGTTTAGCTCGTCACATTGTAGTAAACAATATGGAAGATGAGGATGAGAGATGAAAGGAGTAATGATCTACTTTGATCTTGTCTTGCAAACTTGATTGCAATAGCGATAGGCTGCAAACACCAAGGTTAATGAACTTAATGTTGAGCTAAAATATTGAAAGTAAGGATCCACCCTTTAATGTTGTTTTCGCAAAGGAGCAAACCCCACGACCGGACAGACCTTTGCATACTAGGCGTCGGGCTTAGCGTGCCATTTTGACGGGTCAGTCTTGCTGAGTATTAGAATACTCGGGGTTTGTTTCGTTATCTTTCAGGGAATGAGTCGTGCTATCATGACTTGTACGGTACCTTCCGGAAGAGGAGCGAGTGTCCTGAGGGAGGTCCCTCCAATGGGAACGTATTCCCACGCCATGAGAAGGAAGGACCGTGGTGTACGACGGGCTCGAGTACATCACGTTGATCGTTGATAGTCTTTTGTTGTATAAAAGTACAAGTTTCCGCTGCAATACTCGTAGAATGTTAAACTTCAATAATGTTTATGTTTCCGCTGCACGAATGTTTGTATTTTGAAAATCTGGTTGTATTATACCATGATGTATATATTCTGGCTTGTATGAGATGATGTTCCGTTGTAACTCGCTTCGTCGAGTGTCCCTCTCGTACCGATCCCTGGGTGTCCCGGAGGGATGTCACAACGGCCCGACTACAACCGTCCGAAAACGCTGCGCCTTAGCAACCGATACACCGCCTCCAATGGTTGCCGCAATCTTGTGGAAGTGCGACCACCGGCCACGAGGGCACTCGTCCCGCAAGCAATCGAAGAACTAGCAAGAACAAGTAAACAAGAACTGAATTTTCAAGATGAAATTGAAGCTCTCAAACTGAGTTCAACTATAGTGGGGTCCTGAATACAAGTATACGGGTGGTTTAGCCAACGCGCGCGTGTACGATGAAGTAGCTAAGCTAACTTGCAAATAAACAAAACCCGAGTGTTCTTGGCGGCGGCCAAGGGGTATAAAAACGTGGAAGGATGACCACAGGGATGCTGGAGTCGTCCTCCAACCCTAGGACGCGTCCTTAGTGGACTCAACTTGATACACGGCCCATTGGGCCAAAACTGGACAGTTCTGATATCTCTATACTTAAATGACGATTGCGGTGGACTCGGAACAGATATAGATGTAATCTCGGATCAATTGGAAAGTAGACTCCGCGATCTTTCCATGCTATACTTGAACACCCAAAACGGAGTTCGGACGAAGTCGTGGCAGCCATCAAAAATCCGTCTTTTTCTGGAGTCCGAATCCAGCCAGCGCGAGTCCGTTTCCCTTTAGCTCCTGTCCATCGTTCCTAGGCGGAACAAGAGTGCAAACGTTTTCATGGTCCAAACAGGATTGAGAAGAGCCTAAGAACGAACTCACTTGATTGTTCAATTGTCGAGCACGAGCACGGGTAATTGGTCCAGTAATAGGCTCTTTTGTAGGTATGGACGTATCGATGGTGCCGATGTCCTCATCACTCGTGGACCCTCTCACCCAGTCATATATTCATCGGTATGCCACCATATCTCCGACTAATCATTCCTTTGACAATTGTATACCATAAAGGCAAGTATACTTTTTTTATTTTTCTTTGAATAAGACCGACCAGTCTTCCGAATGTTGGTCTAATTCCAGTGTGAAATTAAAAAGAACTCCAATCTTCTGGAATACGTCTTCTTCTTTCAACACGGCTTCAAAAAGCCAAAAAAATTGATGTTTTATCCTCCATAGCACTTAATTAGGTGATGAAAATTCCTATATTTTCCCTCCGGTGCACCGGTTAGGTGCACCCAATTGGGTATAGCCCCGACTCTTGGATCATTTGGACTTCTTTCAAATAATGCAAGAGTCCACTAGTTGATTCTTCATTATTTCCTTCCGTATACAATCCCGTCATACAAACATCTTTGAATTTCCATCGTGTTCCATTTCCTACGATCTTTCCGGACCATTCTTGAACAAGGTGCACCAATCAGGTGCACCTAATTAGATATAGCCCCGACTCTTGTATCATTTGAATATCACAAATAATGCAAGAATCTTTTTCAGGAGACCACGCCATACTACTCTTCACAGAATCATAATTTATCCAGTGATTTCTGTTAATTACAGATTTCTAGACCGATTATACCGGTCTTAGCTTCATGATCCCTTGAAATTCTTATCGAGGTTATCATGACAAACCGTCTAAATCAGTCTGAACTTATAATTCGCTTAGTGAAATGTCACTAAGAGCCAAAATCCTAGTTGATCAGACCAGTTTTTCCCATTATCTTACTTCGACTCAAGTCTCTAAGGCCTATATTCAGCCGAATGATTAACACCTAGGGCTAAGGCATTCATATCATAAAATTTCAGTCAAGCAAGACCTAATTGTCTACGATCTAACTATTCTTTACATCCAAGCACATTAACTTGGCTCATACCAAGTCGGATGGCTGAAATCTTCAAATTTCAAACGGGCCGTACTTTTGCAAAATAGCCTCCGTGATTATCGAATCACGAAAGACCGATTCGTTGTAACCGGTAGGTTACAAATCACATAAATGGGCCCGAGTAATTAAATTACCCAGGTAAAAAAATGTATTAGGCCATAAAAAACAGCACAAGATAGCTGAAAGTTGCCTAGACGGGGGGGGTGAATAGGCAATCTAGATAAAATCCTGAAATTACAACACTTAGAAAACAACTAGGTCAAATTCGCCACTCGACGGAACTTCCGTCGTGGTGGTGAGATGAAAAACCTAGGAATGAAAAGGGAGAGAAAAACTCACGATTCCACTTGAATGGAAACTTCCCTTTTTGCCTTGGGAGTGTTGTACCTGCAGGAATTAAGTAGACACG
Source organism: Chloris gayana (assembly GCA_031894775.1). Lineage (NCBI taxonomy): Eukaryota > Viridiplantae > Streptophyta > Magnoliopsida > Poales > Poaceae > Chloris > Chloris gayana. The sequence continues at coordinate 51,399 of JAUNZO010000714.1, read as the reverse complement.
CAACACACAAGTAGATCGGGCTAAAAATACACCCGAGAGATGAACAAACAAGCACACAACAAAAACAAACAAGAGAGGCGCGGAGATTTTTCACCGAAGTTCGGACCCCTCACAAAGAGGTTCCTACGTCTCCGTTGAGGAGCTCACAAAGAGCCGGGTTTCTCTCAACCCTAATCCTCCCAAGCAACCACAAAGGTCAAACTTGGTTTTCTTCTTCTTCCTTGGATTCTTTTCCTTGCGGAGGCGAATCTCAACCTTCACAAACTTCCCAAGGCTCACCACAAGCTTGGGAGCTCTAGGGCAACACCTAGCCAATCTAGGAGAACGAATCTCCAAGAGTAACAAGTGAAGAACGAGATTAGTTGCTAAGGGAAGATGTGCTCTAGGTTGGGTTGATGCTATCAAGCTTGGAATCAAGATGGGAGCTCACTCCAATGGCTTTGGATCTCAAGAGTGGTGGAGAGGAGTGAGAGAGAGAGCTTGAGCAAGATCCGAAAGTTCAAAAGGCACCAGCAGCTTTTCTCACGGGTTAGGTCAAAGCTTTATATAGTGAGGGCTCTAAAAGAGCCGTTGCTCAAGTCCAATAATTGGTGTTGACGGAACTTCCGTGGGTGACGGAACTTCCGTCACCCCATTAGGTCAACTACGAAACACTCAGGACGGTACTTCCGTTCGAGTTAGAACTTCCGTCCAAAACTCCCTAGAACCGACGGAACTTCCGTCGACCCGGACGGAACTTCCGTCGAGCAAGATCTGAACCGGCAAACCCTAGCGACGGTACTTCCGTCACGTTTGGGACTTCCGTCCCAAACTCTCCGGAACCGACGGAACTTCACGTCGCCCGGACGGAACTTCCGTCGGGAGTGGAGAAGATAGGAAAAGATAGGCTTTTTGATCTTCATTGAGTTGGTATTTTTGGTTCCAAGATGTTTGAGAAACTAGAGCACATTCTTCCCAGACACGTAAGATCGCTTCACCCCTCTTAATAGTTTGGCACACCTATACTCAAGGAGCTATAAATCTAAACTTGTCATCTTGGCTCTTTGAGTACTTCAACTTTTTAATTGAGGGGTTTACTTTCTCACATTGTGAATACTATCATTTTGTTGTCCTGCACAATGACTCAATAACCACATTAGAGCTTTTAATCATTTGTCATTTATCACCAAAACCCACTAGGGGGCCTAGTGCATCTTCAATCTCCCCCTTTTTGGTGATTGATGACAAACAATTAAAAAAGGGATAAACGAAATCGAATACGAAAGGAACAACAAAGGCAAACAAAATATAGCGGAGCTCCCCTAAAGCGATGCATGGGTCACACAAACATGTGAGAGAGCTCCCCCTATATTTTGTGCTTGTGGGGTGCCTAAAGACAAGGTGCACAAGTGACAAGTTTAAGTGTGAAGACGAAAAGAGAAACAGCACAAGCGCGAATAGCTTCACACCACATAACGCAAGCCACATATATCAATGAACTAAAAGGCACCACATTAAAGCATTAAGCAACCATCATCCATCATTCAAGCACAAAGTTTGCGAGGAATTAAAAAACTAAACCTATTACAATAGAGCACAAATCACATAGTTCATTACATAAGTTCCCATGAGTTCCAATGACTAAGATAGATAAAGAACACAAAGATAGGCAAGTATCCCTTTTCTCACTCTCTCCCCCTTTGGCATCAAGGCACCAAAAAGGAAGAAAGGAAGGAGAGTGAGATGGGAAATCACTCGTCGCCCTCCTGCCCGCCAAAGTCCTCCTCCTCTTCTTCTTCATCTCCTGCATGGGCTGCATGGGAGCTTTGACCACCATCACCACCAAAGTAGGGAGCATAATCCTCGGGCTGCCACCGATAGACAGGAGGGGGTGCATCCTCCTCTTCCTCGGATCCTGGAGGGGAGACCTCGGCACCCCGTGACCTCATGAAGTTCTTCATCCTTCTAGCATTCTTTTTGACACCCTGCCTCGTATGGTGGATATCAACGGCATTTGCGGTGCACACATTGAAGATAGACTTGAGGGCGCTCAGGATGCGAGAAGTGGGAGAGCCTTCCCGGCGTGGAGCTGCACTGCTAGAGGTACCAACCGGAGCTGGGGTGCTGCGCTTCTTCTTTGCTCCTCCTTTTAGCTTAAGCTGCAGTGGACGATGCTTGCATTCCTTCTCAAATGTCAGCTGGGTAACTCCCTCAATCATAGCCATAATCCAAGGAGCATAGGGAAGTGTCATCCTAGTATTCACGCTGCGCCTACTAATCTCCTCAAAGATAAATCCCATGACACAAAAAGGAGCAGACATCGGGTGCAAACCTCACTAACACATTCCTTGACCAAGCAGCAATCTGTTCATTGTATCCATCCTTGGGCACAATGGTCCGGCGAAGGATCCTGTTAAGGTAAAAGTAGTAGGGCTGAAGTCCCCTTGTCCGTCCATAGACACATGGGCCATCTTCATACATAAAGGCTAACTCGGACTCGGGGATGGTTTGCTCATTGATGATGGTCTCATGATCATCATCTCTGTCGGACTCGGCAGGTTGAAATAAGAAGCAAACACTCTCCAGCTGCACTCATAGCGCTGTCCTTGAGTCATCCAAACTATCTTGTGGCGGCCGGTGTCAATGTAGAGTGTGGCATAGAACCGACAGACAATTTCTTCATTCCAATCATAGCGGAAAGCCATAAGATCATACACTCCACGTGCCTTGCACACATCTATCACTTGATCAAAGATAGCATCATTCTTGTTCTCCATGTACTGCCAATCAATCCACCGATGTGGGTGCAGCCTTTGAGACTTCTTCCGCATGTCAATGAAGAACGTGTAGTAATAGTCTTGTTGACCCCACAAGTGAAACCTCGGATCCGATGCCTCTTTCTCCCGTACTTTGCGGGGGTCCGTCCTTCTCAGCTCATCCAGCACATTGGGATGCCTCCTCATGTCACATCGGCTATGGGACCCAATGTAGACCGGCGGCCTTACACGAACATCACCGGTTGCAACACCTGCAGCGGCTGCCCCCGATCGCTCACTTGCAACTCCCTTGCCCTTGTTTCGACTGTCGGGATGCGGTGTGCGCTTGATCACCCTCTTGCGCTTGAGCTGTGATCGAGGCGGCAGCTCCTCATCACTCTCCGACGAGGGAACCTCCTCCTCAATCTCCTCATCACGGGTAGGTTCCCGAATGGTTGGCCCGCCGCTCTTCCTACCCGCGTGCTTGGTACGAGTCATACTCCGGCAAGAAAGAAGGAATTGATAAGAGCTTGGTCGAATAGAATAGGTAATGTGTCAATATGGGCAACTTCATGAGGGAGTTCGCCGAGACGGAACTTCCGTCGGGGACGACGGAACTTCCGTCCTGTCGAACTTCGCCCATGGAGTTGACCAAACCAACACAAAATCCATGCTACCCACTAGTGCTAGACAAGTACTTGAGTATTCTAGAGTGCTAGACGCTATTCTACTCAAGATACACCAACAAGCTACTAGCATTGACCAAGATTTAAAAAAAGAGTTTCAAGATCCATACCAAATCCACGCGAAGGAGAGCGCGAATCGACGGAAGAAGTGGAGGAACGGAAGTGCCGTGGGATGGGGAAGCTTTCCCACGGATTACTTGAGCTTTTCCTTGGTTGAAAATGCAGATCGCCAATGGTGCCCACGAGCTAGGGTTTGGGAGGAGAGAGAAACCGTGGGGAGTTATGAGGAAGAAGAAGGGAGAAAGAAGGGGTCGGGTTCCCCTTAAACCCGCACATGACGGAAGTTCCGTCACTGACGGAAGTTCCGTCAAAACCGAAAGTTTTGCACGGAAGTTCCGTCAAGGAACGGAAGTTCCGTCCTGCCCTGGTTCAGCCCATTTTGGAAGAATTTTCTTGAGAGAAAAGATTGGAAACCTAGGTTGGAACTTGGGGTTGCCTTCACTTGTGGATAGCCAGCAATCAACCATAGAGAACAATATCCACAAGATGAGCAATATGATCACAAGATCAACTTCAAATATTTTCAATACGTAAATAAGCTTCATTTTTGCAAATAGTTTTTGAGAGAATAACAACAACAATCAATACCACCAAGATGCGCAAAAATTCATTCCACATTAGAAGAATCAAGTATATTAAGTTCACTCCTAAGCTCACAAAATCTCTTCTCATCTAATGGCTTGGTAAAGATATCGGCTAGTTGTTTATCGGTTCTCACATAGCTAATCTCAATGTCCCCTTTGATTGAATGGTCTCTCAAGAAGTGGTGCCGGATATCTATATGCTTAGTCCTATTGTGATCAACGGGGTTGTATGCAATCATGATGGCACTCTCATTGTCACATAGGAGGGGAACTTTGGTCAAAGAGTATCCAAAGTCCTTAAGAGTTTGTCGCATCCATAAGAGTTGTGCACAACAACTACCGGCTGCAACATACTCCGCTTCGGCTGTGGAAAGGGCAACGGAATTTTGTTTCTTGGATGACCATGACACAAGGGACCTACCCAAGAATTGGCAAGTCCCGGAGGTGCTCTTTCTATCTACCTTACATCCGGCGTAGTCGGCATCGGAGTAGCCAACTAACTTGAATTTGGCGCCCTTAGGATACCACAACCCTATGTTTGGAGTGTGAACCAAATATCTCAAGATTCTTTTAACGGCCACCAAGTGGCTCTCTTTTGGAGCGGCTTGAAATCTTGCACACATGCACACACTAAGCATGATATCGGGCCTAGATGCACAAAGGTAAAGCAAAGATCCAATCATGGAGCGATATACCTTTTGATCGACCGCCTTCCCATTCACATCCAATCCTAGATGACCATTTGTCTTCATTGGAGTTTTGCTTGGCTTTGCCTTGCTCATATCAAATTTCTTGAGGATGTCTTGGGTGTACTTGGTTTGACTTATAAAAGTTCCTTCTTCTAGTTGCTTGACTTGAAAGCCTAGAAAGAACTTCAACTCCCCCATCATTGACATCTCAAATTTCCTAGTCATAATCTTGGCAAACTCATCACGTAAAGATTGGTTAGTAGAACCAAATATTATGTCATCGACATATATTTGGCACACAAATAAATCACTTCCAACTTTTCTAGTGAAGAGGGTAGGATCGGCCTTGCCCATTATGAAGCCCTTGTCGATGAGGTATCCCTTGAGGTGTTCATACCAAGCTCTTGGTGCTTGCTTGAGCCCGTAGAGAGCTTTGTGAAGCTTGTACACGTGGTGAGGTTTCTTAAGATCTTCAAAACCCGGTGGTTGTTGCACATACACTTCTTCTTGAATTGGACCGTTGAGGAATGCACTCTTCACATCCATTTGATACAACTTGAAACCATGATGTGTAGCATAGGCGAGCAATATGCGAATTGACTCGAGCCTTGCTACCGGTGCATATGTCTCCCCAAAATCCAAACCTTCAACTTGTGAGTAGCCTTTTGCAACAAGTCTTGCTTTGTTTCTCACCACCACACCGTGTTCATCTTGCTTGTTGCGGAACACCCACTTGGTTCCCACAACATTTTGCTTGGGCCTTTCCACCAATGACCACACTTTGTTTCTCTCAAAGTTGTTCAACTCTTCTTGCATGGCCACCACCCAATCCGAGTCTTGCAATGCTTGTTCTACCTTAAGAGGTTCCAAAGAGGAGACAAACGAGTAATGATGGCAAAAGGTAGCGACTCGAGATCTAGTGGTTACCCCTTTTGAATGTCACCAAGAATGTTATCAACGGGATGATCTTTTTGTATGCTTTGGCGCACTCGGGGTTGTTGAGGCCTAGGTGCATCTTCTTCTTGTTCTTCTTGTTGTTCGTCTTGATGATCATCACCTCCACCATCTTGTTCTTGATCTTGGTTGTTGCCTTGATCATGATCGTCACCATGATCTTGACCACCACCTTGATCTTGTTCAGTTTGTGGGTCTTGTGGAGGATCTTCATCTTGACTTGGAGAAGATGAATCACCTTGCACTTGAGTTGGGTCTTGCGGCCTTATTTCACCAATTGCCATGTTCCTTATTGCTTCACAAGGAGCTTCATCACCTACATCACTTGGATTAACTTGCTCTACTTGAGAGCCGTTAGATTCATCAAATGTTACATCACGCGTGATCTCAACAATGCCGGAGACTTTGTTGAAAACTCGGTATGCATATACATTTGATCCGTACCCAAGTAAGAAACCTTCATTGGTCTTTGGAGCAAACTTAGAGGACCTTGGCTTCTTGTTAAGAATAAAGCACTTGCTCCCAAAGACACGGAAATACGACACGTTAGGAATTTTACCGGTGAGAAGCTCATAGGGTGTCTTTTTCAATATCTTGTGAAGGTACAACCGGTTGGTTGCATGGCAAGCGGTGTTGATGGCTTCGGCCCAAAAAGTGTCGGGAGTCTTGTATTCATCAAGCATGGTTCTTGCCATCTCAATGAGTGTACGGTTCTTCCTCTCGGCTACACCATTTTGTTGAGGGGTGTATGGTGCGGAGAACTCATGCTTGATGCCTTCTTCATCTAGGTACTCCTCGACTTGTGTATTCTTGAACTCGGTGCCGTTGTCACTTCTAATCTTCTTGATCTTCACTTCATATTCATTTTGTGCTCTTCTCAAGAAGCTCTTTAGAACACCTTGTGTCTCACTTTTATCCTTCAAAAAGAATACCCAAGTGAAACGGGAATAATCATCAACAATGACAAGGCCATACTTGTTACCGCCAATGCTTAGGTATGTGACCGGACCGAAGAGGTCCATGTGAAGCATCTCCAATGGTCTTGTGGTCGTCATCATCGTCTTGGATGGATGGTTGGCTCCAACTTGCTTTCCGGCTTGACATGCGCTGCACACTTTGTCCTTCTCAAAGGCAACATCCTTTAGTCCAATGACGTGGCCACCCTTTAGAAGTTTATGTAGATTCCTCATCCCAACGTGAGCTAGTCGGCGATGCCATAACCAACCCAAGGTGGTTTTTGCTATCAAACAAGCACTTAGATTGGGACCCTCTTTGTTGGTGAAATCAACAAGATAGATCTTATCCTCCAAGTACCCTTTGAATGCAATTGAGGAATCTGCTTTTCTAAAGACGGTCACGCCTTCATCGGTAAAGAGACAATTAAAACCCATTCCACAAAGTTGTGATATGGACATTAAGTTGTACCCTAAACCTTTCACAAGAAACACATTACTAATTGAAAGGTCATGGGTGATTTGAATTCCACCACGACCAATTACCTTTCCTTGTTGATCATTTCCAAAAGATATACTCCCACTTGGTAGATTGTCTTTGTCAAGTGTGGAGAACATCTTCTTCTCCCCGGTCATATGATTTGAGCACCCGGTGTCGAGTACCCATATTGAACCGCCCGAGGAGTATCCCTACACACAATTAAGCACAAGATTTAGGCACCCAAACTTGCTTGGGTCCCTTAACCGTGACATCCCATGTCACGATTAAGGCTAATTCCGTAGTTACTACCCTAAGTACATCACTAATCAAGCACTAATGTTAATCACCCCAAGCAAGAAAATAAAAATTAAAAAGAAAAAGGGGAAAGCTAGTTAAATTTAACCCTAAACCCTAGCCCTAACCAAAAATGCAAAAATTATAAAAACACTACCCACATATTTTTGCACCACTGCATTGCTCATGTAAAAAGATGAATTTACAATATTTTTGCCAAATTTTTGAACAATGTTTTGAAAGCCCAAAAATTCAAATTCAAATCTGAAACACTGCTACTTGTGAATTTTATATGAATTTTTGGAAGCAAGTTTAGAACTTCAAACTAAAAGATGAAAATTAGAGCACATCCTCCTGAGTCTTCCCATATTTTTGGTTTTATTTTTGGAGCACCAGAACCATGAATTCTATCCAAATTTTCAAACGGTAGATTCAAAATCTAAATTTTGACCTCGAGCTACGGTGCCCATCGGGCAATGGCGACCGGACCGCTGGTCCGGCCAGCCTGGCCGCCGCCCCGGGCACGCTCCTGCCCAGTCCCATCGCCACGTACCTCCTGGCCATCTTCCCAACCGATTCGGTACCCGCCGGCCAACAGTAGAGCACCGGAGTAAATTCTCCCCTCCCCGGCCGCCGCCTCTGCCGCCGTCCGGCCGCGCCCCTCAAATATGCCACGGAGGCCGAGCCCCGCTCCCCCATTCCGCCTCAATCATTGCCCAGCTCGTCGCCCTCCTCACCGCACCGCCGCCTAGCTCTCTCCTCACCACAGCTCGCGCCGAGAGAAAGGATTGCCGCCGCCGCCATGGCCGCTCCGTGCTCCCCCACGTCGCACGCCGCCTAGGTGGGCCACTTCTTCTCCCTTTCTTCGCCTTTGCGTGCGCGAGCTCGTGCCCCAGCTTCCCCCTAACGCGCTCCACTCGTCGCCCCGGGTCGTCGGGAATTTGGAGAAGGCCGCCGCCGGCAACGCACCGCTCCGCCATCCCTCCGTCGAGCCGCCTCCACGGCTAGCCTCCACGCCGTCCGAACCCGCGCCGCTGCTCCCCATCGCAAGGTGAAGCTCCCGGACCATCCCCCCCCCCTCCTCTCTCTCTGCGCTCGACGCGCGCCGCCGCCGGAGCCCCCGCGGCGCCGCCGCTCGCCGCGACCCGCCGCCGGCCGTCGCGGGGCCCCGTGGACCCCGCCAGCGTGTTCCCCGCACCGCGCGCGAGATTTCCCCAAAGCTCGGAGCTTGAGCTCCAGCGCAGCGCCGCCGCGAGCGCGCTCGCCGGCGCCGGCCGCCGCTCACCGGAGCCCGCGCGCCGCCCGGTTTAAAAATCGGCCGATGGCATTCTCGTAAATACACCCGAACTTCGTTTGAGTTTGAAAAATTCATATCTAGCGTTTGAATCGTCCAAAAATTGCAAACTAAAATGTTTTGGAAACTAGAAGACCTGTACTTTCATAAAAGTAACATGAACTCATCAGATCTGGTCATTTTCACATTTTTACAAAAATGACAAAAGTCAACCCCTGAAAACTTAACTAAGCCATAACTTTAAAAATATAAATCGAAATTAAATGCCACTTGGCCAAAGTCTTCACCCAGACACACATGAATTTTTGGCACTGGAAGATCTGCATTTCATTTCATATTGTTCAAGTTATTGCATTTCTTGCATTCTCTGTATTTAATTTTTAATTAATTCTGTATAAATTATTTTTGCATGAAACTTGGCAATTAATTTCCTTTTGGTGCTGTGCATATGTAGAAAATCCCATGATAAATTTTGAGCATGTTAAGTAATGACTTTTGCAAACCCTAGATCTAAATTTCAAAAGGGTCAATTTCAGCACGAGCACGATTAGTTTTATGTCATTAAGAATCATGATCATGCATGTTTATGTAAGTTTTACTGTTCACCATGCCCTCTAGCACCTCATGGCAGGTTTAGTCAAAAGGTTTCATGTATTTCACCTATGTATGAATTTTGAAATCAAATTCCTATTCTAAAAGGGAATCGTCATCGCATGTGATGTCAAAAACACCTAAGCCTAGATTTCTTCATATTGCACTATAAAAACTTGCTAAATTATTAGTGCTAAACCTACACTAACCACAGCACTCATGTCTATGCCGTCAAGTCATTACTCAATTTATATTAGTATGGTTATGCTTGTTCATGTAATTTGGGTCTTGTAAAAGAAAACACGAGGCATGTTATGATTGCTAGAGTTTAAGCCAACAAACTTTTGGTTAATGTGTCATATGTATCTTTACAAAACAGCACCCATGCATTACCATGTTCATCACCCTTGTATGCATGTTACTTATGCATTGCATTTCATCCTCTAGGTGACGACGTTGAATTGATTCCGCCGGAAGAAGTCGTCGCTACTCTCAACGCTTGTGAAGCTAGTACTAACTTCGATCGCTCTCAAGGCAAGCCCCGGTGCATTCCTATTATTTTGAAATGTCTTCTTTTTAAATCATTATATTAAGGATGATGAATGTGCATTTAAGTTCTTAGGCGTTGATTGGAAATCCACATGCATAAATTCCTATATGTCCTATGTCGCTTATGTGTCATATCCTCGTTAGAATTGCTATGCTATGTTTATGGAGTCAACGATAGATTGGGAACCTCACCTATGGTTTATGATTAAACTTGAACATGATGAATGTGGTTAAAAGTTGAGAACACCCCATTGTGGCTCCGCGAACAAGTTTGAGTTGTGTACCACTTGCATACCTTTCTTATGGGGATTGGTAAACCTATGTAGCTTGTAAGTTGTAAAGTGAGCCGGATATCTCACCGACCCGGAGGTGATGTGTTTGGCACGGTGGTTGCACGGGTTGAGGACCGTTGGAGAGTACATGGGTTAAGCCTTGGGCGCGTTGTTGAACGGTCGCAAGGGGACATGTACTCGGGGTCGGTGGCCCCGTGTTTTACTTTATGATGAACTCGCGAACGGTGGCCATACGTGTTCTTAAATGATGCGTATGTCGTGCATTTGGGTTCTTTCCTGCAGGATTAATAATTCGATAATTATCGCCGTTTCCTCTCGGTTAATGAGTACCACTTGACTCGAGCAGTTCGCAATGTGTAGTAATGGAAGGAGATTGAATAGCTTGCTGTTTTATATTGATATTAAATTGTATTGCAAACTCTTGTATTGCTAGTATGCTCACTAAAGTTTCTTTCATGCAACCACCCTATTAATTTGGCTAAGTAATAAAATTGCCAACCTAATTAGCATAGGTGCTAATTATGCAAAAATGCCAAGTTAAACCGGTCAAGCCCCATGCATCTAGGAGTTGGTCTTAGATGGCCAATTTGGCGGGTAAGACTTGCGGAGTATGTTAGATACTCAGGCTTTGCCACTACATGTTTACTTACAGTGTTTCCCGCAAGCCGGTTTTTGTGATTGTTGTGGTAAGGTGGTTTGGGATGGAGAAGAGCCCAAAGAGTGGACCATTGAATGGGTCCCTAGCTCTCCGACCCATGATGAGTGAGCCATGGCCTAGGCCGGCATGGTTCCTTTAAGTTATCTATGTATCGTCGAGTTTTGTATTTCGCTTCCGCACTTTAAATTCGAACAAAGATCATGGTTATGTAAGACTTAATCTCGAACCTAATGTATCTTTTATTCGAACTCCATGTTGTAATCAAGACTTAATTATGTAACCTTGCAAATCGTGTATGTTTGTTAATGTGATGCTATGTATGGTTGCTTCGTCAATCATCTCCCAAGGCGATCCGTACCACACTTAACTATCTTTCAGGATAGGGGTGTGACATTAACTTTAGAAACGACACTTTTGGGCACCCACACACAAGGGTTCCACCTTGCATAGTGTGGCCCAACAAATCTTGCAACCACTTTCCCATGAGCACCATGGGTTAGCTCATATGTTGCATGATCATACACATAGAAGGATACGGGTGAGCTCTTCTTTTTGAGCTCTTGTGTTGTTTTGGCCTTCTTCACATGTTTGGCTTGAGCTACTTGCTTTGGTTGATTCATGTTGTTGCTCTTGATGTTGAATCTCTTTTTGGGTTGCTCCTTGAATCCAATGCCTTTGTTGCCATTGAATTTTCTTTCCTCACTAACAATTTTCTTAGCTAGCTCAACTTGAGCCGCTCTCTCAAGATTCTTGACCTTGTTAGTGAGATCCTTGATTGTCACCTTGTCGGTGGCAATGTTGTCAATGTCAACACCCTCACATCTCACACACTTTTTGCTTGATGAGGATTGCATTGACTCAACCTTGCTTTTGTATGTCAACGTGCTACCTTTGAGGACTTCAATCTCTCCTTCCAACAACTTGTGATTCTCTTCAAGAGATTCACACTTTGTTTGGAGTGAGAGGTTGATGTCTTCAAGTTTAGCATTTGACTTATTTACCTTTGTAAGGCAAAGAGTCAACTCCTCATTCTTCTCTCTTTCTTTCTCAAGCAAGGTCTTCAACTCTTTAATCTCATCAAGCTTCTTGATAAGCATGTTTTCTTGCTTGTCCACCATGTCTTCGCTCTCTTCTACCTTCTCTTGCATTATCCCTAACATTTTCACCATATCTTGCAAGGAGGGGACTAGCTCCTCCTCATTATCATGGTTAGAAGAATTGACAAGAGGTTTAGTTTGTACCTTGTTTTCTTTGGCCATGAAGCATTTGGGGGCGTCATCCTCATCGTCGGTGAGGTTGTTGAAGAGTGATGATTTGGCCGGTGTTAGGCCATATGCAAGATTGGCAATCCCTCCTTCTTCATCTTCATCATCATCATCATCATCGGAGACATATTGTTGACCAATGTGAGCTTGACCCTTGAATGGTTTCTTGAAGTTCTTCTTCTTGATGAACTTCTCCTTCTTTTCTTCCTTTCCATTTAGTTGAGGGCACTCCGCAATGAGGTGCCCCGGGTCATGACAATGGTAGCACTTTCTTGTAGATCTTCTTGCCCTTGCTTTGTCAAAGCTCTTCTTGGTAAACCCGTTGTTGATCATGAACTTGCCAAACTTCTTCACAAACAAGGCAAGCTCTTCATTGTCTTCTTCAATCTCAATTTGGTCTACCTCCACAACTTCTTTCTTTTTGGCCTTGAGTGCCACATCTTGCTTGCTTGTGCTCTCATCCCCAATTAGCACACTCACTCTCTTTCCCTCATCATCACGGCTTTTGTGAGCAAGGATTCTCCCAATTACTTCATCCGTGGAGAATCTATCAAATCCTTCCTTTTCTTCAATGATGGTGCAAAGTGTGGAGTTCCACACTCTTAGTGACATTAGAAGCTTGAGATTCACTTCTTGTTCGCTCACGTCATCTCCAAGTGACCTTCGCTCATTCACAATATCCAAGAGCCTATCATGTGTTTGTTGAGGGTCTTCGCCCTTCTTCATCACAAAGAAGTTGAATTGATTTTTCAGCACTTGCATCCTTGACTTCTTCACCACATCGACTCCTTCATGAACTGCAATGAGCTTGTCCCATATAGCTTTGGCATTCTCTAGTCGGGATACCTTGGAGTACTCTTTAGCACTCAAAGACGAGAGCATTGCCGACACGGCTTGCGCATTGCGATGTATGTTGATGTTGTCCATGACGGTGTGTCTCTCCTCATCCTCAATCACATATCCTTTCTCAACCACTTCCCACACGGGCGGACCAATTGATAGCAAGTACATCTTCATCCTATGCTTGTACCAACTAAAATCTTTTCCATCAAACCACGGTAGTCGTCCACTACCACCACTATTCACATTGGCCACATCATTATAGTTGAAGTTGTACCTTGTGTCCAACTTCCCACCACTTGTTCCATCCTTGGCAAATGGATTTCTTTCCTCATCGGTGTCCCCTCTCTTGTTGGGACTTTTGTCCCCTCCAACTAATTCCCCGACATCTTTTCTTCTCAAGCGGTTAAGCTCTTCTCGAGAAGACCTGCTCCGATACCAATTGAAAGTTGCCTAGAGGGGGGTGAATAGGCAATCTAGATAAAATCCCGAAATTACAACACTTAAAAACAACTAGGTCAAATTCGCCATCGACGGAACTTCCGTCACTTGACGGAACTTCCGTCGAGGGTGGTGAGATGAAAAACCTAGGAATGAAAAGGGAGAGAAAAACTCACGATTCCACTTGAATGGAAACTTCCCTTTTTGCCTTGGGAGTGTTGTACCTGCAGGAATTAAGTAGACACGCAACACACAAGTAGATCGGGCTAAAAATACACCCGAGAGATGAACAAACAAGCACACAACAAAAACAAACAAGAGAGGCGCGGAGATTTTTCACCGAAGTTCGGACCCCTCACAAAGAGGTTCCTACGTCTCCGTTGAGGAGCTCACAAAGAGCCGGGTTTCTCTCAACCCTAATCCTCCCAAGCAACCACAAAGGTCAAACTTGGTTTTCTTCTTCTTCCTTGGATTCTTTTCCTTGCGGAGGCGAATCTCAACCTTCACAAACTTCCCAAGGCTCACCACAAGCTTGGGAGCTCTAGGGCAACACCTAGCCAATCTAGGAGAACGAATCTCCAAGAGTAACAAGTGAAGAACGAGATTAGTTGCTAAGGGAAGATGTGCTCTAGGTTGGGTTGATGCTATCAAGCTTGGAATCAAGATGGGAGCTCACTCCAATGGCTTTGGATCTCAAGAGTGGTGGAGAGGAGTGAGAGAGAGAGCTTGAGCAAGATCTGAAAGTTCAAAAGGCACCAGCAGCCTTTCTCACGGGTTAGGTCAAAGCTTTATATAGTGAGGGCTCTAAAAGAGCCGTTGCTCAAGTCCAATAATTGGTGTTGACGGAACTTCCGTGGGTGACGGAACTTCCGTCACCCCATTAGGTCAACTACGAAACACTCAGGACGGTACTTCCGTTCGAGTTAGAACTTCCGTCCAAAACTCCCTGGAACCGACGGAACTTCCGTCGACCCGCACGGAACTTCCGTCGAGCAAGATCTGAACCGGCAAACCCTAGCGACGGTACTTCCGTCACGTTTGGGACTTCCGTCCCAAACTCTCTCGGAACCGACGGAACTTCCGTCCGCCCGCACGGAACTTCCGTCGGAGTGGAGAAGATAGGAAAAGATAGGCTTTTTGATCTTCATTGAGTTGGTATTTTTGGTTCCAAGATGTTTGAGAAACTAGAGCACATTCTTCCCAAGCACGTAAGATCGCTTCACCCCTCTTAATAGTTTGGCACACCTATACTCAAGAAGCTATAAATCTAAACTTGTCATCTTGGCTCTTTGAGTACTTCAACTTTTTAATTGAGGGGTTTACTTTCTCACATTGTGAATACTATCATTTTGTTGTCCCGCACAATGACTCAATAACCACATTAGAGCTTTTAATCATTTGTCATTTATCACCAAAACCCACTAGGGGGCCTAGTGCATCTTCGGTAACTTTTAGCCCCCGAGCCCAACTCAGGAACCTACAAAAGATACCAAGGGGCGACCTCGGTCAAACCCATTCCCAAATCCATTGAAGTGCGCCCACAACCGTTCCGAGTTCTTCATAATTCGTGATATGAGCTCCGGTTTCATTACATTCCTAAAAAACGAATCTCCAACTTTCCATCCGAGTTTTCCCGATCCAACCTTCATCTTCCTCTCGCCATCCCCCGCGATCAACTTCCTTATGGCGCTCAAGAGCTCGGGGATAGTTGCATCATTGAAGCCAATCTTGACGAAATGGTCCTCGATGGATGCCTTCCCCCCGCCCCCCCAAGCCAATGCTCAATTGGGCCGCCCCGCACTCGGTGAAGTTCCATGGGGAATAGATGATTCTCAACAGGTGGTCCTTCGATCTTTCTTCCTCCGTGGCTTTGATCTTCCTTGCTGCTCATTTTTTCGTGGTCTTCTCTTTTATTATGGATGGGAGTTGGTGAACCCGAATCCCAATTCCATCCTCCACAAAACTTTCTTTATTCATCTCTACGAGGGCTTCTTAGGCATCCGCCCCCATTTCACCCTTTTTCGGTATTTATTCCAAATTCACCCCTTCCAATCCATCAATAAGCGCTATGCGATTGGCGGAGTCGGTGTCCAAAGTTGGGATGCCAACGAATACTTCTCCATCCCACTCAACAAGAGTATCTATAGCTGGAAACAAGAGTGGTTCATATGCGACAACCTTCAACCAGACCCTTCCTCCTTACAGAGCCAATGTAGCTAGAGAACTCCCCGCTAGCGCCCCAAAAACCTCGGAGAGGAATTAGAAAAAGGATGAGGAGGTGGCTGTCTTACTTGCTTCATAGTTCGGGGAGTTCAGCCAATCAAAAGGCAATCCGAACCCGGATGGATGTTCAAAGAAGACAATAACACCACCGATGGCTTGGATCGTCCCGACCTTCATTGCCTAACCAAGCGTCCGAAGAAGATGCTACAACCCGACTTTGATGATTCCGGATGCCGGAAAGTTGGCTTGTCTTACAGTTCCTCCAACCCTTGTGATCCTGTAAGTTCTATTCTTCTTGTTCAATGCTTGGTATCCCGAGGTTTCATGTTCTTATATTTTATCTTCCCGACCAAATTTGCCTTAATCCAGGCCTTGGACAGGTTCAAGAGTCACTCTCCGCTTCCCGAAAACAACTCATGGGGTGAAGATTACGAGCCAAACGCTCATCCTAATCCCATTCCAGCCGATCTATCGAAGGTTAGTCTCACACAGGTTGTCCCGGACCGGTCCGGTCCGTCCAAGACCGGTTCACCGAAAACGATCACGCGGTCCGAGAAGACCGTTCAAGCCCCTAGCACGAAAAAGCGAAAACTAACCGTAGGAGCCGATGATAGTGCTAGAGTATCCGCTCCTTTACCAGGAAATACTCGCACCGAGGCTCAAAAAGCTGAAGACAAGTGCTTAGAACAAGAAGCGCTTGAAAGGGATCGTAGGGCCGCTTGGGCAGCGGCTCAAAAAGCTATAGGTAGGGGATCCCAAGGTGTCCCACAATTAACGGATTCCCTCACCAATGTTCCTTGGCGATCCGGGTATGCTTCCCGACCGGTGCTCATGGTAGCACAACCGATGAATTAAGCCATGTTCCTTCGGCGCAACCTACAGCCAAAAGGCGGTAGAAGGATCAAGCGGTATTTCCCAAGATCCTCCGACCAAGAAAGCCAAAACTTCCACCGGCTTCAAAAAGGTTGTTGCGTAAGTCATCCATCTTATTTCAAATGATTTTTCCTTTGTCATATTCTTTATATCACATATTCTATGTCATGAAATTCCAAATATTGTTTCTTATCTATTTCTCATCCTTCCAAACTTTATTGAAGAATTCCGAGGCCAACGAGTGCTATTATCACTCGCCTCGAAGAAGAATTGAGCCGGACCGAACAACAACTCACTAAGCTAGGGACTCAAATCGGTAGTCCGATATCCCGTGAGAAGATCTCCGGCGGCGAGAATTAAATCTTGGAAACACTCATCAAATTATGGAAGACCACCGGAAGGAAATTATCAATCTCAAGTGTCAAGTTCGAGGTATGCTCCAATGTTTATTCTTCAGAAGATCCTTATTTTGTAATAATTTTGACCGGTCTTGAAACGTGTAGCTGCAGAAGAACTAATTGAAGTGCATAAGATGGAAGAAACTCTTACGGAAAAGCACTATATCAAGAGCAGGCCCTAGAAGAGGGCAAGAAGGCGGAAGAGATGCAGGCTGTCCACATCAATGAGCTGGAGGAAGAACTTATTACCAAGGTATCTTGACAAGGTATAGAGGCGAATCCAGAAAAAATCTAGACGATCATTGACATGAAGCCCCCCCCCCCCGCCGCCCGCTTGCTTGAAGGATGCACGAAGTTGACCGGTAGCATGGCTGCTCCGAGTCGATTCATCTCAAGACCGGGAATCGGGGGTCTTCCGTTCTTTAAACTACTCAAGAAGCATGATAAGTTTCGGTGGACAAACGAAGGTCAGGCTACGTTTGATCAGCTCAAGGGATATTTAAGCAATCCGCCGGTCTTAGTACCGCTGGAGCCCGACTGAAAATATTCAGTTGTATATTTCAAGTAACCACTCATGTGGTGAGTACGGTTCCGACGGTTGACCGACGGGAAGAAGGTCACCTCCATCTAGTTCAACACCTGGTATATTTCGTCGGTGAAGTCCGGACTAAATCTAGGGCACATTATCTTCGGATACGAAGTTAATTTATTTTTACTTCAAGGAAGCTCAAGCACTGTTTCCAAGTGCACCCGATCGAGGTGCGGAATCGAGCTGCGATTGGAGATGTGGTGCGGAATCGAGCTGCGATCGGTCAAGTTGCCAAGTGGGCCATAGAGCTTGGCTAGTATGATATTACCTTCTCTTCGAGGACAGCTATCAAGGGTCAAGCATTTGCTGATTTCTTTACTCGAGTGGCTGGAGACGCAAATTCCTTCGGCCATTCAGAATTTGGGGTATTAGGAGATGTTCTTTGATGGGTCTTTGCAGCTTTCGGGCACGGGGCTGAAGTACTATTGTTGACTCCACGTAAGGATCAGCTGAAATATGTTCTTCGAATGTGTTTTAGAGCATCAAACAATGCAGCGGAGTATGAGGTCTTGCTTAATTGACTTCTTGTGGCAATTTCGCTCGGCGTTAAACGCCTGGATATTTATGGTAACTCCATGCTGGTTATCAGTCACATCATGGCATACCGAAAGGAGGTCCGAAAGCTTGAGGATAAGTTTGATGGTTTGCGTTTGTCATGTTTTGCGCAGAAATAATTCCGGTGCGGATGAGTTAGCCCTATTGGGATCATCAAGGCGAGCGATACTGCCTGTCGTATTTCTTTAGGTTTTGGACAAACCATCTATCAAGATCGCACAAAAGGTTGTTGTTCCTGACGAACAGATCGGTGGAGCGGTTGCGGAAGCAGACACAGATCGGTGGGGAGTTCCTAGAATCAGCCCGGACCGCGGACATGGTCCCCGAGGTTGCAATTATGGTGATTGATACCGATTCTCGCACCCCATATATTGAATATTTACGATCCGGTGTTGTTCCGGAGGATATGACCGAGAGGCATAGGTTGGAGATTAGAGCTAGGAGCTATTTGCTCGTGGAAGGTCGACTCTATCATCGTGGAGGTGATAACATTTTTATGAAGTGCATATCCGTGAACGATGCTATTCGGTTGTTGGAGGAGATTCATAGTGGTATTTGCGGAAATCATGCATCTTCAAAGACATTGGTCGCCAAAATATTCAGGTAAGGATTTTATTGGCCAACGGCGGTTGATGATGCACATAGACTCGGTGAAGGTTTGTGAAGGTTGTCGGTTCTTTGCGTGCCAATCTCATGTGCCTACCGATGAGTTGCGCATGATACCGATGACTTGGTCATTTGCTACCTAGGGACTGGACATTGTAGGACCGTTCAAAAAGGCGCCCGCAGGCTTCACTCACTTGTTTGTCGTGGTTGATAAATTTTCCAAGTAGATTGAAGTGGAAGCAATCACACATACAACCACGACGAGAGCAATCAAGTTAACTCCATAACATCTTTGTTCGATTTGGAGTTCCACATTGCATCATTACCGATAATGGACCGCAGTTTACTTCGGAAGTTTTCAAGGATTATGCAGAAAGCTTGGATATCAAGACTCATTATGCATCGGTCTCTCATCCGCAGAGTAATGGGCTAGTGGAACGAGCAAACGAGATGCTTCGACCGCTCATCTTTGTTCGATTTGGAGTTCCACATTGCATCATTACGGATAATGGACCGCAATTTACTTCGAAGTTTTCAAAGATTGTGCAGAGCGCTTGGGTATCAAGACTCATTGTGCATCGGTCTCGCATCCACAGAGTAATGGGCAAGTGGAACGAGCAAACGGGATTCTTTTGACCAGTCTTAAGACAAGGATTTACGACCGCTTGAGGCCGTATGCGGGAAGCGGGTGAAGGAGTTGGCATGGGTCTTGTGGGTGTTGCGTACGAATACCGGTCGCGCTATAGGATAGTCTCCATTTTCTCTTGTGTATGGCTCGAAGCAATGATGCCAACTAAGGATAACATGATTTCCACAAGATTCAGTGCTATGATGAAAGCAAGTATGATGAACAACGTCAAATGGAGTTGATTGTTGTGGAAGAATTACGAGATCGCGCACTGGTCCGAGTAGCTGCGTATCATCAAGGGTTGCGAAGATATCATAACTACAATGTTCGAGCCGGGAGTTTCAAGTCGGCGAGTTGGTGCTCGGGAAGATTCAATCTAACAAAAACCAAGCATAAGTTGTCACCGGTGCTGGGAAGGGTCGTTCATGTAAAACCTCTCGGAAATAAATGCATTTCATGTCATTCATGAGCATGTCATCATATTGCATTTATGAAGTTATTTAATATTGTGTGAAGAAATGCACATAAAATATCAAATCAACTAAAGATTAAAGTAAATGTTTAAAAAGAATTTAAATAAGAGAAAATAATGTGTTTAACATTTTCTATTGCTTAAACATCATCAATAAAGATTTATAAAAGCTCTCTAAAATTATTTTGTTTGGTAAAAATAATTACAAGAAATAAACAAAGCTTCTTTTGTTAATTTATCTATGAATTTTTAGTCCGAAAATAATTTGGAATCTTAACCGGGACTTAATGGGAAAAATATCTAAAATACTTTCATTTGCACCCCGAAAATTTTGGGAATTTTCCGAGCACGGAAAGGGCACTTTTCAATTATCCAAAAGTCGAGGGGTTTTTTGTAAAATTTCTAGGCCCGGCCTACAAGCTAGCCTCTCTCTTCTTCTCTCCTCTCCCTCCCGCGTCTCAGCACCGCCGTGGCTGCACCGCCTCCCGACCGGCCGCCACACCACCCCAGCCACGCAGCGAGCTTAGAGGCCACGCAGCGACTGGCTTGAACCGTCTTGACGGCCGGATAAAGACCCCTCCCGGCCCTCTCTTCTCTCTTCCTCTCTCCCATTCTCTCCACACTTCACCGCCACCCTCTCCGTCTCTCGGGACACGCCAGCCGCCGCACCCAAGCTAGCGCCGCGTCAAGCCATCCCACACCCAAGCTAGCGCCACCAAGAGCTCCGCAGCAACCCCCTAGAGCTCCTCAAACCCTTCAATTGAATCGAGACGCCCTACTCCGTCGAGGCGAGTCCGTTCTTCTTCTTCGGGAGCTCACCGTCGTCCGTCACCGCGGTTTCAAATTCGCCCTCTCGGTGAGCCGTTCATCCTTTTTCTTGTTCTTGCGGGTGCGCAACCCATGGCTCCATGTCTCTAGTCCCTTATCGTTGCATTTGTTCTACGGACGACCGAGTAATCGACGTTCTTCCAAAGCTCCGGTCGCCGCCGTCCGCACCCCCACGGTGAGCACCACCTTTCCACCATGCTCATGTTCCTAGAACCCTATGACGAGCTTGTTCATGTTGCGTAGAAGCTCCCGCAGCCTTTTCCCTAATTTTCGAGCTGTCGGGCGAGCTCCGCACTCGTGCCGAAGCACCGCCGTGCCCGTGTCTTCGCCGCCGGCATGGCTAGGGTCGAGCTCATGTGAGTTTATCCTCTCTGTCAAATTCGCCATGTTGTGTAGCGTAGTTAGGTGGGTCCGCGGCGAGGTTTGGAGCACCGGCGGCCAACTCCGGTGGCCGCGCAGCCGCGGTGGTGCCACACCGCGGGCCACACGCGCGGGATTGCGTGTGGCTACGCGGGATCCCGTGTGGCCAAACCCCGTGGCTACGGGTGTGCCACGAGAATAGGTTTTTAATTTTCAAAAATTCATAGAAAATTCAATAAAAATCGGAAAAATGTGAAACCAATTTTGTTAGACTCAGAAAAATAAGATCTATTTACTTATGAAATAAAATATCTATTTTGAGCATTTTTAATTCATAGATAATAATTAATCACATTCTTTGATTAATAAAAGCTATTATTTTATGCTAATTAAATGTTTAATGTAAGAAAATAATTTAATTATATGAAGGAGATACTACAGAAGAAAGTAATTATGAAAATTATTTTCCAAAATTAAACTTAAACATTATCATTTCATGTGTTCCAATTTATTATCCTATGTATTATCACATGTCATTTAAATAATGATTATTTATTGATTAATATACAGGATTACTTATTAATTACTGAACCTAAGTAATTAGTAACTAATGAATAGAATTAATTATTAATTAGGGACCATGATTAATTAATAATTAATAACCATGATTAAGCATTAATTAATGAGCATAATCAATTGTTAATTTTTGATAAAGGAACATGCTTAATTATAATTTGTTAATTAACAAATATAATGAATGATTAAGTGTTAATTATTAACTGTTAATTACTGAATATAATTAATCACTAATTATTAGTTGATGAACATAATTAATAAAACCTTTGCATAATCATATCATGTTCATTCATGCATGCATGGTTGTGATTCGCGACGCATTGTTGGTCGACCTAGGTTCCGAGGTGATCGAGGTTTCCCGAGGTCGAGGTAGGCGAAGGGAATCCCGAAGTCGACCCACACGCCGAGGAAGCTAAGCCCGACTCATATCAAGGCAAGCCCCGGTGCATCCTACCTATGTTTTCAAATATTTTATTTTATCACATAGTTCGGTTATGTTTGTGCATTAGGTGTTAGGGAATGATTGACACCCTAGTTGCATTATGGTAGGTTTCTGTTGTTTATACTATATCGGTACAGGTAGCTCAATAGAAGCTAGGCTTAATTCATAGTCGCAACGGTAGATGTTTTAGAGAATCTTAAAGCATGGAGGCTTTAAGGGTTAGTGTTTTGACACTAAGATGAAGAGAGCGTTAATAAAGTTGAGACCGGACGGGCCCCGTAGGAGAAAGGGCAAGACAGAGATGAGATCTTGCAAGGTGGTAGCCCCGTCCGAGTCGGTCAAGGACCGTACCGTTGTCGGCTTAGTTGAACAAGTTTGAACGTACCGTACTACATGCTGGTATCATGGGCCCAGCAAGTCGAGGTACCCTATCGCCCCGGAGATGTAGCGTAGCCGGCTCTCTTTGCCGGCTGTTAGTGAGAGGTTAGTCTCACGGGAGGGAGATGGGTCGGCCACGTAGGAAGTCGTGGAGTCGCCATACTCCCGGGAGTTGGAAATGGCTAGTCTTGTGTCAAGTGCTAGCGGGAAAAGTTGTCGTATACGACCGAGTGTGGTGCGTATACGTCGTGTAGTCGGGTTTTGCCAGCTGGTATAAAATCGATTCGAATCGCTGTCCCTCGCAGTAATGAGTACCGCTTGTTTAGCTCGTCACATCGTAGTAAACAATATGGAAGATGAGGATGGGAGATGAAAAGAATAGTGATCTACTTTGATCTTGACTGGCAAACTTGATTGCAATAGTGATAGGCTGCAAATACCAAGGTTAATGAACTTAATGTTGAGCTAAAATATTGAAAGTAAGGACCCACCTTTTAATGCTGTTTTCGCAAAGGAGTAACCCGACAGACGTGAAAGCCTTTGCATACTAGGCTTCGGCCTTAGCGTGCCATTTTGACGGGTCAGTCTTGCTGAGTATTAGAATACTCGGGGTTTGTTTCGTTATCTTTCGGGAAATGAGTCGTGCTATCACGACTTGTATGGTAGCTTCCGGAAGAGGAGCAGTTGTCTCGAGGGAGGTTCCCTCCGATGGGAACGTATTCCCACGCCGTGAGAAGGAAGGACGGTGGTGTACGACGGGCTCGATACATCACATTGATCGTTGATAGTTTTTGTTGTATAAAAGTACAAGTTTCCGCTGCAATACTCATAGGATGTTAAACTCCAATAATGTTTATGTTTCCGCTGCACGAATGTTTGTATTTCGAAAACCTGGTTGTATTATACCATGATGTATATATTCGGCTTGTACGAGATGATGTTCTGTTGTAACTCGCTTCGTCGAGTGTCCCTCCGTACCGATTCCTAGGTGTCCCGGAGGGGATGTCACAGCTGGTATCGGAGCGGTTCGGAGGCAACGAGTACATCATTACAAGCCTATTTTCAAAACTTAATACGTTAGTATGTTAGAACACGAGAGAGTGCGGAGCCCTATAAGGATGTAGAATAGTTAGATTTTACTAATTGTTCGACATTCGGGTTTTGGGAGGTGCTAACTATTCGCCGTAGTTTTAAATACTATAGTACGTATAGTTAGTTTACGAGCATGCATCATGTCATATTGTGTGCTAAATAAATATTGAGGTATACTTAGCTAGTTTCGTAGTACTATATAGGTTATTCCGTTCGTTTTCTTCCGTAGGAAGAAGTGTTTAACCAGTTTAAACATGTTCCCTGCAGATGCCGATGACTCGCGGTAGGAAGCGCGTTCGGGAGGAGGAGGACACACGAGGCTACACGCATCGTAGAGCTGGAGCAGCAGATCCACGGTTTGGAGTTGCGGACGCAGAGCCGGGACCGACAGCCTAGGCGCTTGGAAGAACCGCTGTCGAGTGGACTGTCGGGAGGTACGAGAGGTCCCATGCCGGAATCGCCGAGCTGGAGGAGCAGCTGGTGGAGGTTACCCTGGACCGTGACGGTTTTCACGGGGCGGCTATAGCGTTGGACGCGCAGCCGGCCACGGTCACCGCAGAGCGAGACGCCGCTCGCGAGGCGGACGAGGCGCACGTGATACGGTTGGCATGGATGACGGCGCAGCGTAACCACGTTGTGGAGACGCTGATCGAGGTGCGGGACCGGATGGGTCAGCTTGAGGCGATGCTTGACGGATCGGCGACGCGCACCACGCGCCGATACACGACCACGACGCACTCGCTTGTGCAGTTTCAGCGATTGCAGCAGCAGCAGCAGGGTCCACCGGACGACGCCGAGGAGGTCTCTCGGGATGGACTACGAGCCACCACCGGCCTCACCAGCGAGAGGACGTTGAGTCGGACTCCGACAGCCACGCGCCGTCGGCTTAGTGGTGTTGTGACCTTACTAATGTAGGAGGGTAGCCACATTTTGCTCGACATAGTTCAGATGTAGATAGGGTACTAGTAGGTGTTGGTCGGATGTTAGTGTATGAAAAGTTGGGTCCGAGATGTACAAACAATAAATAATAAAAAGAAATGGTAGTAATATATCTATGCAGTTATTAGTATAAAAGAATTGCTGAAATAATAGGATTAGTTTCTGCTTGTGTCCGATATGCTTACTTCTCCACAGAGATGGACAGCACGAGTACCGTCGTTAGTGAAGTAAGAGGACGAAGGGAGGATGTTCGTATAGTAAGGTTGGAGAGGCAACTCGCAGGAAAAGGAGGAGTTGTTAGCACTTAGAGAGGCGCAGCTTGCTGAACAAGGAGCAGCAGATTCAATTCAAGGATCAACAACCGGCCACCGCACATGCCCCGATCACTCGGCTTGGAGCAAGATCTACTCCAAGCACACAATGCGATACCGAACGAAGCAATAGGACAGCAACCTCCCGAGGATGAACCAGATGAGTGCAGGAAAATCCCGTGGCGGCTGAATCGAAGAAGAGGAGGAGGATCCCGAAGAGATAATGGACGTGGATTCAGTCATAGACTTCACGGAGATTCCACAACTAGAGGATGCAGAATCCGAGGCAGGCAGTTCCATAAGCCGGAAGTGACGTCCGTGCTTCACGAAGAAGAGTAGAGTGCTAGCTAGTAGCAAGTGAGAAAATTTGTATGTAAAATAGGCGCTAGTTAAATAACGAGCGTGATGTAACCACGCATGAGTGTACCATAAGAATCGTTGTAACATGGATGTATGAGCATGTGCTTATGGATTTGGTGGTTGTTCTAATAAAGATGGTTGTTGCATAAGATTCATTTGGAATTCCTCATCTATGTATTCCTGTTTCTTCCATTATTATGTTGGAATGAAGATGTCTAACGTAAAATTTTCTTGGACAGAATGGTTGGAACAAGGAGACATGATGAGCCGGAAAGTTCTCAACGCGGGGTGGAAACACCACCACCACCCCCGACATTGGCACAGTGCAATTGCAGCTGTGCTGGATTCTCGCGCGGAGCAGCGAGAATTGTTGGAGCATTTGGTTCGTAACACCGCTCCACAGGAACGTCACCAAGGCCGGAATGCACCGAAGAGAGGGTGACTTTCTCGGACTTCTTATCGGTTCGCCCCCTGTCTTCTCGGATGCGGGTGAACCACTGGAGGCTGATCAATGGCTTCGCACCATTGAATCAAAGCTGGAGTTGTTTCCATGCACCGATCACCGGAAGACACTCTTCGCTTCCCAAGCAATTGCAAGGATTTGTTGGAGCATGGTGGGCCAACTACAAGGCGATGTTCCCTCCAGGGCATCAAGTTTCATGGGCCGAGTTCACCAAAGCCTTCAGGGAGCACCATATTCCGGAAGGTTCAATGAACCGAAGAGGAAGGAGTTCTTATCACCGAAGCAAGGTGACATGAATGTGCATACCTACTCTAAGGTATTCAACCGTCTTGCTCAATATGCTCCCGAACATGTGGACACGGATGCCAAGAAGAAGAATCTGTTCAAGGAAGGAATCGAGTACCAAGCCGCAGATCACGCCCGGTGCTAAACAAGACCGATAGCTTCAATGACTTTGTGAGTGATGCTATCGCATTGGAAGATTCTATCCGTCTTCATCGGACGGAGAAGAACAAGAAGAGGCCGGCTGCTGGACAAGGAAGTGGCGGACCGTCGAAGTATAGGCTGGTCTACACCGCACCGTCGGTCGGCGCTACCAAGCACCCGCCTTCTCGTCCCAATTACTACCGGCAGCCTCAGCCACCCCAACAATCTCAGCAGCAGCGGTCGAATCAATATCGTGCGCCCTATCGGCAGCAGGATACTCGGAATCCCAGCACCGGTGAATCAAGCACCGCAGCAGAATGGGCCGCCATGTTTCAATTGTGGCCGTCCAGGACATTACTACCGCAGCTGTCCATATCCACGAAGGCACCATATGCACCTAGACCACAAGGAGTCGCAGAATCAGCCCGAGCACCAACCAAGAATACACTAGTGAAGACCGGCCGTGCAAACTTTACCACGCCGAGGACCTACCCGAAGGAGGACAAATCTTAGCGGGTATGTTTTCTATCGCCGATCATCCTGCTATGGTTTTATTTGATCGGGAGCCACACATAATTTCATCAGCAAGTCATATGTTGCTAAGCATCACATCATGCCATCCAAGTTGCTATGTGCTCATATCATTTCAACACCTGGGGTAAAATCCTTACCAATGAAGAAGATGCCAATATGCCATTAAAATTGGGTAGCAAGGCTTATTCCACTTCATTGATCATATTGGATGGGCAAGGGTTAGATGCAATCATTAGTATGCAATGGATGGATTTCCATAAGGCAATACTGGGTATAGCATCTCGAGCCGTATATCCGAACTCTCCTGTTCATGGTCGAGATTGCTTACTCTTAACTTTTCCCCAAACTATGATGCCAATGGTTAATAAGGTTATAGGTAAGAGTTGGAGGATATACCCATAGTCCGTGAGTATCCGGATGTCTTTCCGGACGACTTGCCGGGACTACCGCTAGATCGAGCGGTAGAGTTTAAGATAGAGTTACAGACTGGAACAAGCACCAATATCAAGAAGGCCAGTATCGGATGCCGCCGAATGAGCTGCGCGAGTTGAAGGTGCAATTAAAGGAATTATTAGACAAGGGATATATACGTCCAAGTTCATCACCATGGGGATGCCCAGCCTTGTTCGTGAAGAAGAAGGATAAAACATTGAGGCTATGTGTGGATTATAGACCTCCGAATTCGGTTACCATCAAGAACAAGTACCCTCTTCCGAGGATTGACATCTTGTTTGATCAATCGATGGGAGCCAAAGTCTTCTCTGATATAGATCTTCGCTCAGGATATCATCGTATTAAGATAAGAGCGGAAGATATACCGAAGACTCGCATTCTCCACAAGATATGGACTTTATGAGTACCTGGTGATGTCATTTGGATTGACCAATGCACCAAGCACATTTCATGTACCTCATGAATTCCGTATTCATGCCTGAGCTGGACAAGTTTGTCGTGGTATTCATTGACGATATCTTGATCTACTCTAAGTCGAAGAGGAGCATGCCAATCACTTAAGGATTGTGTTGCAAAGGCTAAGGGATCATCAGCTATAAGCTAAGTTTAGCAAGTGTGAGTTTTGGTCGAAGGAAGTGCCGTTCCTAGGTCATGTGATATCAGCCGAAGGAGTGGCCGTTGATCCAAGCAAAGTTCAAGAAGTGTTGGATTGGAAGCCACCGAAGTCTGTTTCACAAATCGAAGTTTCTTAGGATTGGCGGGTTACTACAGAAGGTTTATTCCCAATTTCTCAAAGATTGCCAAGCCAATGACTAAACTATTGGAAAAGGATAAGAAGTATGCATGGAACAAAGAATGTGAAGAAGCTTTTCAAACATTAAAGAAATTGTCGACAACAGCTCCAAGTACTCGCTCAGCCGGATCCGACGAAGCCTTTCGATGTGTATTGTGATGCATCGGGAACATGACTCGGATGTGTTCTAATGCAAGAAGGTCGAGTGATCACATATGCCTCTCGACAACTTAGGCGTCATGAGGAACACTATCCCACCCGTGACTCGGAACTAGCGAGCAGTGGTTCTTGCGTTGAAAAGTTGGAGGCACTATCTCTTGGGTAATTTGGTACATTTATACACCGATCACAAGAGTATTAAGTACATCTTCACTCAAGCAGATCCAAATATGAGTCAACGAAGATGGCTAGAATTAATCAAGGATTACGAGCTGGAGATCCACTATCACCCAATAAGGCAAACGTGGTAGCCGATGCTTTAAGTCGCAAGGTTCATTGCCATAATCTTACGGCTCAACTAATGATTCAAGCACCTCCACCCGAAAGCGATGAGCCAAATCTTCGTATCATTCCGTATGGAGCTTTGACCAATTTAGCTCTTATCCCTACCATTCGTGAAGAAGTGGTAGCGGCTCACGGAAAAGTGTTGGTATGGAACATATAAAAAGACGACTCAAAAAGGGCGAAGTTAAATGCTTCGGAGAGGATGATGAAGGAGTTATTTGGTTTAAGAATCGATTGGTAGTACCGAAAGATCTATCACTTCGCAAGAAGATAATGGATGAAGCTCATATGTCCAAGTATTCTATTCATCCTGGAACCAACAAGATGTATCAAGATCCGAAGCAAAGATTTTGGTGGACACGCATGAAGCGGGAAATAGCCAAGTATGTCAATGAGTGTGATGTCCGCCGGCGAGTCAAAGCCGAGCACTTGAAGCAAGCGGGACCCTTACAACCTTTGAGTATTCCCGAATGGAAGTGGGAAGACGTCGGCATGGATTTCATCGTTGGGTTACCACTAAGCCCACGAAAGCACGACTCTATCCGGTTTATTGTGGACAGGTTGACGAAGTCAGCTCACTTCATACCGGTACATACTCAGTACATCGCCGAGAAGTATGCGGAGCTGTACATCGCTCGCATTCTCTCGTCTACATGGAGTGCCGAAAACCATCATCTCGGACAGGGGAACGCAGTTTGTCTCCGGATTTTGGGATCAACTACATGAATCATTGGGAACAAGACCGATACGAAGCTCAGCGTATCATCCTCAAACGGATGGACAGACAGAAAGGATCAATCAATATCTCGAGGATATGCTTCGAGCCTGTGTCCCGACCTATGGTAAAGATTGGGAGAAATGCTTACCGTTGGCGAGTTCTCGTACAACAACAGCCTATCAAGAGAGTGCCTGGAATGTCATCGTTCCAAGCTCTATATGGACGTAGTTGCCACACACCTTTGAATTGGTCCGAAAGTGGAGAAAGAGTAATCTTCGGACCGGACCTAGTAAATGATGCAGAGGAACAAGTACGTCTAATTCAGCAGAATCTAAAAATCTCGACGGATCAGCTATGCCGATAAAAGATGTCGAGAGTTGGCATTTCAGAGTTGGAGATCAAGTCTACCTTCGAGTATCTCCTACCAAGGGTGTTCAAAGATTTGGAATCAAGGGCAAATTAGCGCCACGATACATCGGACCGTTTCCAATCCTAGAACGATGTGGAGTCGTGGCATACCGTTTGGAGTTGCCAAGCACACTTGTCGGGTATACATGATATATTGCACGTATCCCAACCGAAGAAGTGTTTGAAACCACCAATGGATATATCGACAGCTGAGGTGGAACGAGTTACAGACCGGACTTGACATATGACGAACGTCCGGTCAAAGTTCTCGACACCAAGGATCGAGTAACTCGACATAGGACCATCAAGTTCTACAAGATTCAATGGAGTAATCACTCGAAGCTGAAGCTACTTGGGAGCAAGAAGAGTTTCTCCGATCTAACTATCCCGAATTCTTTAGCACTATCGTCTAGTCGCTTCGATCGTGAATTCTTTAGCAAGATTCAAAGGGGGAGGGCTGTTACAACTCTCGAAGTAAATGCATTTCATGTCATTCATGAGCATGTCATCATATTGTATTTATGAAGTTATTTAATATTGTGTGAAGAAATGCACATAAAATATCAAATCAACTAAAGATTAAAGTAAATGTTTAAAAAGAATTTAAATAAGAGAAAATAATGTGTTTAACATTTTCTATTGCTTAAACATCATCAATAAAGATTTATAAAAGCTCTTTAAAAGTATTTTGTTTGGTAAAAATAATTACAAGAAATAAACAAAGCTTCTTTTGTTAATTTATCTATGAATTTTTAGTCCGAAAATAATTTGGAATCTTAACCGGGACTTAATGGGAAAAATGTCTAAAATACTTTCATTTGCACCCCTGAAATTTTTGGGAATTTTCCGAGCACGGGAAGGGCACTTTTCAATTATCCGAAAGCCGAGGGGTTTTTTGTAAAATTTCTAGGCCCGGCCTACAGAGCCAGCCTCTCTCTTCTTCTCTCCTCTCTCTCCCGCGTCTCGAGCACCGCCGTGGCTGCACCGCCTCCCGGCCGGCCGCCACACCACCCCAGCCACGTAGCAGCTTAGAGGCCACGCAGCAGCCGGCTTGAACCGTCTTGACGGTCGGATAAAGACCCCTCCCGGCCCCCTCTTCTCTCTTCCTCTCTCCCATTCTCTCCACACTTCACCGCCACCCTCGCCGTCTCCGGAACGACGCCGCCGGGCCGCTCCAGCCATCCCACACCCAAGCTAGCGCCACCAAGAGCTCCGCAGCAACCCCCTGGAGCTCCTCAAACCCTTCAATTGAATCGAGACGCCCTACTCCGTCGAGGCGAGTCCGTTCTTCTTCTTCGGGAGCTCACCGTCGTCCGTCACCGCGGTTTCAAATTCGCCTCCTCCGGTGAGCCGTTCGTCCTTTTTCTTGTTCTTGCGGGTGCGCAACCCATGGCTCCATGTCTCTAGTCGCTTATCATTGCATTTGTTCTACGGAGGGCCGAGTAATCGACGTTCTTCCAAAGCTCCGGTCGCCGCCGTCCGCACCCCCACGGTGAGCACCACCTTCCCACCATGCTCATGTTCCTAGAACCCCATGAAGAGCTTGTTCATGTTGCGTAGAAGCTCCCGAGCCTTTTCCCTAATTTTCGAGCTCTCGGGCGAGCTCCGCACTGTGCCGAAGCACCGCCGTGCCCGGGTCTTCGCCGTCGGCATGGCTAGGGTCGAGCTCATGCAAGTTTATCCTCTCTCGTCAAATTCGCCATGTTGTGTAGCATAGTTAGGTGGGTCCGCGGCGAGGTTTGGAGCACCGGCGGCCAACTCCGGTGGCCGCGCCGCCGCGGCGGTGCCACACTGCGGGCCACACGTGCGGGATCGCGTGTGGCCACACGGGATCCCGTGTGGCCAAACCCCGTGGCCACGGGTGTGGCACATAATAGGTTTTTAATTTTCAAAAATTCATAGAAAATTCAATAAAAATCGGAAAAATGTGAAACCAGTTTTGTTAGACTCGGAAAAATAAGATCTATTTATTTATGAAATAAAATATCTATTTTGAGCATTTTTAATTCATAGATAATAATTAATCACATTCTTTGATTAATAAAAGCTATTATTTTATGCTAATTAACTGTTTAATGTAAGAAAATAATTTAATTATATGAAGGAGATACTTGCAGACGAAAGTAATTATGAAAATTATTTTCCAAAATTAAACTTAAACATTATCATTTCATGTGTTCCAATTTATTATCCTATGGATTATCACATGTCATTTAAATAATGATTATTTATTGATTAATATATAGAATTAATTATTAATTACTGAACCTAAGTAATTAGTAACTAATGAACGGAATTAATTATTAATTAGGGACCATGATTAATTAATAATTAATAACCATGATTAAGCATTAATTAATGAGCATAATCAATTGTTAACTACTGATAAAGGAACATGCTTAATTATAATTTGTTAATTAACAAATATAATGAATGATTAAGTGTTAATTATTAACTCGTTAATTACTGAATATAATTAATCACTAATTATTAGTTGATGAACATAATTAATAAAACCTTTGCATAATCATATCATGTTCATTCATGCATGCATGGTTGTGATTCGCGACGCATTGTTGGTCGACCTAGGTTCCGAGGTGATCGAGGTTTCCCCGAGGTCGAGGTAGGCGAAGGGAATCCCGAAGTCGACCCACACGCCGAGGAAGCTAACCCCGACTCGTATCAAGGCTAGCCCTGGTGCATCCTACCTATGTTTTCAAATATTTTATTTTATCACATAGTTCGGTTATGTTTGTGCATTAGGTGTTAGGGAATGATTGACATCCTAGTTGCATTATGGTAGGTTTTCGTTGTTTATACTATACTTGGTACAGGTACCTCAATAGAAGCTGGGCTTAATTCATAGTCGCAACGGTAGATGTTTTAGGGAATCTTAAAGCATGGAGGCTTTAAGGATTAGTGTTTTGACACTAAGATGAAGAGAGTGTTAATAAAGTTGAGACCGGACGGGCCCCGTAGGAGAAAGGGCAAGACAGAGATGAGGTCTTGCAAGGTGGTAGCCCCGTCCGGGTCGGTCAAGGACCGTACCGTTGTCGGCTTAGTTGAACAAGTTTGAACGTACCGTACTACATGCTCGGTATCATGGGCCCGGCAAGTCGAGGTACCCTATCGCCCCGGAGATGTAGCGTAGCCGGCTCTCTTTTGCCGGCTGTTAGTGAGAGGTTAGTCTCACGGGAGGGAGATGGGTCGGCCACGAAGGAAGTCGTGGAGTCGTCATACTCCCGGGGTGTTGGAAATGGCTAGTCTTCCGTCAGGTGCTAGCGGGAAAAGTTGTCGTATACGACCGTGTGTAGTGCGTATACGTCGTGTAGTCGGGTTTTGCCGACTGGTATAAAATTGATTTGAATCGCTGTCCCTCGCAGTTATGGCTACCGCTTGTTTAGCTCGTCACATCGTAGTAAACAATATGGAAGATGAGGATGGGAGATGAAAAGAATAGTGATCTACTTTGATCTTGACTGGCAAACTTGATTGAAATAGTGATAGGCTGCAAATACCAAGGTTAATGAACTTAATGTTGAGCTAAAATATTGAAAGTAAGGACCCACCCTTTAATGTTGTTTTCGCAAAGGAGTAACCCCACGACCGTAAAGCCTTTGCATACTAGGCGTCGGCCTTAGCGTGCCATTTCGACCTGGTCAGTCTTGCTGAGTATTAGAATACTCGGGGTTTGTTTCGTCATCTTTCAGGAAATGAGTCGTGCTATCACGACTTGTATGGTAGCTTCCGGAAGAGGAGCGAGTGTCCCGAGAGAGGTTCCATCCAATGGGAACGTATTCCCACGCCGTGAGATGGAAGGACCGTGGTGTACGACGGGCTCGAGTACATCATGTTGATTGTTGATAGTCTTTGTTGTATAAAAGTACAAGTTTCCGCTGCAATACTCGTAGGATGTTAAACTCCAATAATGTTTCTGTTTCCGCTGCACGAATGTTTGTATTTCGAAAACCTGGCTGTATTATACCATGATGTATATATTCGAGCTTGTACGAGATGATGTTCTGTTGTAACTCGCTTCGTCGAGTGTCCCTCTCGTACCGATTCCCGGGTGTCCCGGAGGGATGTCACAGTTCAGCATGAAATCGGTCTCTAGACCGGGCGCATATAGGCTTATGACCGAGGATGAAGAAGAGATACCAAAGTCGTGCAATATTGATCAGCTACGTTGCTTTTATACATAAGTTTTTTGTATTTTGTCCTTATGTACCGCTATGCTTATGATAGCCCTTTGATAATATGAAATATATCAAGTTTTGCTTATCTCGCATAGTGTTTTGTGTCTTAGAATTTTAATTATACATTAATATACCGAGCCAGGAAGTTGCTATTTGACGACGGTTGGTAATAATTTGCGATCTTGAGTTTTAAGACTGGTCAAGTTTTCTATACTGCACGATTTGAACTACTCCAAACCGCTGCACTCTACGTGATCGGATTTAGTCTTATACAAAGGAAAAGCGAAAACATATAAAGACTGGTCATAAACTAAAAAATACTGAAATTGTAATAAAGGATAAATATGCAAGACATTTAAACTAGAGCAGTTATATATTTTACAATTGTTTGCGAGAAGATTACAAGCTAGAAGTTCCGATGTCACCAATTTCTAGATCGGCGGTCAACAGGTCGTCAATCGTATCCTCTCGAAGCTAATGAAAGCGCGTCAAAGTCTTCATTATTGTCTGCCGGCTTCGGCGGCTTCATTCGCGGCATTATCCATAGCCGGAAGGGCGACCTCTTGATTCAACGGTTCTCTAGTCGGGTCCATCGATATGTCTTGGACAACATCGGTCACGGTTCCAATGAGTGAGTTCTTTAACTCATTGAACCGGTCTTCTGTTGTATCCGGGTGCGCACCGATCTTGGTGAAGTTGAAGCCACATTCTTCTACCGGCGTCCACGACCGGATAGTCGCTGCGATTTGAGCACCTCCCGAGGCGGCTACCATCTTCGAATGCTCCCGAATGCATTGAGGAGCGTCCCGCAAGGAGGTCTCAAGGTTCATATTATCGTTCCGAGGGGTTTGACCCCCGTTCGGATATTCGATGACCCTTTTGCTGCCCGCCGAGAGTTCCGTAAGAATGAAGTATGGAATGTTAATGTTACAAATCGATATGTAAGACTGGTTATATGAAGAATAAGGGGAAAGAGACTTACTCTTGTGGGCCTAGTATAGCATTCTGCACTTAACCTTATAGTTGGTATTAGACTCTTTGAGCCTAGCTTCTTTCCTCGGCAGGCATTGGATTTCGTCCTCCTTGACTTTAAGGGCTTGTCTGGGAAGACTCGTGGGCTCTTCTAATGGCCAAATCCTTCTCGGACCGAGCAATTTTGGTAGCTTCAAGCGCCATGGTCGGATCGGCTTTCAGCTTGAGCATTTTCTTCTTCCATGGTTTTAGCAGATCGGTGGGTTTGCTTTAAGATGTTATCTTTGGCGATCGGCTCTCCCTCCGGTTCGCTAAAGTAGGTGGCGTGCATATCTTCTAGCTTTTTGTCCTCTTTCGGGGCTTGTTCTTGATAAGGCTCCTTCTCCGAGAGGGTCATCTCGATCTTTTTGTGTGCCTCGAGTAGATCCGGTCAAACCGGTCGGTGTGAAGATGGAAATTGAAATTATTGATAAAACAAGAAAGAATCTAGCGTAGCTTTGACCTCCTTGTTGAGTCGGATGATCTCCTTGCGGGGGTCTTCTATGTTTTGATTTGTGCGACCGAGATTCTTTTCCCGCCACAAGAGATCTTCTTCAGGAGACAACATATTGGCAGTCTGCGTCCCTAGCTCTAAAAGTTGCTCGTTGAGTCCGGCTCAACTCCTCTTCGAGATGACAAATGATTGAGGTCTTGGCCTCCAAGCTCTTCGAAGTGTCCGGAGAATTGAAAATGAGATGAGAAGCAATTTATTTTCATATATGAATGTTGCAATAAAGTAAGTATGACATCCCCGGGCGGACTCGTTGAATTGCTTCAGGGCCTCTACCTCTTGGATGGAGTCCCATTTAGCGATCGCCATAAATGTATGGGCTCCGCTGGCGCTGTCGATTGAGGTTTCGCCGATGACCATTCGGGTGTTTGGGGCCAACGGGAGCTGCATGGGAGTGAGGGTGACGAGGAACATCTTCGTACCGGACGGGTCCCACGCGGAGGTCCGGTGCGGCCTGGAACAAAGTTGTAGAAGCGACGAAGCTACTAACCAGGGGATTGGTTGTTGATTCATGTACAACTCGTTGTCTTCTCCACAACTTGGACACCGGAGGGGCCGGAGTAGACCGGACCTCGGGAGAGGCGGCAGGGATTTCCTTTGGGATTACCGCACTTTGAGTTTTTGCGCTTGATTTAGCGATCTTGGCAGCTTGTTGGAGGCTACGGTCTTGGCCACGACCTCAATAGTTGTAGTCTTTGTTAAGGTGGGCTTATTCTTGAGGAGGCCAGCAATTGATGCCCGAAGGTTTTGAGGGATGCTTGCAAAATGAGAACATGTTAAGACCGGTCCGGCATTAAAGGAAACTTACGAGTGTCATTTCCGAAGCCAACCGAAGCCCCGGATTTCTACGCCGGTGGTTCTTGAGAACCACCACTCGACCCTTCAATGCTCCTATTGGTAGCAGTTTGCGCCGAGGAGGTCGAGACCGCTTCTTTATTGACCGGGCCGCCTTGAGCACCGGGCTGGAGAGATGAACGTGACTTCTGCAGTACATTCATGAGAGGATCTTTTTGCACCGATGGGCTTTGAGATCCTTCATTTGAAGCATTATGGATGGTCTCCCAAGCAGCTTGGTGGTCTTGTTCGAGCGCCTCTTGCTCGCGACACTGTCTTCAGCCCTCCGGGCTGCAGTTCTTGTATCCCCGACAACGGAGGAGCAATTTCGGCATCGTCATTGACGTTGATGGCTAGCTTTCGTCCGTGGGAGCCCGGGGCTTGAACAGTCTTCCCCAACCGCGTCACCTTCACGTGACGGTCCGGTGGGCGTTGAATTGGGTAGAGCATTTGGCTCATAGTCTTCACCCCATTCATCACCTTCGGGGAGCGAGGGATGGCTTCACCATCCGGTTCTTGTATTATTATAGTTAAGAGTTAGAGGACTTATTGAATGAAATGGAATGTTGCAATACCGGTCTTGTTCATGAGGAATTGAACATACCGGTGCTCGAGGCTTGGCTGTGTTGTACGCTAAGTTAACCTTGTTGCAACTAGAGTCGTCGTAGTTTGCATGTACCATCTTTTTGGGTGGCACGAGAGATTTGGGTGGTTGGTGCCATCACCAATGCTATTGTTGTTCTCTTGGAACATCCACCCGAGCTCGGACTAGCGCTTGATGGGTTGGACTCGCACACAATGAAGCACGATATGTGTCGGTGTTCGAACCACCGGCGGTAGAATTTGTCCCGGGGATCACGCGTTTTAGGCCGGATGGTACACAAGGGAAGACACGAAGCATTATGCTGGTTCGGGAAAGCTCCCTACGTCCAGCGGGGGTGGGGTCGCGGCGTCGTGTTCCTTGCATCAAAATGGAAGGCGGAGTACGGGAGTGGTGGGAGAGGAGCGTGCTCGAAGTCCCGTGCGAAAAACGAGCGTGTTGGGTGTGAGGGTGTGAGTGATGCGTGTCTCTACGTGCGTTCGCTTGTCCCGCGCGTGGGTGAGCCTCGAACCCCTTTATAGTTACAGGGGTGGAGCTCGAGTTACAAGAGAGAGAGAGAGAGAGGGATGCTTAGTCGTGGGGTCGGTCGAGCACCGGTGCTGTCTCGTCGGCCTTCTCCCCGTGCGTACTAGCGGGGTTGATCGGGCGGTCGCGTCACTCCCGTAGCTCGGAGTACCGGGATGGAGTGCCCCGCGTTTGAAGGAGCCGCGGATGGCGTCGTTGCGAGTGGTTGGAGGGGACGAGCCATACCCGTCCTTCTCTGTCGGGCGCAATGATGGTTCGGGCATAGTCGAGGCAGGGGGATAGCTTGCTCTATGACTCGAGCTTGCCGGCGAAGGTCATGTGAGGCGGAGTGTAACTCGAGCCCGACCTCGAGTTACACCTGTTCGACGGGCGTGACGGGGGTCGTACGTCCGTACGTCGGCGAATAATGGCTTCCCCGGAGGCTTCGGTCCACGCCAACTCTTGTCGGACAATAGGAACGGCACGGGGACGGCACGTCCCATCGGCGTGGCCGGACGGGAGCAGGTGGTGGTAGGAGGGATGGGGTTCGGACCTCCCGCCAATGATTTCCGAGTAACGCCCACGTGGGCGCCGGGGTGGTTGGGAGTTAATGCGGTTGGTGGTCGAGCCATGAGGTCGCGCCCCGAGGTCGAGTGTGGGACTCGAGCAGGGAGGTCGAGCGGCCAAGGTCGTGCGGGACGGAACCCCTCGAGCAGGGCGGCCGTGGTAGTACGAGGCGGACCTCCTCGAGTAAGGCTGCGAGATCAAGCTTCGGGATCCGTCGAGCCGTCTTTCGATTCGATTGTATGGGTGCGGGCCGGCTTCTCTCGCCGACGTGGCTCGCTAATCCTTTGTTAAGTGGGCCCGGTCGCTGCCACGTGGCGGCGTTAATCTTTCCCCCGACAGTAGCCCCCGAGCCCTCGGGTGAGTCAAGGAGTCGCCCGGGGATCCCTCGAAGAGGCGGGGAGTCGTGTTCGCGTAAGTTACGTGAGAGTTGTCTATCCGCCCGACGCGCGCGACCGCGTCCGGTGGACGGTAGCTCCCGAGCCGGAGGATAAGTCGAAGACTTACGCTCCGGCCGAGTTGCGAACGAATTGCGGTCCCGCCATTGGACCTCGTGTTTGTGATGCCAGCCCCGAGCCCCCGCGCGATGCGGACGGTTGATCGTGGGGCGATTCGTCTTAGACGTTTTCCCCGTCCGCGTCGCATTCGTACGACGGAGGGTAGA
This sequence comes from Chloris gayana, assembly GCA_031894775.1. Taxonomy (NCBI): domain Eukaryota; kingdom Viridiplantae; phylum Streptophyta; class Magnoliopsida; order Poales; family Poaceae; genus Chloris; species Chloris gayana. The sequence goes on along the minus strand of JAUNZO010000714.1, from coordinate 13,218 downwards.
GCAGATCCGCGATTCGCCCGGAAAGGCCGACACGCGGGGCTCGGTGAGCTCGATAACGAGAAAAGTTTGAGTGAAGTTGCGGTTTCCCGTCGAGGGATTCCGTGAGGCCCGCTGGGGGACAACTTCATCAATCCGTGCGGTCGCCCTCGATTGGGACCCGAAACCATTCGCTAGGTTCCGAGGGCTCGATGCCTCTCTACGGTGAGATTTGTCGTATACTTGCCTTATGGGTATACGAGATGATGAAGAAATGGATACGCAAAGACATGGTAGCAAATCGGAGAAGATACGGATAAGGGCGATAGGCAACGAGCGGTGCTGCGACCGATGCGGGATAATAGAAGAACTCGTAGACCGGTATGGAAACGGGACGGATACTAAGACCGGTATGCAATGACGTGAGAAGCAATTTATAGAACAATTTGTAGTCTGATTAGGACTCGGATCAATAAAGAAAGTTAGAGATAGAATCCCATATATGTAATTCATGTAATCGGCTAGGACTACGATTGTAACCCTAGCTCCCCAGGACATATAAGGCGGAGCAGGGACCCCGAAAAGGATCTAAGACTTCGCAATTAGCAAATCGCTAAAGGCAATACATAACATACGGGACGTAGGGTATTACTCTCGATTCGAGGGGCCGAACTCGTCTAAAATTGTGTGTTCCTGTGTGTTACGTGTGTTGCACCATCGAATTCCACGCTCGTAAGGGACCGGGTAGTACTAGTGCCGAGTTTAAGACTCGACATTTGGCGCGCCGAGAAGGGGTCCCGGCGAGTTCCTAGCGAGTTCGATGGCCACTTCGTTTGTCGTCGACTTCGAGCCCGGCTTCAAGATTCGCTTCGGGTCCCTCGACTTTGAAGGCGACTCGGACGGGAAATTGTCGCCGATGAATCCGACTCGTTGCCGGGCCGCTGCTTCTAAAGCGCGATCACCTGCCACCGTTGATACCTCCGATTCGGAGCTTAGCGGGTCCGACGCAGCTTTAGCGCGAGACATCGGGCTCCCTACGCCTACGCCTCGGAACGGTGCCCGGGCTGCGGTGCAAAGCTGTTCTCCCGAACCGGATGCGATTCGAGGAAGACGCTCCGGTCTTCTTCCAAGTGTTCATGACGGGACTCGTGATACGCCAACTCACTCCTGAAGAAGGCTGCGAAGAAGCGGCAAGGATGGCGAGAGCTGAAAGCGAACGCGATCGTCGTGAAGCGGAACGGAAAACGGAGATGAACAACCTCCGCCACCTTCGGCCGCGGATCCGTGCACAAATGCTACGGCCTTAGCTGGAGGAAGCGCCCTGCGACCGCTCCCCGGCTACGGGCCCGCTACCGGACCGGTGCGGAGACGCGAGATGAATCCCGAGGATACAACAATCGACGAGGATCTCGCGGCGGAAGACGCCATCGATCTTCCGGCGAGCTTTGGATTTAAGTTCCATGGAAGTAGAGATGAATGGCGCTCGGGTCTTCACATCGCCGGTCCACAATATTGTGGGAGTGAAATAGATTCTTGAAACAATACGGAAGAAGTCCTCAACGCTACGCCGAGATTGCGCCGTGCGCTGAATTTAGTTGATGCGGCGGCTCCGCAAACAAACCAGCTCGTCCATGATCGAGCGGAATCTTCCGGTCGCTCGCACTCCCATTCGGAACGACCAACAAGGGCCCGGTCGATGGAGCTTCTTCCGGAGGAAGGCTAGCACCCCGGCGTACCCCGATCGCGAGATGCACATGCACAAGCTCCCAACCAAGATTTGAGGGTACCGCTCAATGATAACCGGGATGTTCGGAACGTGCCGATTGATCGTCATGCGAGAAAGAGTGGAGGAGCGAACGAGACATGAGGAAGACGAGAGGCGACGGACCGGTCATGTGGATGATCGTCCTCGGGAACTTGCCCCACCTCGGCGCAACGGGCCGGCGGCTTCGGCGCCACCCACCAACGCAAATTATCCGCGCAACGATCATCGAGGGCATGGTAGTAGGCATGCTCATCGAGATGGACGACGCCGTGACAATAGAGACCGGGGAGGGCGAGACAACCGGGACGAGAGATGCTGAACCTCGGCGTGCGGACAATGATCGTCGGGCTGCACCTCCGCCTCCATCGCGACATGCGAGAACCGGTGAACAATGATCGTCAAGCGGCGCCACCACCTCCGCCTCCGCCTCCTTCACGGGACGCGGAGCCGGCGAACAATGATGGACAAGGCGGTTCGGGAGAAAGATATCGGGACGACCGTTACTACGACTATTCCGACGATGACGGGGATCGCAATTACCGGCATCGTCCTAGCCGTCGATCTCCGTCACCGGTCCGGGCTGGTCCGGAAGATGATGAATATTACTGTAATTCCCGCTTTTACGCGAGATTTACGCATCTGCAAATACCCCGGGGATTTAAGCCGGGGCCATTGACAAGTATGATGGCAAAGCGCCTCCGGCCGAATGGCTCCGTATGTATACCACGGCTATCCGGTCGGCGGGAGGAGACACGTTCGTGCTAGCCAATTATCTACCGATGTGCATGGAGCAGGCTGGACGCTTATGGTTGCAATCCCTGCCGAGAAGTCTATTTCTTCGTGGGGAGACCTCACCAAAAAGTTCGTAGAAAACTTCCGGGCGACTTGTGAGAAGCCGGGAAACTACTTCGACCTCAATAGGCTGAAGCGAAGCTCGACGAGACCCTCACCGATTTCATCGAGCGATTACGCAATAAGAAGGCCTTAATCCCCAATGTTCCTGATCAGCAAGTGATTGCTGCATTTCAAGCTGGCGTCCGGAGTGAAGCGCTGGTTCACAAGATTGGGAGACGTAATCGAAACCTCACCATGACGGCGTCGAGTGCTTCAAGATAGCGGATGATTACGGCTGCTTGGAGAATCAAATGTAGTCAATCTGCGCGGGAACAAAGGGAAGGAGCCGAAGCACGACCAAGGCAACCGATCTGGATCCGGGAATGACAAGAAGCGCAAGGCTGATCACCTTGTTGCAGTGTTGACCGATCTCATGGAGGAGACCGGCCGGCACCCCCTAAGAGAGGTCCCGAGAGAACGATTGTCGTTTGAAACACTTACGGACGGCCCTTGTATGATCCACAATGGGAATCATAAAGCTAAAGAGTGCTTCTGCTCGAGGCCATTTGCTCAATTTGCCTTAAAGGTTGCACCTCGATCTGCTTACGGGAATCGGAAGGATGACAAGGGCAAGGATAAGGACCGTGAAGACAATGAGGATGGCGAAGGCTTTGAGGAACCAGCCGAGAGGTGAACATGATTTATGGAGGCCCGGACGCATACGAGTCAAAGCGGAAGCAAAAGCGTCGTTAAGGGAGGTTAATGCTGTTGCTCCTGCAACTCCTGAATATCTTCGGTGGTCCGAGGTCCCCATCACATTTAGCGGGGCAGACCACCCGGAGGTATTACCGAAAGCTGGAAAATATCCACTCATCCTCGCTCCTATTGTTCGGAAGGTGCGGTTGAAGAGAACTTTCATTGATGGGGGAAGTCTGTTTAGATATCTTGTTCGCTAAGACTCTGCCCGAGCTTGGCCTGACGATCGCTGATTTAGAGCGCGGTGTTTCTCCGTTCCATGGTATAATACACGGGCGGAATAGTTACCCTTTGGGGCAGATTTCTCTGCCGGTGACTTTTGGGACGAAGGAAAATTATAGAAGGGAGAATATCATCTTTCGGGTGGCTGACATAGATTCAGCATACCATGCTATTCTTGGAAGACCGGCTCTGGCGAAATTTATGGCCATCCCGAACTATCAATACTTGATGTTGAAGATGCCAGGCCAAACGAGGTCTGTCGTTCCGGGGTGATATCAAGACCGCTTATGCTTGTGAGGTGCATAGCACGAGTTGGCATCCCGGATCAATTCAGAAGTTGAACGCCAAGAAATCGGAGAAGCGGCTGAAGCTTTGGAAGTTCATACAAGGATAGAGGATGAAGTACCGGTCAAGAAGATTGCTAAGGAGAAATTGAAGGCTGATACGGTGGTTTCCAAGACGGTTCGGCTTGATGAATCGGACCCCTCTAAGGTCACCCATATAGGGGCTGACTTGGGGGATAAATAGGAAAGCGCGCTCATTCTTTTCCTCCAGGAAAATAGGGATATCTTCGCATGGCAGCCTTCGACATGCCGGGTGTTCCTAGGGAGAAGATTGAGCACGCACTTGTTGGTGCGTCCGATGCGAAGCCGGTGAAACAGAAGCTCCGGAGGTTTGCCCAAGACCGCAAGGAAGCTATCAAGAAAGAGATAACTAGGTTGTTAGCAGCTAAGTTCATTAGGGAGGTGTATCATCCAGATTGGCTTGCCAATCCGGTGCTTGTACCAAAAAGAATACTAAAGAATTAAGGATGTGCGTCGATTATGCTGATCTCAACAAAGCTTGTCCCAAAGACCCTTTCGCGCTGCCTCGAATCGACCAAGTTGTTGATTCGACTGCTGGCTGCGAACGTCTTAGTTTCCTTGATGCTTATTCGGGGTATCATCGAATACCGTTAAGAGTTGAGGATCGAGATAAAAACCGCGTTTATCACCCCCTTCGGAGCATACTTGCTACACGACTATGCCGTTTGGATTAAAAAATGCTGGAGCTACGTATCGGCGTGGTATGCAACGCTGTTTGGATTCGCAATTGGGAAGAAACGCAGAAGCTTATGTTGATGATATAGTGGTCAAGTCTCGGAAAGCTGAAGATCTCCTCTCGACCTGGCGAGAGACCTTCGATGATCTGCGGAACTTTTCCATGAAGTTAAACCCAGGAAAATGTGTATTCGGAGTTCGTTACGGGAAGTTACTAGGTTATTTGGTATCATGGAGAGGTATTGAAGCCAATCCGGAAAAAATTCGGACAATTGTGAACATGCAACCCCGAGTTGTTTGAAGGATGTTCAGAAGTTGACGGGCGGTATGGCAGCTCTTAGTCGTTTTATCTCAAGATTGGGAGTTCGAGGACTTCCGTTCTTCAAGTTACTTAAAAAGCAAGACAAGTTTGAGTGGACCGGTGAAGCACAAGCGAGCGCTTGATCAGCTTAAAGAGTATCTCGGTAATCCTCCGGTTTTGGTCCCGCGAGCTTGATGAGGTTATTCGAGTTATATATCTCCGCAACAACCCACGTGGTAAGCACGGTTACGGCGGTTGATCGGAAGGAAGAAGGACATCTGCAATTGGTGCAACACCCGGTCTATTTTGTAAGTGAAGTTCTTACTGAGTCTAAGATAAGGTATCTCCAATTGCAGAAGTTAATTTATGCTTTGTAGTGATAACTTCTCGAAAATTGAAGCATTATTTCCAAGCGCACCCTATTGAAGTTAAGACTGGGTTTGCTATCGGAGATATTGTTCGCAATCGAGAAGCAATTGGTCAAGTTGCTAAGTGGGCTATAGAACTTGGCCAATATGAGATTACGTTCTCTTCGCGGACAGCTATTAAGGGACAAGCATTAGCTGATTTCATAACGAGTGGTTAGAAACACAAGTGCCGCGGGAGATTCAAGCATTGGAGTATTGGGAGATGTTCTTTGATGGGTCCCTGCAGCTTTCGGGCGCGGGGGCTGGTGTGGTCCTTTTCACTCCACAAAAGGAACCACTCGGATACGTGTTGCAAATGCATTTTCGAGCTTCTAACAATACAGCGAGTATGAAGCTTTGCTTCATGGGCTCGAGTAGTCTGTTTCGTTGGGTGTTCGACGATTGGATATATATGGTGATTCGATGTTAGTGATCAGCCAAGTGAATAAGGTATGGGATGCTCATGATGAACACATGATTGCCTATCGACAAGAGGTTCGGAAACTTGAAGACAAGTTTGATGGTTTGCGCTTTTCTCATATCTTGCGCGGAAATAACTCTGCTTGCGGATGAGTTGGCTAGGCTGGGATCTTCGCGACGGGCGGTTCCCCCGGCGTTTTTCTTCGGGTGTTGGATAAACCGTCTATAAAGGTGGAGCCTAAGGTTATTATTACAGAAATTGAAGATAAGGCGGTCTCGAGAAAGTCGGGAGGAAAAAGCGGTCTTGAAGAACCGGTCGATAGTACGGGTTTGCCGAGGAAAGCCTGAAGGCGGACTCGATGCTTGGTGATATTCAGCCATTGGATGTTATGATTATTGATTCCGATTGGCGTACTCCGTATCTTGACTATTTGCAATCCGGCAAAACACCGAGAAGATAAGGTGGAAAAGCAAAGATTAGAAGTTCGAGCCCGCGAGTTATTTAATTCTCGAAGGAGAATTGTATAAGCGTGGGGCTAATATTACGATGAAATGTGTGTCGGTTTACGATGGCATTCAATTGCTTGAAGACATACACAAAGGAATTTGTGGAAACCATGCTTCTTCGAAGACATTGGTTGGGAAGATATTCCGACGAGGGATTTTATTGGCCAACAGCAACGGATGATGCGCATAGAGTGGTTAAAAGTTGTCAAGGATGCCGGTTTTTTGCAAGACAACCTCATACTCCGGCTCGGGAGTTGCAATTGATTCCAATGACTTGGCCTTTCTCTACTTGGGGGCTGGATATAGTGGGACCTTTTAAACGGGCACCGGGAGGATTCACGCATATTTTTGTGGCGGTAGATAAGTTTTCCAAGTGGATCGAGGCTGAAGCGAGTTACTAGTACAACTACGGCACGCGCAATCAAGTTTTTGCGAGAACATTTTTGTACGTTTTGGGATTCCATACGGTATTATTACTGATAATGGGCCTCAATTTACTTCAGAGTTCTTCAAAGATTATCTTTGAGAGTTTAGGGATCAAGGTGCAATATGCGTCGGTGGCGCATCCGCGAAGCAATGGACAAGTAGAACGAGCTAATGGGATGATTTTGACCGGTCTTAAACCGAGAATTTTTGATCGATTGAAGCCTTATGCGGGAAAATGGGTTAAGGAATTGCCCTGGGTGCTGCGGGGTTTGCGCACTAATGTTAGCGAGCTACGGGACGAGTCTCCTTTTTCTTTGGTATATGGATCGGAAGCCATGTTACCTACTGAAGTGAATATGGTGTCGGCCGGGTTCGATATTATGATGAAGGAAAATATGATGATCGACGTCGGGTTGAATTGATTGCTGCGGAAGAATTGAGAGATCAAGCTTTGATTCAAGCCGCCAAATATCAACAAGGATTGCGTCGATATCATGATCGTAATGTTCGCACGCGGGAATTTCAAATCGGAGACTTGGTTTTGCGGAAGATTCAATCTAACAAGAACGAGGCATAAGTTGTCACCGGTGCAGGAAGGACCTTTTTTGGTGAAATCAGTATCCAGGCCAGGGGCTTATAGGCTTATGACCTTGGAAGAGGAAGAAATTCCAAATTCTTGGAATATTGATCAACTTCAGTCGTTTTTATACTTAAAGAGTATTTATTGTAAAGTTTTTCTTATTATAATAAAGTAATTTTATCTGATAATAACATGTTTGTTTTTTGTGTCTCCATATTTTAATTTTGAATTAAATTATTGAGCCAGGGGGCTACTATGATAAAGAGTAGTCTGTGATATTTTGTTATTCTGCTATGATAAGAGCGATCTGTGATATGCCGCTATTCTTGAATAATAAGACCAGTCATTTAGTTAATGGATTGCTTGTGATAAGAGCGATCGATGAAATGATAAGCTTGTGTTTAAGACTGGTATATTCGGGAAAGGATAGAGTATAAGCTTTCTTTTTTATGAATACTTGTTGGTAAAGCTGTTGTATTAAGAACAGTTTGGGAAATCGTATAAACTAGCTTTTTTGCTCATGTTATATCATATCTTGAGTAAATAAGTTAGTAAGCATAATGGTGAAACCAGTATTCATAAAACAAGAAAAAGTGACTAATATTCATAAAGCAAACGAGTATAATCGACAAAGATATTCGATTCAAAATGGCCCTATTACATAATCTACTCGGCGGGACCGCTGGAGGCACCGGTATCGACGATGCGGGGATTTCCTTCGAGCCTATCATCTAGAGTTTCTTCAGAATCGAGAAGAAGTTACGGTTAAATCTCTGTCAAGATCTTCGAAGGCAGCTTCTCTTGTCTGTACGGCGGCGATCGCGAGCATCTTGAGCATCTTGATCTAGGGCAAAAGCTGCTTGCGCTACATTCGAGAGGGACACTGACGGATCGATTGGAACATCTTCCACCAGCTCGGAAACAGTACCAATGAGTGAGTTCCTTAGCTCATTGAACCGGTCTTCGGTGGTATCGGGGTGGGCACCATCCCGGATAAAATTGAAATCGCAAACATCAACCGGAGTCCACGATTGGATAATGGCGGCAATATGTCCTCCTCCTGAAGCAGCAACCAGCCTTGAGTGCTCTCCGATTCTTCTCGGGATTGCCCGGATGGCGGACTCGATGTCCATTTCATTGGGATCGATAGTTTGTCCGCCATTGAGGTATTCCGAGTGCGAACTGTGCCCGCGATAAGTTACTGAAACAACAAATGAAAATTTAAAGGCTGGGTATTGCTTGAAGATCGATATGTTCAAGAGATAACATAAGAGTAATAAAGAAAAACGGGACTTACGCACTGTGCACTGATTTCAGCCGCTCTGAATCTACCCTTGATGTTCACATTGGATTCTTTCAATTTCAAGGCGGTCTTCAAGGCTTTCTCTTTCTCTGCTTGAGCTGATTTCGCTGCTTCTAATGCTTCAGTCGGTTCGGCCTTCAAGCGAGCGTTTTCGGTCTCTAGCATCTTGTTGGAGCGAAGTGCTTGGGCAAGTATGCTATCTTTTGCGGTGAGCTCTCCTTCAAGTTCTCCAATCCGTGCCGCTTTGTTGCTCTTCAATACGAGAGCCTTCTTCTAATGCTTGTTCTTGAGCTGCCGTTTTTCCATAAGAACTTCTTCGACTTTCTTATGGGCAGCAACAAGGTTCTCAAGCGCTGAAATCAAATATAGGATCAATCGAGAAAAGGAGATGGTGGGAAAAATTTAAAATGTATAAAAGCAATTGTGGTCCGGTGGTGAAGCTTCTAGCTATCAATCAACAGATTCAAGATTCAAGACAAATTGAAAATGTTACTTTGATTAATTTGGCGGAGCTTGATGATTTCTTGTCGGCGTTCTTCCATCATGCGGTGGGTGTCCTGTGAGCTGGCCTCTCTCCTCCGGAGGTCGTTTTCCTTGGCCTTCGGACTGGCCGTCTGAATTTCGAGCTCACCCAATCGTTCTTGATTGGTGTTGAGTTCTTCCTGCAAGCGGACGATAATTGCGAGTCTTGGCTTCGAGCTTTTCGAGAAGAACCTAAAAGAGAAAGAGAGAGTAAGAAATTTGAAGATTGAAGGGAAGTTGCTTGGAGAAACTATTAAATGGTAGAGATATACTTGGCCGGACTCGAGAGAAATTCTTTAAAGCCTCTTCCTCTTGGAGGGCGTCCCATTGAGCTGATTGCGGTAAAAGTCCTTGCTCACTTGGAACTATCCACCTTCACTTCTCCAACCACCATTTTGGCCGGTCACGGGTTCTCCGGAAGGCTTACGAGTTGTCCTAGCCCGGCGAGGAATTTCTTCCGTCCGAGCTGGTCCCGGTGAGAGCTCCGGAGGGATTTGAAACAAGGTGGCTTGGGGAAGAGGGCTGTCGGAAGAAGAGCTCTCAACATTGGAGGTTTGTTTTTCAGCTCCTGAGCTTGAGGCGACGGGGAGTTCCTTTGTGAGAGTCGCACTTTGAGCTTACGTAGTTGGAGTGGCAATAGTGGTGGAGGCGTCAAGAGTGGAACCGGTGCTGAAGCATATCCGGGGAAGAAGCAAGAACGGGGCTAGGAGGAGCACTGTGAGGGAAATTTGGTTCTTAAAAAGCCGGCTATGCTGGCTTGGAAGCTAGAGGGAACCACTGTAAGAAAAAGCGACTTTAATTAGACTAGAGCGAGGAGTTTTGGGACCTAAGGAGTTTTTTGATTGAATAATTCGAAAAATAATTCGAGAAAACTTACGTGGAAGCTTTTTTAAAGCCGGTGGAGGTTTTGACCTTTTTTGATGGGCCTTGAGAAACTCCACCACTGCTATCTGCGGCTCTTTTCTCTCGCTGGATTGGCTTGCGGAGTTGGAGCTCGATCCCGGCATCAACGGGACCGGTGCGGAGACCATACCGGGATCGTTTGGGGACATTCGACGGAGGGTCGATCGAGGCGAAGTGCCTTGAGTTTTCCCCGGTGAAGCTTCGAGGATGGCCGGAGCTGCTTGGCGATCCCTTTCGACGGCGTCTTCTTCCCGCCGACGCTCTTCAAGTTTTTGTGCCTACGAGCGGGTATCGCCGGAGGCGGCGGGAAGAGGCGGCGGGTTTACCGATGGTCGGAGCGATGAGTACGTCTTCTTGTACTAGGAGCTTGAACCACGGTCCCAGATTTTGTGATTTTTGGGGCTAGGCTTGGAGGAAGAGGGAAAGACCGGTGCTGTGGATTTTTGAGCCGGACCGGCTTGAACAACAAGTGGAGCGGCGTTATTGGCGTAATCCTCTCCCCAAGTGTCATTAGGAGGAAGAGGAGGATGACTCCTGTAGTTGTCCATTTTCTGCGATTACAAAGATTAAGTCTTTATAAGTAAATGGTGGCGATAAATGATAAAGATTTGAAAAACAGGAGGAAGTACTTACGGCATCACGAGGATTGCATGAGCTGAAAGCTAATGCCACTCTTGTACATCCGAGACGAGTCTGGATTTGGCTGCGACATCTGTCTAATGCGAACTTCTAGCCGATCTTTGTTGGGGAGGAAGTTCCGTCCGGAGGCATGGCGGTGTCCTCGTTGAAAAGCCAAGCGGGGTGTTCTTGCCTCTTGAGTGGTTGGACGCCTCGCACTATGAAGCTCCGAGAGAATTGTCTCGGCGATTACGCCTTTGACATCTTTCAAGTATACGATGCGGGCGAGGAGTGCAAGAACTTCATCGTCCTCTTTGAGTTTTTCCTGGTTTCAGCGGTGGGGAAATTCTTGGCTACCTTCGCATTGAAGGCGGGGAGAGACGGTTGAGGATTGTCACGAGAAAAACCACCCTTTTTTCCGGTGAGCTATGCTATTGTTCAAGGATAAAGAGAAATATTCATCCGCGCTCCGAGCCTTTGGATTCCCACACCACCAAGCTGCAGCCTGGCGGTGCGATGATGGAAGCGGGCGAACTTGGAGCAGAGATATTGGAACAGTTTAAAGTGGGGGAGAGCTCCAAGGAAAGCCTCGCATAAATGAATAAAGAAGGCAATGCGAAGGATAGAGTTAGGGTTAAGGTTCACTAACTCCCATCCATAGAAGAAAAGAAGTCCTACGAAGAAGGAACGAGCATGGGAGATCGAGGCCACGGAGGAAAAAAGCTTTGAAGACTAGTTGTTGAGATTCATCTATACCCCGGGGAACTTGGGCTGGGGAAGGAACACTCCGGTTTAAAATGGGTTGGGGAGGAAGATACCCATCTTTAAGCTGCTTCATTTAAAGAGGATTACGTGACCTTGCTTGGGACCAAGGTCTTGGACTCCAAACGGAAGGCGATCGCGAGGAACGAGAGGAAGAAGATGAGGGAACGGCGGCGGATTTCTTCTTGCCCATCTTGAGAGATGAAAAAAAGGAAGCTTCGAAGTGGTTGATGAAGAAGGAGAGCGTAACGAGAATGAAAGCAAATGGCGGGCGTGTATGAGCTTCGGGAGCGGGGTTGACCTAGGTCGACTTTTCGTTTTCTTTTATAGACACACGGGATGGGCCGGGGGCTGAAAAGTTATTGGGCCTTTTTAAGAGGCCCGAGGGATGTCGTGATTGTGTAATTATGACCTAACGGCCATAAGGAAGTTAATGATCTGTTACGTTAATTATGACTTAACGGTCATAAGGATAAGCCGTCGTGCTTTTATGAAAAAAAAAGCGGTCTGAAAAATAGAAATTTTTCGGATAAAAGTTAAAGCCATGCTGAATTACGTGATTCAGCGGTATGAGAGAGTTAGATTTTACATCACTCGGTGATAATGGATGCCTTAGGCTATGGGTGTTAATCATCCGGCTGATTATAGGCTTTGGAGACTCGAGTCGTTGTAAGAATATAAGGGATAGGCTGAGTACGATCAACCAGAATTATGGTTTTTAGTGAAATTTTCATAAGTGAATTACAAGTCTAGACTGATTTAGTCGGTCTATTATGTGAAATTGGTAAAAACATACAAAGGATAAGAAATTATAGCCGGTAAGACCGGTCTGGAAAATATGTTCTTAGCAAAAAATTGCTTGAGAGGGATGTGATTTAGTGGAAAATAACCAAGTGTGGGCTCTCGGGAAAGACTCTTGCATTATTTATGATCCTCAAATGATACAAGAGTCGGGGGCTATACCTAATTAGGTGCACCTGACCGGTGCACCGTATTCAAAGCGGTATGCGAAAATCTCGAGAAGTGGAAAATGATGGAATTTAAAAGAAGCAATCTATAGCAATTGGATATTGAAGGAAACAATGAAGAATCAGCTAGTGGACTCTTGCATTATTTGAAAGGAGTTCAAATGATCCAAGAGTCGGGGGCTATACCCAATTGGGTGCGCCTAGCCGGCGCACCGTAAGAAAAATAAGCTTCGACTACCTAATTAGGTGATATAAAAGGTGAAAAACAATAATTTTTTTGGGCTTCTTGTTAAAGCACTTATGAAGAAAAAGAACGAGTTTGCAGCAGATTGGAGTTCTTTTTAATTTTACCATGAATAAAGACCAAACGAGCAGAAGGCTGGTTAGTTTTATTCAAGGTCAAATCAAAAATTACTCGGAGGCTGCTTGTCGTATACTTGCCTTATGGGTATACGAGATGATGAAGAAATGGATACGCAAAGACATGGTAGCAAATCGGAGAAGATACGAGATAAGGGCGATAGGCAACGAGTGAGTCTGCGACCGATGCGGGATAATAGAAGAACACTGTAGACCGGTATGGAAACAGGACGGATACTAAGACCGGTATGCAATGACGTGAGAAGCAAGTTATAGAACAATTTGTAGTCTGATTAGGACTGCGGATCAATAAAGAAAGTTAGAGATAGAATCCCATATATGTAATTCATGTAATCGGCTAGGACTACGATTGTAACCCTAGCTCCCCAGGACATATAAGGCGGAGCGGGGACCCCGAAAAGGATCTAAGACTTCGCAATTAGCAAATCGCTAAAGGCAATACATAACATACGGGACGTAGGGTATTACTCTCGATTCGAGGGCACTGAACTGTCTAAAATCGTGTGTTCGTGTGTTCGTGTGTTACG